>JAGFMF010011417.1:4355660-4377600 GCA_019455555.1 Galemys pyrenaicus
CCCTGGCCGGCGGCAGGGATCGAACTCGTGCTGCAGTGGCTGCGGTTTGCTTCATAGTGCATTGCTTAACCCACTGCGCCACCAGGGAGGCCCTCCAATTTGGTATTTTCATGTCCCTCTTCGTCATGTGGTATTTGGCCTTAAGTCTACTTTGTCTGTTAATAAGATAGCCATTCTAGTTATCTTAGGATTTGTCCTCAGTTGGCACATCCTTTCCCCAAGATTTTACTTATAACCTATTTGTGTGTTTATATATGTTAAAGAATGTGTTATAGACTCCGTGTCTATCAGGTCGTGCTTTCATCCACTTTGAAGCCTTTGCCTTTTTACTGGTAACAAATGTTATTTAACATAATTATCAATATAGTTTCTGCCATCTTGGTATATGTTTTCTGTTTGTCCCATTTGCTTTTTCCATTTTTCCCTCTTCTTGCCTTTTTTTGGGGGGAGACTTTTTTTTTTAAGTATCCCATGTTATCTCCTTTTGGCTTAATTATATTTCTTTACATGCGGGTGTTTTAAGTACTAGCTTTGGGTGTACATTAAATACTTTCATTTGTCTATTTTCCAATAACATGCCAATGTGTAGACAGTGTAAAAACCTTAAACTGTATTTCCTCCTCTTCTTTGTGCCATTGTAGTTACATTTTATTTCTGGTATAAACCCCAGAATTCATATTAATGTTTTCCTTTGAATTATCTTTTAAAGAATATTTTTAGAAACAAATCTTTTATACTTGAAAGATTTCATCTATAATTTTCCTTCTGCCGAAGAACTTTCTTTGACATTTGTTGTGATGAAGTTTTGCTATCTGATAGCCTTTTTGGATTTTAGTAACAAAAATGTCTATGTCGGGGTCTTTTCCCTTTTGCGGCCATAGCTGAAGCACCAGCGGCCAAAATGAAGTTCAATCCCTTTGTGACTTCTGACCGGAGCAAGAATCGTAAAAGGCATTTCAATGCGCCTTCCCACATTCGTAGGAAGATCATGTCTTCCCCTCTTTCCAAAGAGCTGAGGCAGAAGTACAATGTCCGTTCCATGCCCATCCGGAAGGATGATGAAGTTCAGGTTGTTCGGGGACACTATAAAGGACAGCAAATTGGCAAAGTAGTCCAGGTTTACAGGAAGAAATACGTCATCTACATTGAACGAGTGCAGCGGGAGAAGGCAAATGGCACAACCGTTCATGTGGGCATTCACCCCAGTAAGGTGGTTATCACTAGACTAAAGCTGGACAAAGACGGTAAAAAGATCCTAGAACGCAAAGCCAAATCTCGCCAAGTAGGAAAGGAAAAGGGCAAATACAAGGAAGAAACAATCGAGAAGATGCAGGAATAAAGTAGTCTTATATACAACTTTCATTAAAAACTGCTAAAACGAAAAAAAAAAAAAATGTCTATGTCATCTTCAAGAATGTTTTTGCTGAGGAGCCTCCCTGGTGGCGCAATGGGTTAAACAACACGCTATGAAGTAAAAACGCAACCACTGCAGCAGGAGTTCGATCCCTGCCTCCTGCCTGGAAGGTGACCCATATGGTGCAGCAGACCTCTCCTGCCTGGTCTGCTGCTCCCCTCAGCAGTGTGTTTCAGTGGATCTGCTTGTTCTGCTCCCCACTCTAATGAGAATTCTCAGGTCTAGTCATTGTTCCTACCTGTGGTTTTGAGTGGGCAGGGGCTGCTTTAAAGATCTGCTCTGATACTTTGTTTCAGCAATTGGATTAGCTGTGTTTTGGTGTGGTTTTCTTTATGTGTTGTTCATTGAACTTTTAGGGTGTGGATTTACAGTTTTCAAAGAATTTGAAAATTTTTGTTATTCAGATATTTTCTTTCCTCCCTCCTTTTCTGGGACTCTAGTTTCTCATGTTAGATATTCTCCCACAAATTGCTGGGTATTTTTGTTTGTTTCTGTGCTTCTACTGTTTCTTCAAGTTCATTTATCTTTGCATCATAATGTCTGATCTACTTCAGAGTAGGTGAATCATTCAAAGAATTTTTCTTTTTCAGGTCAAGAAGTTCCACTTGATTTATAAAAAATATATTCTCATTTCTTTGTTAACAGCAGTTCCATGTGTAATTCTTGTATTTGTAATACTTGCTTAAGGTTCTTACTGCTAGTTCCATTATCTCTGTTGTTTCTTGCGCTGGTGCTGTTGACTGATTTTTCTGCTTTTTGCTGGGCATGTTTTCCTGCTTCTCAGCATGCCCAGTACTTTTTTATTGGGTACTGGACATTTTGAATGTAAGTTTGTTGAGTGTCTTGATTTTGTTGTTTTTCTTTAAATAGCGTTCCAGGTAGGTTTTGATCGGCAGCTCTTTGTCAGTTGAAATGATCTCTTTATGCTTGTTTTTAAAGTTTTGTTGGGGCAGTTGTTGTAAAAATAGCTTTTTCTCTAGAGCTGCTTCAGCTCTGTATCATGGAGTTTTGTTTCTGAGGTCTCTTGATGCTTTGTGTGTTTAGCAAGTTCTCCCCACTCTGGCTGGTCATAACCCACACATGTCTCAGTCCTCAGTGTGAGGTTCAACTTTTAGCTCCTTGGGGATTGTTCTTGGCCCACCTTCATGGAGTTTTAAAAAAACCAGGCATGTCTCGTTTATATTTACCCCTATACAAATAATGGAACTAGCTGACAGGTGTTAATGTAACTGCTGCTTCTCTATTACTCTGCTCCATGAATTCCAGCTGCTTTGCCTCCTGACTGATTCTTAATTAAGACCACCGTAATGTACTTGACTTTATTGCTTTTCATCTAGAAATTGCCTTAAGGCTTGAAACTCAGTCTCACCTGTTTTCCTTTTCTTAGGAATTGCATTTTTTATATGCTTACTGCTCCATTCTTGAACTGCTTATTTTATACATTTTTGTCAGTTTTATCATGTTTGCAGCAGAAGAACAAGTATAAAACTAGTTGCTCCCCCAGTAACAAAGTTGAATGGTACTTTTTTGCTAAAGGGACACTATTATTCAAACTTAAAAAGAAAAGCAAGTTTTGGTTTTTGCTTTTTCATCAGTTGTTGCAGACATATTTTAGAACAGTCAAATCTAACCTACATAACCTTTGTTCTTAATGACCAGGCAGTGTAGCCAATCAAGTATTCCACCCAGTCATGTTTGACAAATGTATTCAGACTCTAAAGAAGAGCTGGCCTCAGGAATCTAACTTGAATCGAAAAAGAAAGAAAGAACAGCCTAAGAACTCTCAGGCTAATCCAAGAGGTAGTAGAAAAAGAGGAAAACTATCCAGGAAAGAGGATATTGAGGTAAGAAGTAAATGGAATAATAAAGCCTGTCTGTGCCCTATTTCTACCTTGCCACCTTTCCAACCTCTCCATACTGCTCCTAGGTGTGCTTGGCAACATGCTAGTTGGTATGTTTGCTATATAATCTTATTGTCATCAGAGACGATGGCTAAATACCCTGAGGGCTAGGTCCATAAAGGCATAATAGTATAAAATTAATTCCAAATTCTTATGTGACTAGATGGGATGGTAGTGGTTCATTGGTATGAACACTTCTAAGAAATACAAGCATTCTCAATGACGGAGAAATACAGAGCTGGAAACTGTTGTAGCGGTCGTCTAGTACAGTGATATGCCATTGTAGACATGGAGCAGTCAAGGCACCTAGTCAGGGGCCAGACACCTCAGTACCACAGCAACAACATGGAGTTTACTGGACTTTGTTTTAGTAAGTAAAAAACTATGGGACAGAGTATAAGTCATTAATATACAGTCACCTTTACACTTTTTCATGATCTAGATGGATGACATGGAAGAACAAGAAGATGAAGAGAATATTTGCTTTTCTGCCCGAGACCTTTCTCAAATTCGAAATGCCATCTTTCACCTTTTGAAGAATTTTTTAAGGCTTCTGCCCAAGTTTTCCCTGAAAGAAAAGCCACAGTGTGTACAGAATTGTATAGATGTGAGTAACAATTTCTTTGACAACTTGAAAGGGCATATGCAATGGCTCAAAATGAACAGGAAAAATCAGGCCTTTTTTGATATCTATTTTCCAGGTCTTTGTTGCATTAACTAATTTTGAGCCAGTTCTTCATGAATTTCATGCTACACAAGCCAGGTAAGCCATTAAATTTTCCAGTGCTAGAAATGAAGTATGATTACTTTTACCCTGGCAGCAGTGTAAATATCTCTTTATATTGTCAACAGGTAGAATTTATATAGTTAAATGTGGTTTACAGAGTTAGGGAGTATTCCAAGCAAAAGCATGTCCATTAACAAATCTTTTGCCTCTTTCTTTAGAAACCTTAACCAAGCAAAATACATTCCAGAACTGGCCTATCATGGATTGTATTTGCTGTGCTCCCCAACTCATGGAGAAGAAAATAAGGTAAGGGAGACAAGAATCTAATTTAGTTACTAGTTGAATCGAAATCATTGGAATCACATAGTGGAAAATCGTTAAAAGCATTGATGTGCTGCCATTTTCACATACTGTTATTTTCATGACCTTATTTCATTGGTATAGTAGAAAATATCATCATTTCTATTGGTGACCTTCTCTTTATTACCAAACTTAATTCCAAATACTTAATGAACATGGCAAATGATTGTTAGGACATAATTATTGTTCAGACATAAATGGTTCCAGTGTGAATCAAGTGGGAAGAATAGATAAGCAACTGAACAAAGTATTACTTCTATAGAAATATTTACCAAATTATGAGGACAGTCATGGAATTTTTAAGTTCCCCTTGGCAATTCATGTGTGCTTAAATACTTTGATTAATACATTATTTCATTGATAAATTCTACAGAACTTTTACTGGTTATCATTCCTGATTGGCATTCATGGGTAGGTTCTGTCCCCCCAGGTGACCTTACTGGTATCACTAATCTAAACATTGAAGTTAGGATAACTCAAGCCGTGTGGTATTACTAAACATAGATGTTATTAATAAAATAAGATTTTTCAAAATGTGATAGACCAAGGTCATTGGCTGTGATATGCTTAATTTCCAAGAGTAGGTTGAGAAAAAGGTATGGAGTACTTGGGGTTCTGCACATTTGTGTTCAAATTCTGATTCCCCCACTTACTGACTGCATAAACCTTGTAAAAGCTTGCCTTTCCTCATCTAGACAAAAGTTTGGAAGTTGTATATTCCTCATAGATTTGTCAGGAGGATTAAAATGAAAATAGACTAAATAAATAGAATAAATAGAATAAAAATAGAATATTTTTAGAAAATATTATGTAACTCTTACAACATACCTATATCATTATTTCTGTGTGCTCGAAATATGGGTGTCCTAGAATTCACAGTAATGCTTTAATTTCCATCCCCTCTTTAACATTATAAAAGATAAGATGGATGGGAAAACTTCATTTTAGGTACACTGTGTAGTAGTGAAAATATATTTTTAATTGTGAAAGTGTTGAATTGATGTTAGACAACTTGATTTTAACCAGACCTTTAATTATTTGACTTTGGAGAACTCACCTTTGGAATCTCTTTTATTATTTAAAATAAAATAAAATAGTAACAACAAATTTCCATTTTATACTTACTATTAAGTGGAAATATCTTAAATGGAAATAACCTTGCTTATCGCATGGAATTGTAAGATTTAAGATTAAATTCAGTAAAATCTAGTGATATATTTGAATGTGCTTAATGTGATACTTGCCACATAATTGGTTTTCAATAAATGTTTTTATTTACTGGGTGAGAAATTATGAGCTCATATATTAGAAGGTGTTTTCTAAACTTTAGGTAAAACTCAGGTGTGAAGTGTTTTCTCTGCCTTTTCAAGGGTTATAAGTAGCATTCTTTGCTAATTCTGAGACAAGTTATTCTCTATTTGCCCTAATTACTGGGCTACAGTATGAGGGTGGAGACATAAACTAGATGATACTCTTATCATTATCTCTAAGCAATGCTATCACATGATTTACATGTGCATTAGTTGAATACCTGGTAATTGTCCAAGAAATGCAGCCCTAGTGTTTAGCTGACTTATCTTCAGACACCTTGAAATGCTTTATTATGAAGATCACTATCTTCAAGGCCCTAGATTCTCTATCATGCCTTAACTTGAATTTTCTTTTCTAGGTTATTGGTGGTGTTTTCCATCAAATGCTAAATGTAATATTAATGTTAGAAGTAGGCGAAGGATCCCACCGTGCTCCTCTCACTATTACTTCACCCGTCATCAATAGGAGAAACCAGGCAGTCCAGTTCATCAGGTGAAGCACACACTGCTCAGATGTTTACTCTCTTTATCACTCTCCCTCAGTCTTCTGGGCCCTGTACTAACCAAGATTTCTGACACCATTGGAAACTAACATTTCTGGATGTTTGTGGTTTGGGGGGTCAAATCAAGCACTTCGTAGCTCACCTGGCTCTCATGGTTGGGATCGCTTTTGTGTCCTTGGCATTGGGGCACTGTTGAAGGGAGAAGGAATCTGCAGTCTATGTATCAGCACCAGCCTCCAGCTTAATTTCTGCCAGCCTGTAACGTCAGCCTCTGAGCAATGACAGTTGCTTCTCCTCTGTTTTCTCATTGTCTGCTTCAGTGTTTATCACTCCACCAAGTCTGTCTCTTTTCTTTTTGCTATTTTTCTCATTTCCAAGTGTCTTTCCTTTTCCCTCTGTCATTTGTTCCATATTCTCATTTCTCTATCACCTCTCCTCTATAGATACTTCCTAAAGAAAGGAATTAAGTTGAATTTTACTTTTTTAGCAGTAATTGATACTGATATTTTCCCTCATGAGTCACTTCTTGAAAGTTCCATGTCTCAGTTTTATCGGGAAAGACATATTTGCTGTGTCATAGACTTTTCTTTGCCTCCTTTATAATGACTATTTGGAACACAGTATGGATGTAGTGGAAAGAAGGTGAATATATATGAGCGTGTGCACCTGCAGGTATAGATGGAGTACAGTTTCATCGGAGATGTGGGCTGTGGATAGTGGAACTTTGGTATAGGATATCACTTGATAACTGGGCAAATGTCTTTTGCTAACATTTAATTTTTAAACTTTAAATAACTGAGCTGTTTTCAGTGTAAACTCTTGCTTTGGTGGTTCTTCTGTGAGAATCCATGATGTTGCCAATTACAGGTAGTGTTCATGTAATGGTACAAGTAAGCTTAACAGTAAATATGGATCAAATCTAAGCACTTTAATAGTTTTTGGGTGACAGTTTGGCAAAGTAGTATTATAAGTACATTGAGGTAGTAGCAATTCACTGAGTTACCACGAGGTGGTGTACTATATCTTAGTTTATTATTTACCCTGAAAGGATGTGGATGTATTTTAGAGTCTTCATATGAAATTACTAAGTTGTGAAAGAGTCATATGAAGATTGCACATTTGCTCTTTCGTGACTCTAACTGAAACTCAACAACTCCCTAAAACCATGCCTGAGAAGGAGTGAATACTTTCCTGCTATGATATTTTGTCTTTACACTTAATTCACTGAAATGTTTGCAATATGGAGGTAGATTGTTTTCAAGATGTAGGATTTCTAAATCATAGACATAGTGGTTTATGAGAACATAATCAAGGAAAATTGCTATTTTATTATAATTTCTGGTTATCATAAACAATAGTGAACTTTTTTTTTAATAGCTCACTTGTTGATGAACTAAAGGAAAGTATATTTCCAGTACTCCGTATCTTACTGCAGCACATCTGTGCCAAGGTACAGTACCACTTGCTTAATATATAACATGTATATGTGTGTGTGTGTATATATACACACGTATATAACATGTATGAAGGTAAATATATGTTTGTTTTGGTATTCCTGGGAATGAGTCTTTTATTATTATTATTATTAAATGTTTTATATAATATAATAGTGTTCTCATAGTCAGAGTGGTGTTTGGGGGAGGGAGGGAGCCTTTATTTTGGAAAATTTCAAACATAAAGAAAATACAACAAGATGAATAAGCCACCCATCATCAATATGCCAGTGAGGTGTAACTCCTCAACACATGAACACTGGATTTTTTTAGTGCAGATCCCATCATATGCTTTCATGTATAAATACTTACATGTATCTCTGAAGGAAAAGCCATTTAAAAACCTAGCCACATGATATTAGCATACCTAAAATAAAAAGTACACAGAGATTCTTTAATATCATCAAATGTCCAGTGTTCAAATTTCCATGATTAACTCTTAGGTTTTTCTAATGGTATAAACAGTTGATTCTTAATTGGAATCCAATTGGATCTGTACTATCACTGAAACTATCAGCTTAATTTGTATTTCAGATTTCTTACAGGTTAGTTTTCAAGGGGGTCTGAATCCTTAGCTTGTCAGTCTTTTCTAAAACAGCTAAAGATTACTGAACTAGTTCATTCACTAACTTTTTACTTCTATTACCATCTGCATTTCATTTGCCCTGCAGGTTAATATTGAGTGTAAGACTTGTCAATATTTGTGTTTCAGGTGATAGATAAGTCAGAGTATCGAACCTTTGCAGCTCAGTCCCTGGTCCGGCTGCTCAACAAACTTCCTTCTGGGGAATACGCCACGTTCATTGCCTGGCTTTACAAATACTCACGCAGTTCCAAGGTAAGAGAACATCTGCATACAGTGTTGGTTCCTGGCTCTGCAGCCTTCTACTGATAGCCAGATCTAGATCTCTCTCTTTTTTTTAAAGATTTATTTATTTATGCACACAAGAGCTGGGGTACAGGCCAGAGTCATGGGAGGTGAGAGGATTCACCAGACAGAGTGGGGAGCAGAACAGGCAGATCAACAGAAGTACACTGCCGAGGGGAGCAGCGGGCACAGCAGGAGAGGTCTGCTGCACCATGTGGGTTCCCTCCCTGGCCAGCCACAGGGATCGAACTTGTGCTGCAGTGGCTGTGGTCTGCCTCATAGTGCGTTGCTTAACCCACTGCGCCACCAGGGAGGCCCCAGATCTAGATCTCTAATGAGACCCTTTGTTTTCTTTCCACCTGATGGCAATTCTTAATCATTTTGTTTTACCAGATCCCGCACAGGGTTTTTACTCTGGATGTTGCCTTAGCTTTGTTGGAACTGCCTGAAAGGGAGGTAGATAACACTGTCTCCTTAGAGCATCAGAAGTTCTTAAAGCATAAGTTCTTGGTGCAGGAAATCATGTTTGATCGTTGTTTAGACAAGGCACCAACTGTCCGCAGCAAAGCACTGTCCAGTTTTGCACATTGCCTGGAGCTGTCTGTGACCACCGCATCAGAGAGCATTCTAGAACTTCTGATAAACAGTGAGTGTGGTGACCACTGTGAAATGAAACTTGTCTGCACTTGTTGAAAAATTGGACTGTATGTTTCAGTATATTTTATTGTTGAATATCTTTTAAATAAGTCTGAGCATTTGAAGACAGTATTTCACATGTTCACATTTTAGAGTTGAGAATTTTGGCTGCCTTAAATATCACTTTGGGTTGTGGGCTGTTGACTTAGATTGGGCTAAATATCCATTTCAAATGCATGGCCCGGAAGAACATTATTGTAGCAATTTAGATCTGTAATGTCTTTATGCCTGATTATATTGATTTTGAATCCCTTGTGAATATTTAGTTAGGGTATCTGATAATAGACATATTTTCCCTTTGTCCTCTGTCTGCTTATTTTCAGGTCCTGCAGTTTCAGGAGTAGAGAGCCATCCTGGAACCTTGCTGAGAAATTCATCAGGTAATAATAGGTCATTGCATTTTCAAATATTGAATGATTGCTTTTTTATTGGAAGACTTGCTGAATAGTTGAACCTGTTTACCTATTTTAATATAGTACTTTAAAAAAAAGATTTATTTATGCATACAAGAACTGGGATATAGGCTGGAGATGCAGGGGGTTGAGTGGATTCACCAGAGACATAGTGGGGAGCAGAACAGGCAGAGCTACTAAAATACACTGTTGAGGGGAACAGTGGGCAAGACAAGAGAGGCCTGCTGTGCCATATGTGGGTTAGCTCCCTGGCCAGGAGTTGAACTCATACTCCACTGGCTGGAGGTAGCTTGAGTGCACTGAGACATTAACCCTTACACCACCTGGGAGGCCTGAGTACTTTTTTTTTTCAGTATATATGTTATATATACTGAATGTTATATATACTGAATATGTTATAGTCAGTAACAATGTAATAGCTTGAAATAGTAATATGGCATGATTTTATTATTTTATTATTAAAAGTATGACAGATTGTACCATAATGACTGAATGTTATTTTTAAGCTTTTTCCTATCAGAGACAGACACCTAATCCTTCTGGAGGCTCAGGGATGATCAATATAGACAGCAGTGGTGAAACAGTTGAATCTGCAGGTATGTTGAATTTTATCACTATCAGATGAGTCATATATAGTCTTGGAAACTACTCTCAGATTCTGTTTCTATTTTGCTGAATGATCGTGAGAAAATCACTTCTGTGAGCTCCTTTTTATTTTAGGCCACTGTAAGTACACTTAAAAAATCTTGGATTTTTTTCTGATTAATGTACCCTTAAGAATTGAAACATCCTTTTTTTTTTTTTTAATCTCAAAAGTGGAATAATTTCTACTATATCTTAACTAATGTCCTTGCAGAACATCAATAGGAAAATAGTATTGATATATTTCATTTTACAATAAATATGCTGTGTTCTGCATATTGAACTCTCAGTATTCCTATAATACTAACAGAATATTAACAAATATTCTGTGTCCTTTAAAGTCAGCTTATGAACTCTTGGGATTGCTGACCAAAAAGGACCAGTATTAGAGAAAGTGCAGTTGAGATAAAATTTGTGTTTAAAGAAAATTTGTCAAAAAAGTTGACACTAGAGGGGACAGTGAGAACTACTATTATACCCGTCTTGTTCCTCTTTTCAGTTCCTTGTTACTTTTTCTTTCGTATCTTCTTGACTCTGATTAAGTCATCCCAGAACCCACCTTTATACATGAGTCCAACCTTCTATTGAAAAACATAATAAGAATTTTTTTAAAGATTTATTTATGCACACAAGAATGGGGGTACAAGCCAGAGGTGCAGGGGTGTGAGAGGAGTCACCAGAGACAGACTGGGGAGCAGGCAGGTAGATCTACTGAAACACACTGCTGAGGACAGCAGCCCGTGAGGCAAGAGAGGTCTGCTGTGCCATGTGGGTCCCCTCGCTGGCGTGGGATTGAAATCTTGCTGCAGTGGCTGTGGATGGCTTTATCATGCTGTGTGTCTTAACCTTTTGCGCCACCAGGGAGTCCCCCAATTCAGAATTTTAAATTATAATTTCTTTTCACATGCAATATAAACTTTTTTTTAATGCGCCATATATATTGTTTGGAATCATTGTGGGATCCTTTCTTCCTTGAACTCCATTCAGCACAGGATTCTGAACACAAGTGATACTATGTTTCTTTTGTTGATTTACTGGACCCAGAATAATCTAGGATGGTTTAAGTGTCAAACTGATTCTGGAATAAAAGTAAACCTGGAGTAGATACTATATAGAACTGGAAACTACTCTACGATTCCTTTTCTATCTAGCTGTATGACTGTGAGAAAGTTACTTCTCTGGACCCTCTTTTTCTTCTATAAAATGACGTATGTACTGTATTAGCATAATGGAGAAATCACACGTTAGGAATAAGAGGTTTGTGTGTATTCTCGTGCCAGCTCTTACTAAATAGCTGCGTGATCTAAGACATAAAAATCAGTAAAACTCCTTGACTAATTGTCATTTTCTGATCTTCACACTTTTTCACAGAGGTCTATTGCCAGTCTATGAAAATGATGTTTAGAGAAATGATTTTAAAAGACAGACGGATGGAGATGGATGATGAATGGATGATGAATGGATGGATGGATGGGTGGGTGAATGG
The DNA here is from genome assembly GCA_019455555.1 of Galemys pyrenaicus. Taxonomy (NCBI): domain Eukaryota; kingdom Metazoa; phylum Chordata; class Mammalia; order Eulipotyphla; family Talpidae; genus Galemys; species Galemys pyrenaicus. Next base: position 4,367,474 of record JAGFMF010011417.1, read on the forward strand.
CTGAAAAGAAAGAAAATGTATATAGCATATCTATTATGTGATTGATTAATACTATCAACATTTATATGAGCCCTTCTAATTTGTGTTAAGCATTGTAGATACAGATTTTAATAGAACATAGCCAGTTCTTAAGGATCAGTGAGAAAAATGGGTGTGTTTGTGTAATATCTATGCTTTATATAGATAAAATTGTGCTACTGTGAAAAGTACTAGGGTATATGGAAAGTATAATGAAGATAAATACTTTCTATCATTTCAACCTAGTAAAACAGCCTAGAATTAGTTTTATTTGGCAGGGTATTAATATGTGTTATTTAAGTTAAAATCAGAGTAATAACTATACACACACACACTTTATATATCTATATACATATATCTTTATATCCATATACATATATCTTCAGGCTTCTTAGCAAATTACATATTTATTGTTGTACAGACCTCCAAACAACAGCAAGTCGTATTGATTTCATAATGCTTCCAAATTGAAAGTTTGCCAAATGTAAAGAACCTTTGTCCCATCTTTATTTTGTGAAAGCTGAAATGACTTATTGGCATCAATTTAACATAAAATTTGTAGTTACTATATGCCAGACACTATGCACACCAAAAATTCATTATTTAGAGGTCTATAAATCAGTGGGTTTTGGTATACCCACAAAATCGTATAAATCTGGAACATTTTCATCAGTGACATTAACAGTCACTCCCCATTCTCCCCTTTTCCTAACCTGTCAAGCACTTAACTTGCTTTCTGTCTATAGATTTGCCTTGTCTAGACATGCCACAATATGAAAGTGCACAATTTGTGGCCTTTGGTGAAGGCTTTTGTGAATGGATTCCTTCACTGAGCATAATGTTTGCAAGGGTTATCCATGTTGCACTGTGCAGACTATTGTACTTCATTTCTTCTTGTGGGTAAAAAATAGTCCATTATATAGTATACCACAATACCACATTTTGTGTATTCATTCATTTTGACGTTTGAGGTGTTTCCACCTTTTGGCTATTATAAATTATACTACTGTGAACATTATTGTATGAATTTTCTGTGCATATATGTTTTCATTCCTTTTGGATTTATACCTGTAGTGGAACTGGCTCATGTGGCAGTTCTGTGCTTAGCATTTTGCAGAACTGACAGACTGTTTTTCAGAGTAGCAGCATGGTAATTCAGTCACACTGGCATATATGACAACTTGTTTCTTCACACTCTTACCAACATTTGTTATGTCTTTCCTTTTTATTTTAGCCACTCTAGTGGATATAGTTTCTCAATATGATTCTGATTTATATTTCCCTGGGGGGTAATTTTTCATGTGTATTTTTTTTCTAAGAGTTTTGTAGTTTTAGCTCATATTTTGGTCTTCAATCAATTTTGAGTTAGTATTTGCATGTGGTATAATGGAAAGGTGCAGCTATGCGCCTGTGAATGTCCAGTTGTGTATATCCCCATTTATTTCAATAACTATATTTTGCTTTTGCATGTCACCTTTCTCAAAAATCAACTGACCTTTGGCATATGGACTTCTTCCTGTACTCTCATTTCTATTTCATTGATACTCCATTCTTTATGTCAGAACTGTACTGTGAACCACAGAATTTATAGTACTTTTGAAATCAGGAAGTGTGGGTTCTGCAACCTTGTTCTTGTTTCTCAAGGTTGATTTGACCATTCTGTGTCTCTTACATTTCCAGATGAATTTTAGGATCAGCTGTCAATTTCTCCAAAATAGCCAATTTGGATTTTGATAGAGATCTGTAGATCAGCTTGGGAAGTATTGCTATCTTAATAATATTAAGCCCAAAATAGGCATAGCATCTATACAGGAATTTCACCAAAGAAGACACAGCAGGCCAGCAGACACATAAAAAAATGTTCTATTTGCTTGTCATTAGGAAATGCAAATCAGAACCACATGAGTTTTCACCTTACACTAGCTATTAAAAAGTTAAGAAACAACAAATATTGGCAAGGATCTTGAGACAAATCTTTATATACTGTTGGTAGGAATGTACATAGAAAACACTGGTGATTCGTCAAAAAATTAAAACTAGAATTACCAAGTGATCCATTAATTCCATTTCTGGGTATTGATTCAAAGAATATGAAAACATTCAAAGAGATATATGATGTATCTTTTTGTTCCATGTTAACTGCAGCACTATTCACAGTAGCCAAAACATGGGAACAAGTGCCCAGTGATGGATGATTGGATAAAGAAACTGTGGAGTATAGATATAGATATAGATACAGATACAGATACAGACACACACACACACACACAATGGAATACTAAGTCACTTAAACAAAAAAAGGTGAAAGCTTACATTTTGTGACAATATGGATTAACTTTTAGGGGATTATACTAAGTGAAATAAACCAGGAGGAAGAGAAAGCCAAATGAATGCCATATGATTTCACTCAGTAAATGAACAAACGAAAACATCCCTTAGATTTTGACAACAGAATGGTAGTTACTGGGGAAAGGAGGGAGGATAGGTAGAAGAGGTTAATTGGTTGATTGGTTAGTGATGGATGCTGACTGGGCATTTGACGGTGGGTATGACTGCTAAGGGGAGGAACTAAACCTAAGACCTATACAGTGTTGTAAACTACTATTACCTCAATTTTTAAAATAATATTAAGCTCTCTGATATTACTTCCAGATACCTTTCTTTCCATTTGGGTCTTGTTCATTTCAATGATGTTTTCTAGTTTACAGTGTACAACTCTTGTTCTTTAAATTTATTCCTAAGTGTTTTTATTCCTTTTCATGTTATTATAAGTGAATTTGCTTTCTTAATTTCATTTTTGAATTATTCATTGCTGGGTTTTTTGACTGACTTAATGACTGATCCTATGTGCTAGACTTTATTACTAGGGCTAGTAGATTTTTGTGGCTTCTATAGGATTTTTATCTTACATATATATCCTATATATCGATGATACATAACAGCATGCCCGCACCTATGCATAAAGAGCATTTTATTTCTTCCATTCTGGATGCCTTTTACTTCTTATCTGTTTTCTGTTTTCTCTGACTAGGCTCTCCGGTACAGTGCTGAAAAGAAGTGAGACAGGGTTGACGTCTGTCTTACGTTAATTGTGGGAATTTTTTAGGGTAACCTTTAAAGTGTGAAGCAGTTTCCTTCTGTTCTGAGTTTGTTGCATGTTTTTATCATGAAAGGTGTTGGTTTTTTACAAGTGCATTTTCTGCACCTGTGGAGGCAGTCATGTGATTTTTGTCTTTTATTCTTTTACTGTGGTAGATTTCATGTGTTGAGCCAGCTTGTTATTCCTGTGATAAATCCCAAGCATGGTGTACAATATTTATTCTTGCTAGGTTAGATTTGCTAATGTTTTGAGGATTCTACATCTATATTCATAATGGATTATACTCTATTGTTTTCTTGAGATATTTTTGTCTGGCTTTGCTTTCAGTGAATGCTAACGTAATAGGATAAAGTATTCTATTTTTTAAGAGTTTATGAAGAATTGATATCAATTTTCCTCTTAAAATCCAGTAGAATTCTCTAGTAAAGTCATCTGGTCTTGGACATTTGTTCATGTATGAGAAGTTTTTTGATAACTAATTCAATCTCTTGTTCTAGTATATTCAGACTTTTAAATTTCCTGAGTTAATTTCTATAATTTATAGCTTTGTTGAAGTCCATTTCATCTGGGCTAATTTATTGACGTAAGTTGTTTATAGTATTTGATTATGATCTTTTTATTTTTTTAATTGTATTTTTATTGAGGTAAAAACAGTAAAATTTTTCATGATTCAGAGGTAATAGGTTCATACCCCTTCCACTGTATATCACCACACCACACCCCTTCCTCAGTTTGCTCCTTACCTCCTCCTCCTCTAGTATCCTCAATTCTAGTCAGATTTCTAGGGTTTACTTTGGTTTAGTTTTGTCTGTTCCTTTGTTTTGTTTCTTTATATTCCATCTGGTATTTGTCTTTTGTTATCTTTTTTTCATTTCTGTAAGGTCAGTAGTGATATTGTACCTCATTCATTCTGTTGTAGCAATTTGAATCTTTTTTATTGTTTTTGGTCTAGCTGAAAGTTTGTTAACTTTGTTAATCTTTTCAAGAAACCTTATTTTTATGTCTGGCTTTCTTTCCATTCTATATTTCATTTTTTAATGCAGTTCTCAATGTGCTATTTCAGGTCCTTAAACCTCCTTCAAAAGGTCCTTAAAGTTAATACTGTTTTCATAATAATATCAAGACATCATTTATCTTATGCACTCTGATTTTCTCACAAGTATAAATTGAAGTTTTCCAAAGGTCCATAGAAAATGAAATCACTACAGATCACAGGCAGACACCAAGATGAGAATCTAGCTGTCTTTTATTAAGCCAGACATTGAAGAGTTTGTGAAATGTAAAATAATACCATTCTTTTCACTAAATGTTGGTTTTGTAAGATATATTTTTCATTTAAAATATATGTTGTTTATAGTGATATGTTTTTACTTTACTTTTTTTTTTTTTATTAAAGATTTTATTTATGCATATAAGAGCTGGGGTACAGGCCAGAGTCCAGAGAGGTGAGAGGATTCACCAGAGACAGAGTGGGGAGTAGAACAGGCAGACTGACTGAAACACACTGCTGAGAGGAGCAGTGGACGAGGCAGGGGAGGTCTGCTGTGCTTTGTGGGTCCCCTCCCTGGCCGACAGCAGGTTTGCTTCATAGTGCATTGCTTAACCCACTGCGCCGCCAGGGAGGCCCCATGTTTCTACTTTAAAATGAATTTTTTTCTAAATTCTCAGTTTCAATTTTCAATTCAGATTAAAAGATAAAATCCACATAAGAAAACTTTTAGGAGTCTTCAGTTCTTTTTTATAGTGTAAAAGGGCACCTGATAAGGGTTTCAAAGCTGCCTTCATGTATTATCTTAGTCTTTTTTTTAAAAGGATTAGACATTTCTATGTGTAGCTAAACAAACTCAAAGCACTAAACAATTCATTGAAAATTGTAGGCATAGGAGAGGAGCCGGGATTTAAAACTGAATTTTCAATATTCCAGAATTTATGCTCTATTAAAATATTACTCTGCCTTTTGCATTATTGTAAAAAGTTAATATTTTTGACTTTTTTCTTTTTCACATTCTGATTGCTTAGACCTTAAAACAAGCTAGTTAGTGAGCTTTAAGATTATGGTGTATAATTAGATACTGTATATATGTATTATATATACATATATCAGTTTGGAACTGGAGGATACTCTTTCTCATACTAGAATGATTCTTTGGCTTTCTTCCAACAGAAAGATGTGTCATGGCAATGCTGAGAAAGAGAATCAGGGATGAGAAGACCAACGTCAGGAAGTCTGCACTCCAGGTCTGAGTTTTTTCTGGACATCATTTTAGTGCTCCCTGTTAAGCATTAAAAACTTAGCAATGCAAGGGATTATTTTTAAAACATTCTAGCTGTATTCATTGCTTAACTTGGATTTCACTTAACATTAATTAACCTTGGGTCCTGGTGTATATAAATTACATAAATGAATGGAAGGGTTTTCTGTTTTTAAGCTTTTTGGGTTGCTGGTTTTTTTTTTTTTTTTTTAGGAACCATAAATTTATATCCTTAATTTCTTTATTTAGAGTAGTAATTCACCATGGGTGAATTTTGACAAGGTTCGTGAAACTGAAATTGTTTGTGAAGCTGAAATTGTTTATAAACACTTATATAAAAATGTGTGTCAGATTTTCTCTGGAGGGATTTTTCTAGGAGAGGTATGGATCCATGATGTCAAAAATGTTAAGAATACAAACTTAAAGGACATTTTCTTTTCTCTACAGCCTGCCTTTTTGCATTTATACTATATACACGTTACCATTTCATGCTGCTTCTGCTCCTTCTAGGTTTTAGTGAGTATTTTGAAACACTGTGACATTTCGGGTATGAAAGAATACCTGTTAATTCTGCAAGACCAGTGTCGGGACCCTGCAGTATCTGTCCGGAAGCAAGCCTTGCAATCTCTTACTGAACTTCTTATGGTGAGGAGCGAGGCATTATGGATCTAAAGTATGATATTTTGTATGAAAAATAATTCAGCATAGTAAATAAATATTAAATTAATTATTAGGAACTTTACTAATCTACTGTAGAACTATCCAGTATAAGAGAGAGAAAAGGGTATCTTCTAATTACATGTAATAATCTATGTTTGTATTAAGTATATTTGTGAATTAATGCTAGAGAATGCTAATGGTTAGCCTTTTCTTGACTTAAGTGTAAATCTCACATAAAAATACAAACTTTAAAAATAATTTGGTTAAGTCAGGCCTAGATCAGATTCTGTACGTTAAAACCTGAATAGATGATATTGCCAAGAAAACAGATCCACATCCAATATACATATATTTAATGTGTCATATGTAATGTCAATATAATTTTCTTCTGTCATATAATTAACTTTTGAAAAATTTTAGAAATTTCTTTATTTCATGATAAAAGACATTAAGCAATATATATTCTGACTTTTTCTGTCAGCATGTATTCTAATTGCTGTTGAGAAAAATATGTTTCTTGATCTTAAATTGCTAATTTTAAGATCAATTTTAAGATTTACTACTACTAATAAAATAATGACTAATTTATCATAACTGGAGTTAACTCTTAACATGTTTCAAATGTTTATTTTCATTTTTATCATTTATTTGTAATTGTGTGTCACTTTTTATCATGTCTCAAAACATTGATCATAACTCCACTGATTTATACTTATATTTCTAATTGTGTTAAGAGTTCTGTGTGATTTTGTGATTTTTAATTCCTAAGGCCCAACCTAGATGTGTCCAGATCCAGAAAGCCTGGCTGATGGGGATCGTCCCAGTTGTGATGGACTCAGAGAGCACTGTGCAGGAAAAGTCTCTGGAGTGCCTTGACCAGCTCCTGTTGCAGAATATTAAACATTACAGTAAATTTCATAGAGGAGATGACAGCCAGGTACTAGCTTGGGCACTTCTTGCTCTTCTCAGCACAGAAAGCCAGGAACTGAGGTATGTTATTTATGTGACTAATTTCCCTTATAGAAGGTCATAATGGTGTCTTATTAGTAAACTATTATTTTGATTGTGGAAAATCAACTTTCTAGATTACATATATACATGTAGAATATATAAAGACTCAAGTTTGGTCTTTTTTTTCTTTTTTTTTAAAGATTTATTTATGCATACAAGCACTGGGGTACAGGCCAGAGGTGTGGGGTGGGGTGAGAGGATTCACCACAGAGAGCGGGGTGCAGAACAGGCAGATCAACAAAGGTACACTGCTGAGAGGAGCAGCAGGCACAGCAGGAGAGGTCGGCCGCGCCATATGGATCCCCTCCCTGGCCAGCAGCAGGGATTGAACTCGTGCTGCAGTGGCTGCGGTTTGCTTCATAGTGTGTTGCTTAACCCACTGCGCCACCAGGGAGGGCCTGGTCTTTCTTTTCTTAACCTTATTAAAATTTCTTAGCATTTTTGTGAAGAAGTTTTTTGTGAAGGTTTTGATTACTTCTTTTGCTTTTCTCTGAGTGTCCTCCAGTTCCAAACTGGTATTTTAATATGATATGTAGTAGAAAACACTGGATATAGTTTATTAATGCTCACTTCTCTCAATACCAGTTATGAAAGATCATTTCTTGGATAAACTTTTTCTCACACTTTGCTGGATTGGTTGACTTAATACAGCAGTGCCTTTTTTCCCATTTGATAAAATTTATTGAGGATACAGTGTACTGTGGACATGGTAGAGAGATGTTAGCACTTATAATGATAAATTTTAATCTCTACTGCAGTAATTTATTATGAAGTTTCTCACACTTTATTGAATTGGTTGACTTAATATAGCAGTGCTTTTTTTTCCCATTTGATAACATTTGTTGAGGATAGTGTACTGTGGACATGGTAGAGAGATGTTAGCATTTATGATAAATTTTAATCTATACTGCAGCAGTTACAAGTTTGTTTATTTTGTATTTGTGCTAACTTGACTGCCTGTTTTTGCTTTATAAGAAACACTTGTTTACATGTAGTCATGGAAAAATTAATCATACAATAGAAAAATATAGATTTGGTATCGTAAGGTACCATCTTATGACTAGGAAATCACCTCATCTCTCTGGGTCTTATTTCCACATTTGTAAGGATGATCTTACAGTTGGGTGATCTCTTAAAGTCCCTTTTGGTATTAAACTTCTATGCCTGAAAATACTTTCACTTGTTAAATATTTTCTCAGTACCAATTACATGCCTTGCTGTAAATCCTAGAAGGAAGGAGAATTTAGCCAGCAATAGAATCAGCTATGTTTTCACTATTCCTGGGGATATCTCACTGTGCACACCCACCACGTTAAAGCTTCAGGGTAATGAAAGGTAATTGTTCTTCACACAAAAGCAGGAGAGGCCTAAAATAGCATGTGAGAAGCTGTGGGGGCATACATACCATTTATTTTTCTTTCCAGACAGCTTTTTTATTGAAATACAATGATGCATAGAAAAGTATACAAACCTTATGATCAGTAAATATAACAAATAAATAAACTTGTGTAACCACCACCCAGGTCAAGAACTGGAATGTTCCTAGGCCCAGGAAGTAGCCTCACACTCACTATCCTTCCTCCTCAGTGTCACCAGATTCATGATTTTAATACCAAATTTGTTTTCTCTGTTCAACTTTTGGGTATATGGAATTACTTAGTATGTATTTTTTGGTCTGATTTCTTTCACTTAATGCAAGATTCATTCAAGTTACTATGTGTAGTTGTATTGCATTCACTTTTGTTGCTGAATGCATGTGACATTTATTAATAAATTCTACTTTATCCTCTTAAGAATTAGGTTGTTTCCAGTTTTTGATTACTGTACATAAAATTGTTATGAATGTTTCTACACATATCTTTACATGCCCATATGGGCATTTCTGTTGGACATACAACTTAGAAACAATATTGTTGGGTATATTTTGCTCACCTTTAACAGATGCTGCATGTTTTCCAGAGTTGTATCAGTTTACATTCTTTCAACATGAGGTTTCCATTTTCTTCATATATTTACCTACATTTCATCTATTGGTTTTTGTCTTTTTAGCCATTTTGTGGAACTAATACTGGTATTTAATTATGGTTCTAATTTATTCTGTATATTGGTTAATGAAATTTAGCCTCTTTTCATATGTGGATTAACATTTAGATATTCATATTTGTAAGTTAACTGCACAGGTCTCTTACCACCCCCCCCCCCTTTTTTTTTAAACAGGCTATCACTCTCTGATTACTTATGTGAAAGTGTTCTCTGCATAAGCCATTGTTATCCATATTGCAAATATCTTCTCCCACTCTAATTTGCATTTTTACTTTCAATGGGATCTTTTGATGAGTTTGGTTTTTCATTGGATTTCTGGAATAATGTGTTTTTAGAGAAATCTTTCCCTACCTCAAGGTCATGCAGATATTCTAGAAGTTTTATTTTGTTTCTTTCTCCCTTTTACTATTAGCTTTTTAACTTCAGTTTAGATATGTTCCTTCACAGTCTTTGTTTTCATCTAGGGTAGGGGAAAATACCTGTGTATATTTGAAGTCAGAAGGAAAGGGAATAGGTAGATGCAAATATTAAGGATGAATGGCAATGATAGTTAGGGGCCTCCCTGGTGGCCTAATGGTTAAGTCTCACCACTATCACCACAACAGCCTGAGTTCAATTCCCAGCCAGTGACCTAACCCACATATGGCCAGCAAACCACCCTGTCTCACCCGCTGCTCCCCTTTGTTGTGTATGTCAGTAAATCTTCCTGTTCTGCCCACTCTGTCTCTGGTAAATCCTCTCAACCCCCCCACTCCTCTGGCCTAGACCCCAGTTCTTCTATGTTAAAAAAAAAAAAAGGTATTAAATGCCTGAAGAACAATATATGAAAGGGCTCACTTTATAGAGGTTAAGGGAAGAACTTAAGAAGTAAAAGGGAACAAAAAGAATAGGAAAGGGCCTCCCCTGGTGGCGCAGTGGGTTAAGCAACGCACTATGAAGCAAATCGAAGCAAATCGCAGCCACTGAAGCACGAGTTCGATCCCTGCTGCCGGCCAGGGGGGGGACCCACATGGCGTGGCAGACCTCTCCTGCTGTGCCCGCTG
>JAGFMF010011417.1:4377650-4425552 GCA_019455555.1 Galemys pyrenaicus
CCGCTCTCTGTGGTGAATCCTCTCACCCCCCCACACCTCTGGCCTGTGCCCCAGTGCTTGTATGCATAAATAAATAAATCTTAAAAAAAAAAAAAGAATAGGAAAATAGAACAAAAGAGGAAACTATTGTGCATACTAGAGCTTGCTAGCCTTTTCTCAGTATTTATAGACAGAATATTTGTTCAGTACAATGTCATGGCTATTCACAATAGCCAAGAAGTGGAAACAACCCAAGCATCCACCAGCTGATGAATGGATAAATAAAACGTGATGAATACATATGTCGGAACCTTAGACACCTTAAACAATAATAAAATTTAAATATATGCTACAATATGAAAGAATCATGAAAGCATGCTAAGTGAAATAGTCAGATATAAAAGGACAAATATCGTCTGATTCCACTTAATGTGAGGTACCTCAAATAGTCAAATTCATAGAGTAGAATGGTACTTTTCAGGGACTGTGGTGGGGGTAATTGAGTTGATTGGTCAGTGGGTATAGTTTCAGTGTGGGATGATAAAAGTGTTCTGGAAATGGGTGATTGCACAGCGATGTGAAAGCATTTAATGCACTGAATTGGACACTGAAACATGATTAGAATGGTAAATTTTGTTATGTGTATTTTACAACAATTATGAAAAAAAATCTGGATGCCCAAAGTTATGAAGATAAGGTTAGACTTTGGACCTTCTATGTAGGAAATGGACTGTGGCAGCAGTCCTCAAACTGATGGGTTCATGAGGCCAAAGTGTTTTGATCATAATAGTAAGCTGTCATTTGCTATTTTTTACTTTTATTCTCTCACACTAGTACAACAGAGTCTACAAAAGTTATACAACTTTGGAACAAATTGAATGCAGAAGCAGCTATAAGTATCCATATGTTTTCTATTTAGGCAAAACCTTAAAGAGACTTACAGAAGTATAAAACAAGGCTGTTCTTTTCACCAAATTTACTTTATTTTCACAAAGATAGTAGTTTTTGTAAAATAATCCATCTGTGTTAACATGTAATTTATTTATAGATGAGTTAACAAATATTTTTTAAATGTCTCTTAATTTTCAGTATGGCAAATATTGACAGATATAACCCACAGTATAATCAGAAGATCTAAGTAAAATCTCTTTGAGGTGGTCAATAATTTTTAAGAGTCTAAAAGTTGAAATGAAAAAACATGAGAGCCTCTGAGGTAGAGAATTTTTAAAAAATGATTATTGAGAACTATAGTTACAGTGGGCTAGAGTTCCATATATACTTACAAACAAAATTTTGTGATAGGTCCTTTAATAAACAAAAAGCAACTTAAGCATCAAGAAATGTTCAGGAAGAGAGACTTCTTAGAAGAGATAACCTCTGAATTGACTAATAAGGGAAAGGGCATTCATTGGAAGAATCACCACCACAGAGGCACAGATCCACTGAATAGCGGTACCATTCAGGGGCCATGGGGGCTCAGGATGATAGTTCAGACACTTGATGGGCATCAGAAGAAACTGCAGAAGTGTAGTAGTATAGTGTGCTAAGAAGTTTGACTTCAGAGTGAAAGTAGAATGGGTAGGGGAAGCTGTTGATGAATTTAAAGTGAATGAATAATACAGAATTTTTCATGTTAGGAAGGGCAGCAAATGAACTTGTGTTTGAGAGGTGATTGAGAGGCAGGACTAGTCAGAGAAAGCAGGCCACCATTGAAATGATTTCAGTAAACATGATGAGGCAGTGGAAATGGAAAAAGTAGGATATATTTGGAGCTTTTTGACAAGAGGAAGTGTAGAGTTGATGAAGATTTGTTTTGAGGGTTGAAGGAAATCAACTTCCTCTACTCAAGTTGCTCATAGTCTAGTGGAAAGAGACAAAATTAATTCACAATTTTAGTAGAAAGTGAGTCATAGGAGGAAAAGGAGGGTATGGAAAAGTTTTCTGTTGGCAAAGGGGAGGGTTTTGGTTTTTGTAGCTTAGGATGGCTCCTTATTGATGGTGGCGAACTAAATAATTCTTAGAGATGGAATAAGTGAAATTAACCAGGCAGGAAATTGCAGTATACAGTCTTGGAGAATCCTCACTTAAAAGGTCAATGGGGGAAGGCCAAGGTGTAGAGCAGGTTGGGTAATGGAGGGAGGACTGAAGATAGAAGTCCTGTTTTAAATGTGTGCTTGCTATGCCTTGTCACATCTGACTGTTGAGCCCTTGGCAATGAATGAGATAACCCAGTTAAGTGGTAAAGAAGGACCATAATAAGAGTTTTTCAAAATTAAGCAACTCTAGTGATTAGAAGAAAACAAATTAATGAAGGGGAAAAAATAAGAGATCCAACAGATAGACCAGAGACTGAAGGCATAAAGGGTGGTTTAGAAGGAGCCATGTAAAATGTGTTGGTTTTAAATTAGGGTGGAGGTCAACAGGCCATTTAAAAGAATCAAGTTTGTGGTTGTTGAATCATGTTCTGACTGGATAGGTAAGAGCATGTGATTGACAATGGGGCTAACTGAGGGCTGAGATGGGAGGATTTTTGGGAACTGTTCCACTGAAATGGAGGGGTATGAAAGAGGAGCCAAATTTGAGTTTTCAAAACTGGAAGTTTAGAAGATTATGATTAAGTGTAATATTCGGTGTGGTTTTTATTCGTAAATTAAAAAATATTATTGACATGTGTGTATCTAGTGTTTAGATAGTAAACAGATATAAATTGGTTGTAAGCTAAAACTCTAGACATGTGGGTAAATTTTATCATTTTGTCTTTTTTTTTGTCTGAATAGATTTGACATATAACATTGTGTAATCTGAAGGTGTACACTGTTACTTCAGTACCTTTATATAGTTAGATGATTGCCTTTGTAGTGTATCTGACATGTTACATAACTAATATAACACTGTCTCCCTCCAGTATACCATGCATCAGCACACTGTGGCTTACTTAATACTAGTTGCAATTTTGTACTCTTAGATGTCATCAGTTTTAGCTCCTCACCTTCTGTTTCTTGGTAACCATTTTTTGAGTGGCTTTTTTTTTTTAAGATACATGGATAGATTTTTTTATGGATTTTTAATCTATAGCTTAGTAATAAAACCATTTATATGCAATGCTGATTGGTTATAGATGTTTACTTTGTTATGATATCCTTCTGCATGCTTTGAGAATTTACCTTTTTCCTTTAATGAGAAAGTCTTACTAATCTTGGTGTCTGTGTATGTTTATTCAAAAGGGCAAGTTTATTGTAAAAAGGAAAGGGAAGTAAAGGATGCTTGTACAGACACAGTGGGCAGAAAGACCTGTCCCAGAAAGAGGTAGGTTTGCTGAAAGAGAGCCCTGCATAGTCACAAGTAGGCAGCCTTGGGAGAAGAACTGCCACTGCTGCTTTGCAAAGGGAGAAGGAAGGCTGGTGAAGAGAAACACCTGCATGGGCACAGGCGGGCAGGAGAGCTGCTGTTGTATATATGTGTTCTTAACAATCCAAGGAAAATTAATCAAGGAAGTATATTTTTCTTTTCATTTGAAAATGTAACATTTGTCTCATGAGTCATAAGATCTCATTCAGTGTGTTGGGAAGAATTAAAATATGAAATGATCTTAAAATGATGATGGAACAGGCACTTTGGATGAATATATCAGAAACATTTTTTGTTTCATTTTTCATAGGTTTGAAATAATGTTTTTCTGAATGGTGTTGGGCAGTTTATAGCAAATTTTAGCTCACCTTTAAATCCTAGGCTGTCACTCTAGAACTTTCACTGCAAAATGAACAGTGTCTGCATTTTTTTGTCACTAGCATCCTATAAATTTTGGATGAAAATGTTACTGGTAACCTGTTCCATGTTTATGTAGAACTTTTAGAGGGGATGGAAATGAGAAAAAAATCTCAAATTATGAAATTTTACTCTTTGCTTTAAAAATAAGTTCTTTCTGCCCACCTGTGTCTGTGCAAACGTCCTGTCCTTTTTTATGTAATAAACCTGCCCCTTTAGGTATAAAAACTGAAATTAAAAATAAGTCCTTCATGAGGGGCAAAGCAAGTATACCTTATTCTATACAGTGCAAATTTAAAACATAGCTAACTAGCTTGATATCAAATATGCCGCTAGCTTGGAACTTACACAATGATGCTTTAAGTGCTAGAGGAATCCATCCAGCAGAAGTTGATGCCCTTTCACCGAGGGACTGAGCCGAATAACTTTGTTTATTTATAGTTGTAAGTCTGTTTTCTTATCTTTTTTCCAGCCGCTATTTAAATAAGGCTTTTCATATCTTGTCCAAGAAAGATAAGTTCTCATCTGCTTTTATAAACAACGTGATATCCCACACTGTCACAGAACATTCTGCACCAGCCTGGATGCTGCTTTCCAAGATTGCCTGCTCTTCGCCCAAGCTGGACTACAGGAAAATAATAGAATCGTGGGAGAGAATCAGCAGGTTTGCATGCTTATAACATACCCACTAATAGACAGTGAAGATCCTGGAAAACAGAGTCAGACTTAAGGAAATGGGCTATTTCAAAGCTACTTGTAGACAGATTTTTTTTTTTAAGTTCTGATATAAAAATAAACATGAGAAAAGGGGAAGCACTTAAGCTTTCAGTTTACCCTTTGCCCAGGTAGATTAGGTGCTATAATGTTCCAATGACTTGACTCCAAAACCTTACTACCCTACTTCCTTCCCTATTAATAATCAAGAAAAATTTTGTTGGCAACAGTGCTTACTTTGGTTCTATAATTAATATTTCTTCTGCCCTTTCCTAGTCAAAAGAACCCCAATTCAAACACCTTAGGACACATTCTGTGTGTGATTGGGCATATTGCAAAACACCTTCCTAAGAGCACCCGGGACAAGGTGACTGGTGAGTGTCTAGTAGAGAAGCTTTCTTGAAAAAGCATTGCCTCTCACTTTATATTTTTGAGCAGTTGAACTTTAAGGATTCTGACTTCCTTTCAGATGTTGTCAAGTGTAAGCTGAATGGATTCCAGTGGTCTCTTGAGTTGATCAGTGCAGCTGTTGATACTTTGCAGAGACTCTGTAGAGCATCTGCAGAGACACCTATGGAGGAACAGGTATGCTGCAAATTCTCCAGGTGTGGTTGTGATTTGTTTGTTCTTGAGATTGATACTTTCTTTTTGAAGCTTAGAAAGTGTTTGTTCTCTATGGAGAACCTGTAAGGATGGGTAGTCCCCAGAAGCTGTTTCTGTACTTTATGTAGTAAGGAAACATGTGACGGGCAGTTGGCATTTCCCAAGTATGTTTTTGTTTGTTTACTTACATATGTATTTTATGTCTATATAAACACACACAAAAACAAATGAATAAAAAACCCAGAATAGTCCTTAGACATTTATGAGTTAAACACAAATTCTTTCTGAGTAATGACTATGGCGATCTCCCCAATATTGAGAAAAGCTATTCTCTAATGCAGAGGACATAACATACCCATGTAGCAAATGTTCTTTCTGATAAAGGAAGCAACTACAGAAAGATGTTATTTGTTCAAAGTAATCAGTGCTATAGATGCAAGAAAAACTCTGAACAACTTTTCCAATACTACTTCAGAATGAATATATCAAACTTGATTTTCATTAGAATACAGTTATCTCTTAACACTAATAAATCAAAAAACCAAGACCTGGATTTTTTTTATATATATGTGTGTGTGATATAATATATACACATATATATGTGTATATACATAGCAGTGCATACAATTACTGATCTTCATCTTCTGGACATGGATGCCAAGTCAGTCTCTTCAGAAAAAGTAGTTATAATTTGAGAATACTTCATGTGTGCCTCTTTTGCCAGCACCAAGTCTGTTTTACCTGAATCTCCATTTCATGAGAAGCATCAATTCTCCACTCCTCTCTGTAGCACCAGTTATTTGTTCAGTGTCAAGACCTCTTGGTTTGTCAGCAGCATCTTTTTTCTTCTTTGATTTGCTATCATAAGATTCATTGTCAGATTAAGATTTTCTTTTTGTACCATCATTTTCTTTACTAGATTTTTGAAAATTAAATGCTTCAATCAACGCTGGACAATCTAAATTTTTTTCAGGTTCCCAAGTATTGTCTGCATCTGAAAATCCTTTCCACTTTAGGAAATACTCCACTTTTCTATTCTCTATATGTCGGTCCAATACTTTTTCCACCATTTTTTCCAGTAGTTTTTCACAAATTCTTCAGGTTCTGCCACTTCAACTTTTTACTCTTGCCATTCTGTTTCTTCCCCATTTTTTACAATGTAGTTTTATTGAAGGCCATGTTTTACTGCAGACTTCTCTGAACTGCACAGAGCTGCACCAGTCGCAGGTTGCAGGGTCTTCCTGCCCTGTGCTCCTCAAGCTGGAGTCACATCCCAGGGGGAGGGGAATGGGAAGCAGTCTAGGGGTTTCCCTCTAGAGGTGGGGTGGGGGTGTTGGTACCGCCCATTTTGGAGGGCCAGAAGGCCCTCAGACTGCCACAAGGGCCTCCCAAGACATGTTAAAAGACATACAGTTCCCTTAGGAAGTCACCACCTTGGCTCTGGATACAGTGTCTTCTAGGAAGGTGTGCCTGCTGGGCGTGTATTATCTTTTAATGAGTTGTAGCCTGGGTACTTTTGATAAGCTTTGTATCCCTACTTCTCTTCCACCCTCTTTCCAAGGATGCTTAATAGACAATTTTCAACTAGTCAGAGGGTTCCTAGTGTTTTGTGGCTATTGTTGAAAATAAGCTATGTGATCTTGAACTGTTTTAATAAAAATAGTAACTAGAATAAGAGGGATGATGGTCTTGTTCTTTGTACTGGTTAAATGTATGTTGTGTTTCAGTAATTCAACATCAGTTACAACTCTTCTGAGATATATAAACTGAATAGAACCATAGGAGAGCAGTTAGATGAGGGACTTATAGAGCAGGCTATAGAACAGCTGGAGGGCCTCGGTGTGTAGCTGGAAAGTGAAGAATTATGTGGGGTGGGCAGCCTAAATAGATCTAGATATATGAAGAACTTTCAAATGAAAGAAGAATTAGGATTTATTTGTTATCGTGTTGGTCTAACTTGGGCCAGTAGCTGGAAATTGCAAGGATACAAATTTTGGCCAACTGAAAAAAGGCCTCACTGAGACCTACCTAAAATGGGGGGATTTAATCTTAGAACAGATGCTTGGGCATTGAAGGTTTCACAGAGAAGCCGGATAACAGCTTGACATGAGTTCCTGTTTAGGGAGACTCCCAGGATTGGATGACCCTGATGGTTCTTCCCAGATACTGCGATTGTGAGTTATTGATTATACTACACAGACAGTCTGGACTTGAGGTGTCAGGTTAGTTTTTGTCTTCATATTAGGGTAAAATACATAGATTTCAAAAGGTGTAAGCTGTAAGAACCAGCTTACAGGTTGTTCAGTGAGACTTTCAAAACTTAAAGACAATAGTTTTGAAATATTTTGTGCCAAGTCAGACTAAAACATTTGGGACATAGTGATCATTTACTAACAGTTTAGCAAACATCAAGTACCATTTTGTGATGCTGCTGCTAGGCACTGGGATGAAGGTCAAGACTTAGTATCTTCCTGAAGGCACCTACAGAGAGTAGGAGACTTACTCATAAATGTAATAATGTAGTAGTGCCTAAACTAGAAGTCTGCATAGGGTAACATGGAAGTCCTGGGTTAGAGCCACTGAGTTCAACCCTGGGTTTTTTGGAATGGCCTCTTTGGGAAAACAAGTCAAAACTGTACCCCCTACCTTGGCGTGTAAGTATAGTTGGATGTGGCTGGAGGTGATGATTATTTTATGGTTGTTTTAACAATAAAAGACATTGAAAATGACTGGTCTCTAATGAATAAATTTCAGAAGAATAATAGCTGCTTTTTAGTTTTGCTTTTAAAATATATTACAAGGAATTGTGATTTTCTTGTTGTTATTAGAGGGAGCACTGCTATTATGTCTTATAAATCACGACACCAGATCATCCTTAAATATATGCCTTTTGTTTGTTGAAAGGCAGACGATATATATTTAGGCACATGTATATGTACTTGTACTCTTTCTACTATTCTTTATAAATTCCACTTAGCAGTTCTCACTGCCAGGCTGCCAGGTTGCTAAAGCAGCAAAGGCACAGAAGCATGGTGGCTGAGGTTTCTCATGACTTATGGTTTACACATATGGAGATCATAGAGCTCTTTGTGAGAAAATTGTGTTCATGGGTAGTCGAATAGATGTGTGGGTCCTTCAAAGATGACCTTGACTTGCCATAGGAACTCCTGAAGCAGGTATGCGGGGCTGTGCTCTCAACCTGCGTGCACCACCTCTCCAACATAGTTCTGAAGGAAGATGGAGCTGGGAATGTGGATGAAGACCTTTTGGTAAGTAGCTACTTTTCTTAACTACTCTTTTCCTTGTACATAAAAGATGTACAAGGTGACTTTATGATTTGTGCATTTAATACTCTTAGCAGGAAAGGGTTTTCCTCACTTTTGGCTTATTCTGTTTTATAAGTTTAAAATTAGTAGATCACCTCTTTTGTGTTTTTTAATTTATGACCTCCCCCCCCCCCCACATATTAAATGGGGAGAAAACATGATATATTCTTCTTCCATGTTAGAGCCTATGAGATATCTGCTCCAACAGGGAAAAATACAGAATGTGTTGCAATCTTGGTAGAGTTAAATTTGAGATACTGGATAATAGAATGACAGAACAGTGCTGTCTAAGGTCTAAAATAAAGTCAGATACTTGAAAACTGAAAACTTGAATGACCTTGGAGCAGCAAGGTTGTGAGACATGGCATCAGTGCTTTAGAAATTGTATCGCTGCAGAAGAGCCCTGTGAGCCAGTAAATGTGGAGCTAGTTTTCTGACTCGAGTGGCCGGCCACGTGGTTGATACCAAATATGTTCTGGTGATTCTGGTATTGTCCAGTAAAGAAAATAATAAGCTACTTTCTGACACCCTTCGATACAGGCCATATTAAGCCAAAATTGATATTTTCCTCATCTATTTGAAAATTAATAGGTCACTTCTTTTGCATTTAGTTCCTGCTTTGTTAGCTGGCGTTTGTACTGTGTAGTGATCAAAGACCCAACATGTTGGGTCAGAGGGCTATGATATAGAATAAACCTGACCCAGAATTTCTGGAAGGTCTTGTTCCTCTCATTTGTCTGGGCAGGCATTACCCAAACTAAGAAAATGCTTATTGTGGCCAATGATTTAAGCCCCTAAGGTTTTTTGTTTTCTTTTTTTAACTTAAATATGTAATCAAAACCTAGCCTTTAGTCACAATACATATAAAGTTTTGCCCCATGTATATTGTATACTTCAAACTTTAATATAATTGTTTCTTTAATCTATAAGAGATGTAGTATGTTCAGTAATTTTCACGCACTTACTGGTTTTTTTACCCTAAAATAAGACTGTTAAAACACATATTATTTAGCATTAGCTTTGTATTTGGGGGGTAGGGGTGGGTAAAAATAAAGTATCACTGAACTATTAAATAGCTGAATGTCCTTCATAAACACACAGTGGCAACTGAGGAAGCAGGTACTCACACGTTTTTAGTAGGAGTTAACTAATCTGGAGAACAATTTGGAATTATGTTCTAAAATGTAAAACTTTTTACCCTCTTACTATGGACATCACTTAAGGAAGTAAAACAGTACTCAGTGATACAAATGTGTTTATCAGACTAAGACACCCAACAGCAAAAGATTAGAAGCAACATAAATGCTCACTAATAGAGGAATAAATTATATTTATAATTTTTAACAGACTTGTATAGTGATGAAACATTTATTGTGTATATTGACATGAAAAGATACTTAATATTGAAATCAGTAATTTCAAACTTCAAAATAGCATGAGTAGTTAGACATTTATAAGAAGGAAAGTATATAAAAAATTTATAAAACTTATGAAAGTATAAACAAAAACATAAAACATTTATATGAAAAGCAAACAAAGTATATAAACAAGCAAAAAAAGCATATAACTAGAAAACTGCTGTGAAAAGGAAGTTATACACAAAAACAGTAATGAAATCTTTGGGTTATAGGATTGTAGGTAGCTGGTTCTATATCCCTGTTTGCCCAGGAGAATCATGTTATACACCTGTTGCCACAGCGTAATTGTTAACGGCACCCCCTTCTACTTGCTGAAATACCTAGAGATAGGTGATAAGTTATATATGATCACCCTCATTTCAGATGAATTTTGTCAAGTGGGACTGTATTTCTATGGTGATTGTTTATTTTTCAGAAGAATGTTCTTTTAATTTGGTGACAAAGTACTCCGCTGACATGTTGTTCAATCTAGCTAGAGTTACATTTTCTATTGTCTTATTTTCATTGCAAAGCAATTCTCTTTGTAGGTGAAATACATTTTTACCTTAGGAGACATAGCCCAACTCTGTCCAGCCAGAGTGGAGAAACGAGCCTTCCTTCTGATTCAGTCCATACTAGCTTCTTCTGCTGATGTGGGTCTTGGTAAGGCACTTGGTTATTCTCTGCATGCACTGACCTGAAGTTGGATTAGCCCCTCGGCTACTATAAATGAGCCCTATTTCCTTTCCCTGTAGTAATCTCATCTCAAGGTAGCAGTGAAGGCCCAGCTTCTCAGCCACCCTTCCAGGCCAGAGGTTCTGTCATGCCTTCTATGATCAGAGCTCATGCCATCATTACTCTGGGTAAGTAAGAGAACTGTGGAAAGAGCAGGGCTCGTGCAGGCTGTTCCATGTGTGCTTTTGGGTATCACTAAGCCAACTACAGGGATGTGTTGTGTTCTGCGGAGCTTGAATTCACTCCAGCCTTTCATCGTGACATAAGTACCCCGCCCTGCGGGCATAACAGGGTGCCCTTGGACTGGTAATTGCTCTGACGTGAGACTCAAGGCACGTCCTTAGGGCCCTTGTGGTTTTTATGTTAGTTGAGTCCATTTATATCTGTTTGTGTGATTCTTTTTTTTTTTTTTTTGGTAACTCATTTCTGTGAAGTCTGTTTATCAGATACTGTACCCCACTGCACTGCTATGAATTCTGAGAATGGAAAACTAACTTGCAGTTCAGTTTATAAAAGGAGATGACTTTTTTTTAACTTTCCAAACCTGGTAGATGAGCTATTAAGCACATTTCTCCATGAATTCAAATTGTTGTTAATCTTGAAAACACTGACCTCCTTGTTGAAATTGATTCCCCCCCTCCTTTAGTGTGGTTATATATTTCATGTTGGGTAAGAGGAGTTTTTTTTAATGATATTTTTCAAAAATTAAATTTTACAAGTAAGAGCCAAGCATTCCCCAGGCCACACACACAAACAAAATAACCCCCCCTCAACAGCCTTCCTTCTTCAAACTATGAATGAGAAATGGAATTAATAAGTTGATCGTTCTTTCCTGCTTACCTTGCTGATTTCAAGTTCATTATTAAACTTAAAAGCTTCTATAGAGTATCAAAAAGTAAAATTTGTTACGGGTTAGATTATATTAGCTATTTTCCAGATAAGAAAATAACTCTAAAATTTAAATGTTGACTTTAAAGGGAAGATAATTTTACTAAATTCAAGGAACATCCCACAATAACTCCTAAAACTCAGGGAGAGCTGGTGTCAAAGGGAGAGAGGGATTTTTCCTTAAGGTATTTTGAACTTTCTAATATTTACTATGAGTTTGTTTGCTCATTTGTGATTTTTGAAATGTTTCCACCTTAATTAAATAAAGTTCATAGCAAAATATAGACGGAGAAAATTTAGATTTAGGACACCGTAGAGTCAAGGTATCTTATGCTCTTCTATGACAGGTAAGCTGTGCTTACAGCATGAGGATCTCGCAAAGAAGAGCATCCCAGCCCTTGTGCGAGAGCTGGAGGTGTGTGATGACGTGGCTGTGCGGAATAACGTCGTCATTGTCATGTGCGACCTGTGTATCCGCTACACTGCCATGGTGGACAAGTACATCCCCAACATCTCCATGTGTCTGAAGGATTCAGACCCATTTATCCGAAAGCAAACACTGATCTTGCTTACCAATCTGTTACAGGTAATGTATGAAAATTAGGCCTACTCTTTTTTTCACTCTGCCATTGCGTCTGTGGGGGAGAATTTGAGTGGCCTAGGATATATGTTGCTTTGTATTAGATGCCACGAATAATGGGGATCATTTTGGCTAAAAATATTTCTCTTTTGATGTTCAGTGCAGCCTTTAAACAGAGCATTACTTCCTAATATTCATTTTGGATGGATGTTCAGATATCCTGTCAAGCTGTGTGAAGTTTCATTTTTGCAAATAACCACCATGTGGAGAAAAGCAAACTTTGTAGACAAGTAGCTGTAGTTCCAGTTCTGTCATTCTCCTTAAAGCTGAGCAAGTCGATGTTTTCAGATTCAGCTTCATCATTGTAAGATGGGGATCATAAATAATGTTTGTTCTGCATAGCTTGGAGAGAAATTTTAATGTGTACAAGAACATAGTGGACTGCAAAGCTCTACAGAGCAACAGATGTTTTTATTCACATTGAACGCATATGTTTAGTTCATTATCGGGAAAAGAATGTTTGATTTTTAAAACAAAGGCATTTAAGCTGTATATCTATTCTAATGTATTCTGTCTGCTGGTTTCTTATAAATTATGAATGCACCAGTGACCCTCTCCCTTTAAAATTCACATTCTTTGAGTCCTTTTCCTAACATAATAGCTTTGTTGGATGCTGTTCTACCCACTTACTCTTCCACTTCTCTTTGTGACTAACAAATGGTATGTGCTTTGAAGATGACTGGGAAGTGAGCTATTCTAACCATACTAGTAGTGTGCCATGGCATAGAGCAGATGGCAGGTGTGGCATCAAACAAAGGAAAGTCAACATTTGTTGTGACTGAATACATTTAAGGTGTGGGTGTGAAAGTTCACCCTGCAACATGCGGTTTCTCTTTGTGCAGGAGGAATTTGTGAAATGGAAGGGCTCTCTTTTCTTCCGATTTGTCAGCACTCTGATAGATTCACACCCGGACATTGCCAGGTAAGTCTTTTCCCTCACACGTCAAGCAACTAAAGGATTTCCCTAATTTCTGATATGAATTAGACCTCTTATCTTTAAAATTAGATTAGAATTGTTATTCAAGATATAATGAATTTTAGCAGTTGCCAGAAAATGAGCAGATCTTTTACTTAAAAGCTGCATAATAGTTGTACTTTGCATAAAGTTAAGAACAAACCCTTGTCTAGACCTTTCATTAAATAATCTCAGCTTTGACTGTTTGCTAACCCTGTTCACTCTTCGTAAAGGAGTGATGAAGAATAACATGTGCTTTTTTTAAGTGCAGAGATTGTAAGGAACAAATCTAGGAATTAAGATGGAATCACACAGTGTGAAACAGAGTATATAAGTTAAAAGACTCCTTGGAAATGAATGTTTCCTGAAAATTAGTAGGGAAGGGGATTACTATGCCACTTGTTAATTCTTTTTTTTTTTTTACTGTATGTCTATAGTGTTTTAATTTCTTTTATTATTCGATTTTTCCCTTTAATTTATATATATTTGACATCAATTGTAATCCCCATGTATTTCCCATCACCATATCACCAGTGCACAATCACCTCAGTCCCCTGTGCTCCCACCTTCCCTCAGCCTTCCCCCCCCACACACTTGTTAATTCTTATCCTTGTATGCTTCTTTAAGATTGATTTTTTTCGGGGTGGAGAATTGATCTGACAAGATTTGCTAACCTGGATTGTGTTATATGAATGATTCTGTCTAAAGCAAGCCTGCAGTTGGAAAATAGGATGTTGAATGCCATGGCAAAAGCCACTACAGTTAGGGAAAGGTCTTTATAGAGTTTGTTAACTATAAATAGCTTATAATAACGGGTCCCTCTGGTTCTAAATATGGTCACCGATGATTTACTTTGAATTCCATGGAAGAATTTCTTTTCGGTTTCTTTTGGGTGTAATTTTCCAAGGAGGAACATGCTACATAATAAACTAGTAGAAGGTTAACGTTCTAATTAATACTGTCTAGAGCCAGAAGCAAAAGTGAAGACTATGAGTCTTGCTTTTTCTTCATTTATGTAATTGGGAAAGGGACCAAGAGAGCTATGCACGCAGCACTCTCTTACCTTCCCACTGCTACCAAGATCCTGATTTCCGTGGCACTCCCTGTGCCGCAGGAAGCCCGGGAACAGGGTAATTAGAAGTGCTTGGCAGACTTTCCAACCAGTGATAATCCGGGGCTGTGAGATTGGCCATTGAACCTGTAGTTCCTCCCTTCCACCCTACTTCTGTCAGTTCCTCTACATGACTTTTTTTTAAATGGTCTATCTTATTCATGTTATAATATTAAAAGGACACTAGGTCTGTACATGTATGTTAAAAAGAGCATTTGTACATAAAATAGGCACAGGACTTGTTATATAGGTGATCAGAAAGAAATTCCTAAGTACAGATAAAGAGCTAATTTACACTAGAGTCAGATTGTCAGTGCCTCCTGCAGCATTTTAATCTTTCCTCTTCAAACTTAGCGTCTTATCTGCATTCTAGGTTTGTTTAAACCATACAGTGTTCAAATGTGGGTTATGATTTTCAGCTTTGAAAAGTTGGGGACTTCTTTTGGTAACTGGAGTTTAAATTAGTTTGTTCCCATATTTTTAGGCCTAAGATCAAATCTGTGTGCTTCCATTAAATACATTAATTTTTCCATATGTATTTGCTAAAATAGCGCTTCCAAAGAAACTAGACAGTGACTATTGAATTTCTTTTTGGTCCAGGTAGATTTCCTAAAGATTCTGGCATAGGCAAATATGCATGACATTTTTTTTTAATTTTTCAGGGACACACACATACATACACATATATGTTTAAGAATATATATCTATTAGAAATATATATATCTAAGGAATATATATCTAAGGAATATATATATATATTTCTTTTTGTACAATGTATGTTTTTTCCTGTCAGGTGTAGTCCCTTATAATTCCCACCACCAATTCACCCTTGCACCATCACTATAGTCCCTTGTGTTCCTCCCTCCCCTGTTTTAATCCCTCTCGCTCCCCATCCCCTGCAGAGTGTCTCTGATTTATACTTGCCTGTTAATTTTGTTTTTTTGATTTATTACAATTATTTTTTCCCCTGGTCCTTTATTTGGTTCCCATATATTCCTCCTATAAGTAAAACCATCCGACATTTTTCTTTTTCTTTCTGGCTTATCTCACTGAGCATAATCCCCTTCTAGCTCCATCCATGTTGCTACAAAGGACATGAATTTATCTTTCTTGATTGCTAATATTTCATTGTGTATATATACCATATCTTAATCCAGTCATCTATTTTTGGGCATTTGGGTTGTTTCCAAGTCTTACCTTTTATAAATAGTGCTGTGTTAAACATAAGGGAGCAGGTATCCTTTTGAATTAATGTTTTTGTGCCCTTTGGGTAGATTCCAGAGGGGGAATTGCTGGGTCATATGGAAGCTCCATTTTTAATAGTTTGAGGAACCTCCACACAGCTTTCTGTAGTGGTTGGACCAGTTTGCATTCCCACAATCAGTGTAGGAGAGTTCCTTTTGCTCCACATCCTCACCAGCATTTGTTGTTTCCTATTTTTTTAATATTATCCCTCAGATAATATGAGGGATCTGGGTTTGGGGTGGTGGCCAAGGAGAACCAATGTAGGAAATCACTTGCCTCAGATTTCAGATAGTATCTGGCATCCGGGGGGGCTGAGCCCTGAATCTTCGCTTGAGCTGTGCTGTGTCGTAGGCCTGGTCAGGAGCCCTTGGACACGAGCCGTCTCACTGCTGTGAGGTAGTGTCTCATTGTGGGTTTGATTTGCAGTTCCCTGATTACAAGTGATGTCGAACATTTTTTTCATATACCTCTTGGTTATTTGCATTTCCTCTTTGCATTTTTTGACTGGATCGTTTATTTTTGTTGAGTCGTGTCAGCTCTTTGTAGATCTTTGTGATCAGTCCCTTACTGGTAATACTGTGTGCAAAAATTTTCTCCTAATCAGTAGGGTGTCTCTGTTTTGGTTAATGTCTCTTTTGCTGTACAGAAGCTCTTTAATGTGATGTAGTCCCAGCTGTTCATTCTTTCCTTAACTTTCTTTGCTTTGGGGGATGTGTCTTTAAAATGTTACTGAGATGTATGTCAGTGCATGACATTTTTAACTGGTCGTTGAAGCCCCAAATTTGGATGCTGCAAAATTGTATGATCTATTTTCCCTTTTGCCCACTAGGTGGTGCCCTTGTGATACAGTCTTAAGATGTTAGCCAGGTAACAAGTAGGTTGATTGTTTTAGCTGAACTGGGCAAACGCTACAGAAGGGCAGCAGGCAGGGTCTAGAGAGGTCCAAGGCAAGAAAGTGAGTAAAGTAAAGGGCTATGGAGGTGGAAAGGGGAGGAAAGACAAAAGCAGCTTGGTTTGTGAGAAAAAGAAGCAGTTGAGGACCGAGAGGGCTTAGTGGAGTTGCAGAACAAGCGCGCCGGGGAGAGGGCCAGAAAGCTAGGATAGGTGAGCGTGGTGATGAAGTGAGTCATCTGACACCACGAGGCGTAGTGACGTGGTCAGATGTGGCTGCAGAGTATCAGCACAGGTACGAGAGTCACTGGGTTGATGCGGTCAGGAAAATAGGAAGTCAAGGCATTAAGTGGGCTCATCGGCATGGACGCTAAAGATACATCAGGGCGATTCTTAGTCCATTCAGGCTGCTGTCACAAAGCACCACAGTCCGGCATGGCTTAAAACAACAGAAATTTATTTCTTACAGTGTGGAGGCGGAAGTGTGAGATCAAGGCGCCAGTATGTCTGGGTTCTGGTGAAGACCTGCTCTTGGAGAACAGGTTTTCCATTGTATCTTCACCTGGTAGAAGGGACCAGGGAACTTGCTGGGGTCTCTTATAGGAGCACTAAACCTATTCATGGGGGCTTTGCCTTTATGACCTGATCACCTCCCAAGGCTCCACTTTCTAATAGATAACTCTTAAGGGTTATGTTTCCAATATAAGAATTGTTGGGGGTTCACATTCAGACCATAGCAGTGATGTTAGAATTGGGGTTGGGAAAACTCAAAAGTAGTTTCCAAACAATGGAGGGCAAAATAGACAGATGGAGGGCCCGCCCTGGTGGTGCAGTGGGTTAAGCAACACACTGTGAAACAAATCGCAGCCACTGCAGCACGAGTTTGATCCCTACCGCCGGCCAGGGAGGGGACCCACATGGCGCAGCAGACCTCTCCTGCTGTGCCCGCTGCTCCCCTCAGCAGTGTGTTTCTGTCAATCTGCCTGTTCTGCATACTGCTCTGTCTGGTGGATTCTCTCACCACCCCCACACCTCTGGCCTTTACCCCAGTGCTTGTATGCATAAATAAATAAATCTTTTTTTTTTTAAATAAATAAATCTTTAAAAAAAAAAAAACCAAAAAACAAAATAGACAGATGGCAAAGAAATTTGCAGAGAAAAGACTGAGTATTGTCACGTGAAGCAGATGGAGTGTTTTTTTAACCAGTACTCACCCCTTCTTTTCCTTCCTCTAATCGTATTTTTCTATAGTGCACTTCTGGCAATATATTTCGTTTGTAACATCAGTCTCACCACTAGAATACAAGCTTCCTGATAGCCAGAGATTTGTCTACTGTTTTATCCCCAGTACCTGGAAAAGCTTGAAGCTTTTCAGGTGAACACTGAGTCAACGTTTGGTAAATGAATGATGAAAATATCCTACGAAGGGAAATGTGGTCCTTGTACCCTCACTGTGATTTTTGAGAGCCTCCCCTTAAGCCATTCTGTGGGGAAGGTGCCCTGGGAGGAAAGCCAGAACCCAGGGAAGGTGCCCTGGGAGGAAATCTCATTGATGAATGAGAGTTGGACTCATTGTGGAACCTGGAATACCGAATAAATGATAGATTCGAGAGAAAAAGATACCCAGAGATAAGAGACATGGAACAGTATAGCGATGGACCGGAGATGAGGAGGCTCAGATAATAAGGATCTGGATTTAGAGTGGTGGCTGAGGATACCTGAGTGTAGGAAATCACTTGCCTCTGGTTTCAAATGGCATCCTGGGGGACTGAGCCCTGAGTCCTCATTTAAGCTATGTTGTGTTGTAGGCCTGGTCGGGTACATGAACCAGGTCTTGACTGAGCATAGGAAGTGTATTAAGTGTCACACCTTGTTAGAATTTGGAAGGAAACCAGATAGGGGTAGCCTTTATGCTAACTTGTATTCGCAAAGGAGTCTGTTGAGCAAGGACAAGAAGAGCTAAATTTGTAACTTGCTTCGATCTGAATGAAGCTATTTAATGGGGTGACTTTAGATTCCCTTATCCTTGTTCACAGTCTCCCTCTGGATTGCAGAGTTCTTGATATAAGTTTAGAGTCTATCTACAAATAGCAAACGTGTCTCTTTCTTTGGTTTGTCCCTTTACAGTTTCGGGGAGTTCTGCCTGGCTCACCTGTTACTGAAGAGGAATCCTGTCATGTTCTTCCAGCACTTCATTGAGTGTATTTTCCACTTCAATAACTATGAGAAGCATGAGAAATATAACAAATTTCCCCAGTCGGAGAGGTCAGTGACAGCCTCAGGAAGAGGCAGTGAGGGGACAGGGTGGGGTCTCTGTCAGTGCCAGTGGTCAGTGTTGCTGTGGTGCTGGCCTTCTCTTGGCGGGACAGACGGCCCAAGGGAATTCTCTCATCTGAGTCGAGTCCTAAGGGAAATGCCTGTGATGAACATTGTTGTCTCATCAGTGTACTTGAGCCTGGATAACTGTTCAGATAGTGCGAAATGCTATTATAATTTGACAACGCAATTTGCTGAAAGTGACCTGTTTTGCCATAGAGAGAAGTGGCTCTTTTCACTAAAGGGAAAGCCAAACAAGGAAAAACGAATGAAAATCTACAAGTTTCTTCTTGAGCACTTCACAGATGAACAACGCTTCAATATCACTTCCAAAATCTGCCTTAGTATCTTGGGTAGGTCTGGTGTGTTTGGGATAATGTATTTAAAAATGAAACGCTCTGTTACTAGTGACCTAATAGATCTGTAGCAGCAGGGCTGACACAATAGGACACCCTTGTTTCCCATCTTCAACATGGGCTGTGTCCATATTGAGCCCTTTGCTGCCCCAGGCA
The DNA here is from genome assembly GCA_019455555.1 of Galemys pyrenaicus. Taxonomy (NCBI): domain Eukaryota; kingdom Metazoa; phylum Chordata; class Mammalia; order Eulipotyphla; family Talpidae; genus Galemys; species Galemys pyrenaicus. The sequence goes on from JAGFMF010011417.1 coordinate 4,396,728, forward strand.
GGCCTTCCTTGCCCCGGGAGATGCGCTTTCCCTTGGGACCTTTTGCCCCAGGGTCACAAATGATGTTTGTGCTCGCAGCATGCTTTGCTGATGGCATCCTGCCCCTGGACATGGAAGCCAGTGAGCTACTCTCAGATACCTTCGAGATCCTCAGCTCAAAGGAGATCAAGCTCTTGGCGATGAGATCTAAGCCAGATAAGGACCTCCTTATAGAAGAAGATGACATGGCCTTGGCCAACGTAGTCATGCAAGAGGCTCAGAAGAAGCTCATCTCACAAGTGAGTATCCTCTGAATGGGCCTGGCACTCCCGCTGGATTTCATTCTTTGCCAGTAGCCTTGCTTCTCACTGGGGGGTTGATTCTCAGTCTTTGACTCTCAGGCTTCTCTTACGAGCCCGGACCAGTTCCACTTGTCCGCCTAGATGTGCCACAGGCATTTCAAACTTACTCTTATTCATCCTTTGGTCTCTCTCTTCTCCTTCCATCTCTGTTACAGGGAAGGGAACTGTATATGCCAAACCATTCTCTGTCCGAAAAAGAATTGTTGCTGCCATGTTGAGATTCTGGCATGCCAGACATATACTTTGTTGGGCCAGTGAGTGTGAAAATTGGGATTCAGATACCATTAGGGGACAGCCTTACTGCTGTCTTATACCTAGCCTAGGTGGCTAATTAGTATTTACTACCTGGGCCCTGAGGCTTCTGAGCCCAAAAATAAAGGCTTGGATCCCATCCAGTTTGTCACCAGTGCATTTTATGTTGCGAATCCTCCCCTCTTACATTTCACTGGTTCTGACTCCTCTCAGCCTGGGCTGTTGCCAGTGTTTTCTTCAGCACCCTCTCTGTATCTAACTTCTTTCTGTTGTAGGCTGCATGCCACCTTGCTGCCCAAGCAGGTGGTAAAATGTGATCATTTTATCCGCCTTCCTAAAACAGCCTATGAGCAGGTTCCCTATGACTGCAGGGACGTGGTAGTGAGGGACTGTGAGGATGGTCTGCACGTGGTGTTGGTCACACATGCCCAGCTGTCAGCACTTACTGAGCTGCTCACTTGACGTGGGCACATTATGTGGCACGTGAGGAATACCTCACTGACCCTTTAGTAAGTCGGTTGGTGACTTCCTATCATCTTTTGAACAGATCTCCATTTCTCAAGATCTGTAGACTCCTCTGTGCTGTGCCTCCCCACCCACCTTCCTTCCGTGCCCCCCTTCAGACTACTGTTCACGCTCCTCCTGTTCCTTTGCTCTTGCACATTGGATCTTCGGGCCTTCTGTCTGCAGGGTCCTCTCCCCATGCTCCTCTTACCACCACCTAATTCCTGCACGACCTAGGTGTCATCTTTTCAGAGAAGCCCCACTCGATGCCATCTTGTCTATTCCTTCCCATCCAGGCACCCCTGCTCCGAGTGCCCGAGCACCCTGCCATCGGTCGTATCAGCCACTTAGCATAGCACACGCTCTGCTCGAGAAGGGACTGAGGCAAGAATTTGACTTCCTTGCTGTATCTCACAGCTTTGTGTCTGGTACAGAGGTGTTTGACAGAGAGGTGTTGAAGAATGCGTTTAAGCCATTTTTTAAGTCTGTCCCTGAACTTGCCATCTGTTCAGACTTATATTTATTAAATTGTTCATTTCTCTACCAGTTGCCCTCCTGTTTCAGGAACTGATAGTGTGGTGTTTTTTTGTTGTTGTTATTTTAAGAAATGAATAGTTTACAAGCAAGAAAGAAGCATACTGGTGGTTTTAAATGAGAAGAGAAAATATTTTTTTAGATTCCAAAGGATAAACCTTGTATGCGTGGGCTTCTGAGATGAATACTTCGCATTCTAGAATATTTATTACAAAACATTTGTGGCTAGTGATCACTTGTGGTAGAGAACATGAAGACTTAGTGACATCAGGTGCTATATAAATAGATACATAGCACTTTTCTGAATTTGTTAAGTCAGAAAACTGACTGTCTACATGATCAGCCACCTTCGATCAGTCATTTCACCAACAGGAACATAAAATATCACCGAGTAGCCAGAATGGAGACCAATTTCATTCCACATGGAACATTTTGAAAGGAGAGACTAAATGTGGAGCCAAGGGTCTGTGATATGTTTTACGAATTTTGTGAGCTTTCTATCAAGTTACTCAATGTTTTTCTAATTCCTTTCCTTTGTTTAGAAAGTAAAAATAGTGTTTTTCACGTTCCTACATTACAGAGCCTTTGAGTATCTTGAGGTAATGCTTATAAAGTCTTCAAGACAAAGGTGATGGGGTCCTATGCAAGTCTTAGTACCAAGTAGAAAATCAAAATAAGCAGCCTCTTCTAGATCGACAACACTAGAGGAGCTAGGTCGAGGACAAATCTTTGTTTTTTAGAACTTGATACAGCTAAAACATGCCTTTGTTTGTGTTCCTACAGGTTCAGAAGAGGAATTTCATAGAAAATATTATTCCAATTATCATCTCCCTGAAGACTGTGCTAGAGAAGAATAAGATCCCAGCTTTGCGGGAGCTCATGAACTATCTCAGGGTAAAAGATGACCTTGTACTTTGGGGTCAGTGACTCCGCCTAACCAGTTCTTGACTCAGTTTTGATGACGCAGTTAGCAGTCAGTGGATGACCAGAGCTCAGAGTGCTACACATTCCAGCATTTCTTTTCTGTTTTTCCCCACTGTCCCGGCCAGCCAGCTTGACTGCTAAGAGGACTTAGTGTGGCCACAGACTTGAAGCTGGCCTCCACCTTTTCCAGGCAGTGCAAGTCTGTGAAGAGCTGAGTCTGTGCTGAGCCTGTGTATTCTGAGCGCCAGTTAGATCAAGTTTTGAACTTTCTCAGCTGAGGTCAAGGACAAAGTCCTCACCTTAGTTCATTCTGGTGAGGGAGAAGGTGAAACTTGGCTATTGTGTTTAATAGGAGGATGTTCACCTCTGATTTACAAGATCAGGATGAACTACCCTGCAGCAGCGGGCCTGGGGGAACCGTGGGTCTCAACCAGGACCTGTGTGTACTTGCAGTTCAGACAGATGGGCCCTCATGCCTCCCTGGCAATAGCTTTCAGAAATAAAATGCCACATTTTTTCCTTTCTTTTTATACTTTCTTCCTTTTTTTTTTTTTTTTTAAGAGCTGGGGTACAGGCTAGAGTCCAGGGAGGTGAGAGGATTCACCAGAGACAGAGTGGGGAGCAGAACAGGCAGCTCGACTGAAATACACTGCTGAGGGGAGCAGTGGGCGAGGCAGGAGAGGTCTGCTGCGCCATGTGGGTCCCCTCTCTGGCCAGCAATAGGGATCGAACTCGTGCTACAGTGGCTGCAATTTGCTTCATAGTGCATTGCTTAATTCACTATGTCACCAGGGAGGCCCCCTATACTTTCTCCCTTAAAAAAATGCCAAGAATTTTTTTTTTCAAAGAGGGCTACAACAAAACTACATTGAATATAGTTTTTCAAAGACTATAAGGATGTTAAGGTGGGAAAGATAGGCTTGTTGTATGGGAGAAAAAATGAGAAATTCCACTTCCTATATTGCCCTATCTTAAAGCTCAGAAGGGAAAGAAAAAGGCTTAGTTCCTGTCTAGACTACTTATACTCAGGAGAACCAGTCTGTCCCCTGTTGCTAGCACACATGCCCAGAGGATGGTCACTTAGTTGTTTGTGTGAGCAGCGCTGCCCTCTTCATTGACACCGCCTGTAGAATCATCATCTCCCTGAGGCTCTCCTTTGACTGTGGGCATCCACTCTTAGTGGCAGCTGAACTTCTTTCCTTCTGCTGGGACTTCCCTGTAGTCAGCGCTGTGGCATCTTTTTCTCCCTCTAATACTGTGGGGTGAAATGATACCCTTCTCTCAGCCCAGAGGTTGGCCTCCCTGCTCTTTCAGCAGGCCTCTTTAAGGCTGAGGCTAGTCTACCCTGAGATGACGAGAGGTTTTCTCTGCTCTCTTCAAAAGAGCACACGGGGATGTCTTTAGAGCCAGAGTCCTAGTCTGTGAGTCTCGGCTCATCCAGACACGAGCACTGAGACAGCACTACCTGGCCCTAGCCCAGGGCCCTGTCTGACCCGAACCACCGTGAGTTACTCACGTAATCTCTGACTTGAAACCCTAAGGGACCTGCCGTAGTGACACTACAAGATCTTTTGAACAGGACTAGGGCCAGGCCAGACCACCCAGACACATCACTTTCCCCATCCCAGATCCGGGTTAGGAAGGGGGCAGCTGCGGTGGCACTTCTGTGCCCTGTTCCAGGTTCTGCCTTAGGCTAAGATGGTATCATCCCATATTCTAGGACATCACCCCTTAATTGGCAGATAGTCAGCAAACTTCCTGAGGGGTGAGACTTGTGAGTGATTCTCACGTCATGCTCCCCGTGTGTGTGGTCAACACAATGCAGTTGGCTTTCCTGGGAAATGCATGATGTTAATCTGTCAGTTGGTTGGTGTCAGAGAAGTGGCCTGCTGTTAGCAAAATGGATCTTATTCTTCCTGTCATTTGTCAAGTCATGTGGGAGAGCTTATTTATCCAAGAGAACATTAAAGGATGCCTCTGGTTCTGTTTTAGGAGGTGATGCAGGATTACCGAGATGAAGTCAAAGATTTCTTTGCAGTTGACAAACAGCTGGCATCGGAGCTTGAATATGACATGAAGAAATACAATGAACAGCTCGCTCAGGAGCAAGAGCTGGCGAAACAAGCAGATGTGAGCAGGGTGGCCGTAAGTGCCCAGGGCCCAGAGGGTGCAGGGAGAACAGCCTGGCCTCCTTCCTCACAATGCACAGAGGTCTGAGGTAGACCTTTGGGTTTGCTGCTTATGGGCCACTGTGTATTCCTCCCCCTGAAGGTCATGGCCTGGGAACTGTCTGGAAAGTCCTTGCCATAATTAAGGGAAGTGTGTGAGCACCAGGAAGTTCGCTGGGTTAGCTGATCTTTGATTATAATGGTTACAGACAACTTCATCTCCCGGGAGGGAGCCTGGGTTTATTTGCCGTCTTCCGCCCAGCATGCGTCTCTAGAGCACATCACTTGAGGGGTGTTTATAGCTTTGCTCACCAGTGTGCTCACTCCCTGAGAAATCCTGGCAGATCGGCTACATTAAAAAATGAGGACAGACTCACTGCTTTTCTCCTTTAATGGTCCAACATCTGCGTGTGGCAGTCTGCTCCCAGTACAGTTTCTGAAGAGAAAGTTCTACTATTTGTTAAGTGTTAGAAGGTAATACTCTACCTTCTGTGACAGGGTGCTCCAGGTTTAGAAATAACACCAGCTACTGTCCACGAAAACCCCACGGTGCCTCCTGCCCCGAGACAGCCCTCCACACCCCGGTCCAGCACCAGTCAAGCACCTGCTGTGCCGCCTGCGCTTGAGACTGGCCCAGTAAAGAGGTTACTGCCCAAAGCCAGGTATGGAGCCACTGACTCACCCTCCCACCGTGTGCTCAGAGGTGTCTGCGCCATTCCCAGTGGGTATTTTCAGTGCCTTCTCCTGTGTGGTCCCTTCAGACTCCTTCCCATTAGAAGGGACTCAGGTTTGCTGGGGGATACACTCGAAAGAAAGTGGCTAGTCCTTTCCGTGTCTCACGCCCTGCTTTCTGCATGTCTGGCCTGTTCCCCTCAGACCCATGTCCCTGAGTACCATAGCCATCCTGAATTCTGTCAAGAAAGCTGTGGAGTCGAAGGGCAGGCATCAGAGTCGGAGCTTGGGAATGTTGCCTTTCACTTTAAATTCTGGAAGCCCGGACAAACCGAGCAATCGTGGTAAGTCTCACGAAGGCTCCAGAAGGTTAGTGGAACCGTTCAGTTGTCCGTCTTAGACACAGCATGGTATAAGGTCAGAACACAGAACAGGCTCCCTCGTTCCTTCTCACATGTTTCAATTCTCTTTAAAACAAATCAACATTAATTGGGGGCTTTTGATTATAGGTTACAAAAATAATGCATATTTATGATGAGTAATTTGGAAAAAAATTGAAATAGAAAACTCAAAGCAGTGATGTTACTCTTCCAGTCTTACTCCTCACACGTGTATGTTTTATTCACAAAATTTTGATCTTAGTGTGCATTGTTTATGACCTATTTCTCACAATTACAGTAATATATTGTGAAGATTTTGCAGTAAAATGTCCTTCCAAAACTTCCCTGCCAGCGGCTTTTAGAATGTGTAGCTTGTGGAAGTGACATAATTTATTACTGCTCTATTCTAACACGTAGGTGTTTTTCAATTTTTTGAAATAACATCACAGTAAACATCCTTGTACGTAGACTTACGTTGTAAGTAAGGGTCAGGGTTAATTTTCAGCACTTGGAGGCCATGAATGGTTTGAAATGTTTCGTAGCATTAAACTGCCCTCTGATTCCCTCCCACCAGTGGCACTGGAGGGGCTTTTCTTGCTTGTAACACTGACTTTCTAGTTTCCCATTTCCTTGGTTGAGCTTTAAAGACCAAAAAGGGTAATGGTTTTAATTTCTATTTCAATCCAAATGAGAGTGGACATTATTTCTCTAGTTTGTCATTTATTTGTATCTTTCTGAATTGCTTCTTTACAAGAATGCTTGATTGGGGTGTTACCTTTCCCGTTGTACCCTAGCACCTTCGTACAGCTTAGAGCAAGAGTCCAACGGAGCAGTTGACCACGTGGCCAAACGAGCCATCAGCACTCCTGAGAGTAAGTATGCGCAAGCGGCACGAGCTGGCCTCGGTGTGTGTCTGCTGCACTTATGGAGGCACAGTCTTTGACAGGGTAAGAGCCGTGATGGCGCTCAACAGTGTCCCAGTGCGTTTTCTCAGACTGAACAAAACTTAGCAACTATCGTGACCCAAGTGACCGGCCACCAGCTGGATGTCACGCGCTCTTCCAAGTGCTTTGCATGTATTCGCGCAGGGAAGCTCGCAGACACCCCGTGGGCGTCCTTCCTTATTTGGTAGGTGAGGAAGCGCGGCACAAACCTTGGGTACTCCGAGGCGGTTCAGTTCCTGCCAGGCTAGACTCTCGAGCGCCCCTGCCCACCTCCAGATTGCGCTTGTGCTCAGCCAGCGCTCAGGTTTGTAAAGTGCTGCGGGCGCCTTGTACTTGTGTCGTTCAACCCCACACACACTGGCATGTGGACGGCTGTGCCATGCTGAGCGAGGGGCTGTGTCAGCTCGTGCCTGTTGTGTGACGTTTTTCCTGATTTCCTATTCCTTCCTTTGATTTCAGAACAGAGGTGTGTTAGAAATAGTACTTCTCCCATTAATTTGTTTTACAGCTTATTTTCTCAAACTCAGTAATCATTATTTTGAGGAAACTGTACTATGAAACACTTCACTACCCAAAATCTGCAGTGTGGTTTGCAAAATCCCCCCCAAGTGTGTGTCTGCACGTGCTCAGTGCTGGGCACCGTGACCATCCAGTACAGGCCCTCATGTGCCGCACAGCCCCGCTTGCCTCCTGCAGCGTGTGGGACGGAGCCTCCCAGCACTCCACCCCTCGCAGCGGCACTCCCTTGAGAATAACTCACTGTCCTTGCTGTTCGTTCCTAAGCTGTTTTGCTTTTTCTGGGCTTTCTGAGTCCTAATTTCTGTTCCTTCCACTGCCGTCTCTCAGTGCTAACCTCAGGCCTCGCAGTTCCACGAGAACAGTGTGAGGTGCTCTGTTCACACAGGGGAGCAGCAGAGGGTCAGCCCTGCCCGCTGGCAGTGCCAGTTTACTGGGCACCCGCTGTGTTCTAGCTCCTTTGGTGGTTGTTACCTGTGAGTGCTTAGAATATGTACCAGATTATAGGTTGTTTTAGCCAAGTGTACCTTTTAAGGGAGGTGAGTAGATAAATAACACTTCCCTCACCTCGCCTCAGATGACAGCTGAATCCTGACCTTTTGGCATTAAAAGCAGTGAGTGATTCGGGGTTTCTGTTGAACAGGTGCAGTGCTACATATGTAAAAAATTCAACCTCTCAAATGAAAGTTTTCTGAGTTCCATGTTCATGGCTCGGGGGCACCACAGTTAGGTGCCACCTGTGAAGAAATAGGGAGGATGCGTCTCGTCTCGGTTTCATGTGTCCTTTTGGACCTGGTTGGTTTCCCAGCAGCATGCGCTCAGCAATTGGGAGACCTGGCCCTGCACTGACGCTGCTTGAATCGCATGTGTGGAGCCATCTTTGCACTGAAAACAAGACTCCATGTGTCCACCAATCAACAGAGCACTTTTTCTGTCTGTAGGATCTTGAATGTAAAATTGCTGGGGAGTTCTCCTTATTCTGAACCAAGATAAAGTGCTTGAAGAAGGCTCTTTCTTAGCTCTACTTCTGGGAGAATTAGTAGAGAATTTAAAAACACTCAGTTTTCTCTGTTTTATAAACACATTCTCTTGACAACACTGTGTTTAGGTGGGTGACTGTCAGGAAATGGTCTCAAGTCTATGAAGTCAGTAGGAATAAAGCCCCACTCTTGGGGCACCCCGGTGATACTGAGCACGAATAGAATGGTTTTGCTAAATGGAAATGAGTACTTTTCAGAGCTAGGTTTTTATCTATAAATAAGCTGGTCCTTTTTATTGTGGTAACGCAAGCAGCCAAGATGCTTCTGCTTCTCATTGTAAGTGCTCAGGAGCTTCTGTGAAGGCTGCAGACGTTTTACCTGAATGTGCACAGGCTTCCGGACAGAAAAGGGATGCATAAAGCCAGGGAGTCTCACTGCTGTTCCAAGGAGACCTCCCAGAAGCAGGGCTGAGCTGAACTGAGCTGTCCGAATGGCAGTGTTGAAAATACTCTCTGTGTACTCCCAGCACTGCTGATGCTCTGAGGGACTTTAAAACAGTAGAAACGTAGTCAGTATTCCCAAGGTCAGTGTCATGGAAGGAAGGGCAGGAGCCGTGCCCGCACTCCACAGTGTTGTTGCAGGAAGGACAGCACAGGCCACCTGCCACTCTTGGGCCTGAGCTGTGGTGACTGCAACTCATGCAGAATGGAAAGGGGTGCACAGGAGGGCACAGGTCTCTGGGGGAGGTGTCACACTCAGGCCTCGAATCGGGGATGGTCTGTTGCGGGCCAGGGAGGACACTGGGAGGCAGAGGACCACATGTGCAGCCAGGGCAACAGGGCAGCACTTCTCAAAGGAGGAGGATCCCGGGGACAGTGACCTGTGTCTTGGAGACAGTCGGTGGGTCTTGGAGGGCTGGACTAGCTCACAGCAGGATGCTAGCGCAGAAAGAGGCTGGATTTCAGGTCTTCCTCTGAACACTGTGCCTTCAGGCTGCTTGCGCAGGGCAGTCACCTCACCAGATTTCAGTTAACAGTAAATTTTAATCGCTAGTCTCTCTTAAGCACCTGCCTGTGCCAGATAGTGTTAAGGACTTAACATAAATCATCTTGTTTAATACGATGACTGCCCTGTGAAGAAGGGACATCTGTATCCCTACTTTCAAGCAGTTCACATGGCTAAGACACAGGGCTAGAATTCAAACCAAGTCTCATTCAGCCTCTGTGTCCTTACCCTGCACTCTCCTGCCTGGAGGGAAGTCTAGAAAGGAAGGCCTATCACTCTGACAGGTCAAGGCGAGAGTCCTGGGGAGGGAGAACAGGAGTAGCCAGATGGGGAGACTTGGAAGATGTGCCTGGGGCTTCCAGCTCGCACAGACCGTGGGTTGCATGGGGAGAGAGAAGGAACATGTTGAAGAGCAGAGGTTGAGTGTGAGGCATTAGGGAATCCAGGTGAGATCCAGTCGGAGATGTGGGACTCCAGGGGGCATGCTGGGCTGAAATCAGAATCACTGCCATGTAGGCAGCGACTAAGGACGCCAGGTGGGTGAGGTGCCAGAGACAGTGAGCAGTGAAGGCTCAGGGGCCAGCAGAGTGTGCTCTAACCACTCTGCTGCCTTCGAAAGGTACAGGAGCTGTGCAAGGATGGGAAGGAGACAGTTTCCAGCAGAAAGGAGTTTTTAACACTTCAGAAGGGGTTTATTGAAACTGAAGCCAGACAGGGCACAGGCATTTGATATAGAGCCCGATGACTACGGCTGACCTCGTCCGGGGATGGGGTGTGCAGTGTTTTCTCCTCCCCGCTTCTCATTAACTGTGCTGTGTCCCCTCTTCCCAGAGACCATCAATGACGTTACGTTTGGAGCAGGGGTCAGCTACATCGCCACACCATCGACTCCTTTTTCAGGCAAAGGCAAGTTCTCAGTCCCCTTCCTATCATGCACATCCACCATCCCTGGAGCTCCGGCATGTCTGAACATGTTTATGTTTGACTCCTTTACAGAGAAAATGGAAGCCCAGAGTCAAGGGGATGACATTTTATGTTTATCATTGCCTGATAAACCGTAAGTTTACTGAGACTTCCTTTTGAGGTAGATGTTTTCATCCAGGTTTTTTCTTTTAGCTCTGGAACAATTGTATCTTTTCTTCCCCTAGGTCTCCACAGCCACAGCAGTGGAATGTGAAGTCTCCAGCCAGGAATAAAGACAACCCTGCCTCTGGCAGGAGGGCACTCCGAAAGGCCCCCCTGAAAACAGCCAACTAAAACAGTGCATTCCAGGGAGTGTCCAGAAAAGGAGCCCGTAAGAAACCGCCTTGTTTCCTGCATGTGGAAAGGCAGGGATCACTTCCCTCTCGTCCCTAGGTAGGGGTGCTTTCATCATACCAGCACTTTTCCTGGGTTCCAACACTCTCAATTATTCACGTGTGTAGCTGGCCAGTCCTTTAAATGTCCTTAATGAAATATGTGGTATTGTAAAATAATAGAGAAATGCCTTAGCTATTTAATATTATAACTTTACCCCATTTGAAGTGTCAAGACTGTCTATGAGCTGTATTCTTAAGGAACACAATGCATCAGCTTTCTTTTCTGAATGTCAAGTCTGTTAGCTGGCTTGAGTTCCTATTAGCACATAGTTTCTCATATCTAATGACAAGATTTGATTGTAATATTTTTTCTATTATTTATAAATTGCAAAATTTTTAAAAGATGTACAGCTTTCTAAAATATAATAATAAAGATTAAGCATAAATACAGCCCTCTAATAGTCAATAGAATTCCTATTTTTAGAACAGTGCCTTTACTGGTAGTAATTTTAGTTTACAAAGTATTTAATAGGATCAAATCTTTCCTATTAGAAAAAAAAAAAGATTGTTTTTAAGGTCCGTGGACAGAAACCGTCCAATTAACACTACACCGCTGTCCTAACAGACATTCGTCTTCATACTAAATATAACCTGCTTATGGAGAAAGTGCTTCGTGCCACTCACCCAGGGTGCCCTAACACCGATATGTTTGAGAGCCTGCTCTCCAGAGGGGGATGGCCTCTGTTTCTTCTGTGGCACCAGCACATAACCTTCAAATACTTGTGTTTTACGGTCTGTCCAACAGTGACCAGAAGCTCCACTGGTTCATTCTAAATCCCCATACTACAGAGGTGAAAGTTCTTAGTACAAAATGTGAACTGAAGGTATGCGCGGGGAGGGGGCTGCCACGATCCACCCGCCACAGCTCTCCTACGTAGGAACTAGGACACGGCCTTGCCAGCAGGACTCCAGACTGCTCTGTATTTCGGGTAAATGATGACAGCAGCCTCTCTAGTACCATCATGTGGCTACCTGCCTAATGAAATGCTAGAGCGGCCACTAAACACAACATAAAAGCAAATGAGAAAAATGAGGCAAAGTTGACTTTTTTGTTAAAGCTTTTTATAAACGAAGTTTAACAAATACCTACTTACAAGTGTTAGTACAAATGTGTAACATCTATGTACAGCACAGCCACACCTAAGGCCACAACAGCCTTGTGTGATCTTGAGTCTTTAATCACATTCACATCTTAAAACACACGAATGCTCTACATTTCACAGTGATAGGCAGCTACCGCCCAGCACCCCCACTCACTGTCAGGCCCAGTTCACAGAGCGCTAGGATGGGAGGTTTTCAGGTGTAAGAGGGAGGTGATAAGGCCACCCTACCACTATGACAACCAAAGTGAGGCCACAGTGATGTTCCCCGACACCTAGAGGAAGGGTAGAAAGGCATCCCTTCCTACCCAGAGCAGTTGAAGATGAAAGGGCACTCTTAATTCTGAGCACTCTGGACACAGATGCAAAAACAGCCAGCTACAGTAAGCAATGACAGAGTTACCCGCTGCTTTTGCCAAACACCCCACGCAGCATATTTCACGTAACATGAAAGAAAAGTCAACATAAGTATTCAATTTTAAAAACCTCAAAATATAAAAAATTAAGACACTGAAAGTATAATTCCAAGATGACTACATTCTACTTAAAAACCATCCTTTAAGCACACAGTGGGACTGAAGGCGCTCATTGAGAAGCTCCTGGCTTCACATCATGAGTTCAACACAGCCACGTATCTGAGGCGAAGAACGTCTGCTCTTGAAGAACAAAGTCTTTTGAATAATGTTTCTAATGTCCTCCACAAAGGGAACAGTGTCTTGAGTAGATAAAAACTTTAAAATCAAATTTAGAAAAGTGCCTTTGACTTGAGCATTTTACTTTCTTTGCCGTCAGGCTTTCTGCCCTGGCTGCACTGATAGTCTTCAAAAGGCTGGCCTCACTGCCACCACAAAACGGCTTATTGCCGAGAGACAAGACCTGCAGTGCCTCAGTGCTTTCTTCATAGCAAAGAGGAATAGTGAAAATCACTTTCCTAAAAAATTATTACTGGAATTGACAATATTTCAAAGCCGCCTTTGGCTCTGGACAGCCTTACACGCTACACATATGTAATAAGTAAAATTAAAAACCGAACAGCAGTAGCTGCTTTGCTCTATGAGCCATCCTCATGGAAAAGAGCTCTGGCCCAGGAACTGAAGAGCTGGGACGCCACACAGAATCCCTTCCTCCTGAAGTGCCCACCTTAGCACTGTCTTGGCTGGGTCAACTGTTTGTGGCACATGCATAATATAACACATTTAAAGCGAACCAGCACATAGCCCTGGCATGGAAGCTGGGGGTGGACTGCTGGCCAGCCTCAGAATTTAGCAGTCAGCATCGTTTGAGGATGGGTGGAAACAACTCTAGCAGCTGACTAACCAGGTATGCAGGCACCTGTCTAAGCCTCTGGGTCACCTTGGGCATGAATAGTTTGTTTTGTCTAACATAAGAGCTTCTATTTCTTTTGGAGAGATGGCACAGATTTCAACGTTACCCAGCTAGAATTTTTTAAAGGTTTCCTAGGGAACAATGGTTGATGTATAGATAACCTAAGTTCTCTTGTGAAAAATGTTAACATTTGTATGGGAGAGGGGGGGGGGATGTTCCCATAAGCTTTCTTGAGAGGATTCCTTGGGTTAATTATTGGTATTTTCCAATTAACACTAATAGCTTGGACTCCTACCATAAGCTGAACTTTAAAAAAAAAAATAGGCTATTTAACATTGTATGACAACATATTTACAGTTTAAATAGAAATTTCTTTTCAATAATCAAAATACATCTTTAGCAAAAATTTAGAATGTAAAATTTTATAAAATAAACACCCATAGAAAAATCAGAACATTATTTCAGTACCATTTCAGAGTTAGCCTAAAGTGAAGGTTTTCTTTAAATACTGGAACCTTCCAGTGGACAAGAAGGATTCTACAGGTAATAAGATCCCTTCTTCCAACAAGCAATTTACATTATGGATTTTTGGCTGCTTCTATAAAATACTGATCCAAAAATATTTTCAAAGATGGACACTACAAAGCTCTTTCAGGAGAAAAGGACACAGTGCTCTCTGTGGCCACCATGCAACAAGGTCATGGCATAAAAAGCCTCTTTTCTGGATCATTCATTGATTCAGAGACTAGAGCCGCAGGGTTCCACGCTGTGATGCGTTTCCCAGCCCTACACAGCTACCCCGTCTCACCCCACAGGGGCTCAGGCTGGCTGCTGACGGTGAGTGGCAGGTACACTGGCCTCACAGTGCCCAGCACATCTGAGCAAGAGCTTCAGAATTCCCTGACACGAACGTGGCAGTCAGGCCAGAAAGAACCTAGGAACCCACTCAGTTTCTTGTCCTTGTGAAGACCATGCTAATCTTGAGGAAAAGTCTTTTATTTGTGTGGCTTGTTAAAAAGTAAGAAAGGGGTAGCAGTCAACTTTGGCCAAAACAAAAAGCTTTTGCGTGAGTGTCTAGCTCCGTCCAAGTGCACTTTGCTCCCGCTGCTCTTGTGGCAGTTTCTGTAGAGGTATTTGCATGTGCTCTCTTGGTCACACCGTCCAGTCTCAGATCACAAATGAGGACTTGTGTCTGAAGTCACCCTGCAAGGCCAACACAAGTTAAACTCAGCCATCCTCTATCAGTCCAGGCACAGCGCAAAGGGAAAGTGGAGGGCAACTCTCATGTACCACTTCCCTGAAGAAACTTACAGCAAAAAACCAAGTGAAACAACCATACCTTAAATATAATGTAGTAGGTCTTGTGAGCTGAAAATATGAGTATGCACATACATTACTATGAAAGGCTGAAGAGCTCAGGTTGTCTAGAAGATAATTCATACATCTTGTTTTCATAGGGTGCCACCCCAGGGTTTCCAAGAAAGAATGCTGTGTTCCCTGCTGAGCAATCTAGATTCTAGATTTCCTAAATGTCGTCTGCTCCAGTTTCTCACACCTTACCTCCTCATCTGTCCTGATATAGTTAACTCCGTCTGGCTTCCCTGGATTCTTGTAACTGAAACAAAAAAAGAGTAGTTCATGGTCACTACATCAATTCCAACCTGAACTTTTTTGTTTTCACTGAAGCCAGGCTCACCTTTCGCCATTCTGCTTGTTGTTGATGAAGTAACCGCGTCTGTATGCACAGCAGATGCCCACTGTTATCAGGGCCAGGACAGCAAGGACAACCAGGACACCCCCAATTATCCCACCGATGTTCAGATCATCTGGAAGAAAGGTTTGAGGAAGAAGACATCACCTATTCTCAGAAAATACCCTGACCCTATGGGGTTTCCTTTCTTCCTTGATTATTCCATTGCTCCCTCATGCCTACCTCACCCTGAGAACAAAATGAGAACACCAACTCTGGCTTAGAATGTTCAGATCCCTGATTGTAAAAAGTATTGAGATGTCTACATACTTGAAAAGCTTCTACTTCACAACTAGTAAAAGGGAGTTGGTATTGTATAAAGGCCCAAAAAACCCTCTGGCTAAATCTCTGAGAATATTACTAGTAGATGAAGTCGGGACCTTCCTGGTGGCACAAGGGGTTAAGTCATAGCACTGTGAAACTTATCTGCAGCAGCAGTTCAATCCCCTGCCAGGGAGCTGACCCACATGGCACAGCAGACCTCTCCTGCCTCACCTGCTGCTTCCCTCAGCGGTGTATTTCAGTCGATCTGCCTGTTCTGCTCCCCACTCTATCTCTAGTGAATCCTCTCACCCCCCACACCTCTGGCCTGTACCCCAGTTCTTTTATTCATAAAAAATCTTTAAGAAAGTAGATGAAAGAGTACATGAGAGACAGAATTAGGTGCTGGGGGCAGGGACAGGAATCCTCACTTCCAGGGCTTCCCTTTGCTGTGGATTATTTGGGAAAGGAGAGCTAGTTTCAAGCCTATTTAAATACAAGATGAAAATGACCTTTCACCCTATCAGCTTTCTGACCTCAGATCTGCAAGTCCTTTCAGAGAAACTCTTTGACGTCTAGTTCTCCCTTCAGTATACTGGGCAGAGGCTGTGGTCCACCTTCATTGTGGGGATACTGGGCCTATTTCCTTTCACACAAATCAAAAAACTTGAAAGGTGTTCAAATTCTTTTCAAATTAAAAGTTTTGATTTTAAAATGTCAATTCCCAAGCTCTGTCCTAGAGAATCGATAGGTCTGAGGCAAAACCCAGGAATTTTTTTCCTACCCTAGAGCAGAGTTTCTGAAATTTGACAGCTGACAGGAATCACAAGAATGCTGTTTTACGCATCGGCACTCCCAGACCTCCCCTGGGATTGAGTTCACACATGTGGGCTGGGGCCTGGGACCTGGATGTGAAACAGTGGGCCTGGGTGATTCTAGGATCAGGTACATGTGGGAAGCTCTGCTCCAGGTAAACTACACACAGGGAGGGACTCGGCTCCCTGAGTGATCCTAACCTGTCCATATGGCCATCTTGCCCTCAACACCTCCCTTTAGCTCCAAAACAGCATCACAGAACAGGGGAAGGTTGTTGGGGCTAAAAATTGGTTTTAGCTTACTGCAAAATGGTTGGAACTGGAAAAATTTCTAGAGACTTTCCATGACCTATGTTTTGATAATTATTGAACTCATTCAAAAGATACATGATTAGCTATGTTTCCAACAGCAGAAGTCTCTTTATGCTGTTTTATGTCATTTAGCTTTTACTCCAAATTTTTTCACCTTCCCTTTCAACATACCCAAATGGATGTGAGTGTATCTAGTCAGCTCTAGAAGAAAGCTGACCCACAGCAAACAGCGGTCTAAACTGATGGTCTGACAGTAAATTCACACTCTATTCATTACTGCCAGGTGAAATTGTTTCCAAAAGTAACTCACAGACTTCCATCTGCTGCTCCTCACACCTGGCAGAGCCGGCGTCATTGTAGGCGATGCAGTAGTACTGCCCAGAGTCATCCTTGTGAACAGCGCTGAAAACCTGTCTCAGGAAATGACAATCATGAGACCAGGTAGGGCTTGTCACCTTCCCCCCACTGAGGCCAGAACATGGTAAATGCTCATTTGCTCTTGGTTTCTCTTTAGCATTCCAGTCACTATCCAGCGCTCTCCTGATTCTACATCCTCCTGCCTGGTATCTCTACAAAGTGGGATCTCACGGTTGAGGGATTGTCAAAGCAATGTGCAGAAGGAGATGCTGAGTTTTACTTTATTCAGGAAAAGGGACTGTGATAAAGACTATCCCCCCAGCAATAGAAACAGAGACACCTTGATAACCAGGCGCAGCAGTCCTGGTGTTAGCTGTTCCACAGATCAGGAGACTAGGTGTGTGAGGGGTGGGGGTGTTAGCTGTCCCCTGTGCATGACCAGGCTTACCTCACTTCCTCTCACCCCATTTCCCACACTATAGGGTCCCTATAGCAAATTCCAGGCACATTTTATCCATAAGTATTTCAGAGTGTATTTCCAGAAAAGATCATACTTTTGAAAAAGAAAACCTCTTTCTATAATATCATTACTATGCTAGAGCAGTTAACAATTCCTTAACAGCAAACATCTAGTCAGTAATCAAATCTCCCTGTCTCATGATTTTTACAGCTGGTTATTGAAATCAGGGCCCTAATGACATCCACTGATTACATTTAATATCCCTGTTCCAGTAGCTTTTACTGTACAGATTCTCTTCCTTTATTTAACACCCTTAGAACTTGCTTATAAAAAGTGAGGAGGGTCCTTTTATAGAAGAATCTCTGGCACTGATGTTTAGCTCCCATCTTAAGTTTCACTGTCTCTCCTAATAACTGCTGTTTCCACAATACCCTTTGCCCTGACAAAGGCATTTCCACCCCTACCTCAGAATAGGTCTCACCAGAGTGCCTGTTTCAGAGTTTAAGAGGAATGAGGAATTTCGAAATCTGGGATTGGCTCTGGAATCAGTCGGCAGCGGCATATCATTGCGGTACCAGCTGTAGTATGGCCGGGGGTGGCCTTCACCCTCCTGGCAGTACAGCGTCGCCGCCTTGCCTACAGGAACGGCCTTCGGCACTCTGCACAGGGGAGGCACTGGCTTCACTGCAGGAAAAACATGCTGGAGTTTAAAATGGCACCATGGCTCTGCTACAATAAGCACAGTAAGAGTTCACTATAAGTTCGCTCCCAAACAAGGAAGCCAGCCAAGAGGTTCCCACCCCACTGTCACCCACATGTCCCACCTGCAGCGCCCCCTCAAGTCCTACAATGTCTTTCCCATGCCCCCACCTTCCTGAGCAGCACTCCCAAAGCTGGTGGAGGAGAGTGGGCACCTCTCCAGACTCAGCAGTCTCAGCTCTCAAAAGCTCTCCCCTCCCTAAATCATGGGCTACCCCCTGGGATGTAGCTCTAGAAGGAAAGAAAATAAGGATTGATCTTTTTTATTCTATAGACAGGTTCTTGAGACCTGAAAGGAGTGAACCACATTTTAACATCAAATGAGCTCCTACCCTGCACAGTTAATTCAATGACTATCTCATCAATTTCTTTGCGGTCATTTCGAGCAACCACCTCACAGCGATAAAGGGCTGAGTCTTTCCGGGTCACATTCCAGATCTTCAGAGAGGTTTTCCCCAATAGTTCTGCACGACCGGCCAAGTCTCCTATAGAAAAGAGGGCACAAGCATTAAGACTATAGACCCTTTAAAGAGAGTTGCTACTTAAGGAGGTTTCTCGGGCCAGTATTTGATGCCTGGGTAGACTGGCTTTTATTTCTGTCCTCTTCTTAGTCTTCTCTAAGGACACCCAACACCAAAATAATACCAGGTATATAAGAGGACTCCTTACAAGTATCTCTGTGGTTAAAGCAGGGTCCTCTTTCCTTTTCATCATTGCCAGCAGGGATTCCCCAGTAAAGGGAGAACCACCCAGACATAAAACACACCCAGCATTCCCACAAACGGTGCTAGGACACTAGGTATCAACACGCAGCAGAATGTCAGACACAAGGACCTGGCAATAAGAGCTATAACTATGAAACTCTGAGGGAAAAAATGATATAAATCATCCCATTGGACTGATTCAGCAATGATTTCTTAGATAGGACACCAAAAGCACAAGCACAAAACAAATTACACTGGCTTTTGCTAAACTTTCATAAAACATGGTGACTTTTTGTGCTTCAAGGACACAGCAAGCAAACAGATGATCAAATGAGTTGGAGAAAATATTTGAAAATCATGTATCTGACCAAGTACTAGTATCCAAAATATATTAAAAAACTGCCACTCAAAAAATCGCCACTCAACAAAAGACAACCGAAAATTCCAAAGGAGCTGAGTAGACATTTCTCTGAAGAAAATAAACAAATGGCCAACAAGCATGTAAGACGCTCAACTTTAGACAGCAGGCACGTGCAAGTCAAGACCGCAGTGAAGTCCCGCTCACACCTGCTAGGATGGCTAGATTCAAACATGGGCAATTTCAAGTGTCAGCAAGGACTGGGATAAGAGCGCTAAAGGAACACAGATTGGTGCAGTCACTTTGGGAAAGAGTTTGGTAGCTTCTTAAACACACAAGTACCTGGTGACCTAGCAGTTTATCCCCAAGAGGTAAAAATTGACGTTCACACAAACGCTTGTACATTAATGTCCATTGGATCATTACTGCTAATAGCCAAAGGACGAAAACCATCCAAATGTACACCAACCGATGAATGGGTTTTAAAAGTGGCATCGTAAACAACAGGGTAGTAGTCATTCATACACAAAGCCCCAGGACAGGCAAGTCTACAGAGATGGCGAGCACCTCAGCACTGCCAGCGGCTGGGGAATGACTGCTGCTGGAGGAGGGTTTCTTTCTGGGCTGATGAAGATGTTCTGGGACTTGACAGGGGTGACGGCTGTGCCTCTGTGGAATATACTAACAACCACTGAGTCACATATACCTCAGATGAATGGTTTTTATGCTATATGAATTATAACTTAGTGACACTAAGTGTAAAAAGACAGTAGCTCTTTCAAAGAAGCATAAAGAACCTGGAGAATGAGAAGGGGAGAGCAAGAAAAACATTCCAGGGGCCTCCCCTGGTGGCGCAGTGGGTTAAGCAACGCACTACGAAGCAAATCGCAGCCACTGCAGCACGAGTTCGATCCCTGCTGCCGGCCAGGGCGGGGACCCACATGGCACAGCAGACCTCTCCTGCTGTGCCCGCTGCTCCTCTCAGCAGTGTACTTCTGTTGAACTGCCTGTTCTGCTCCCCGCTCTCTGTGGTGAATCCTCTCACCCCTCCACACCTCTGGCCTGTGCCCCAGTGCTTGTATGCATAAATAAATAAATATTAAAAAAAAAAAAAAGAAAAACATTCCACAAAAATGGGCCCTCTTGTAGTGCAAGGGGTTAAGTCTTACCATCAAGCAATTAGCAGCCACTGCAGCATAGGTTCAGTCCCCAGCCAGGGAGCTAACCTACATGGCACAGCAGACCTGTCATGTCTCGCCCACTGCTCCCCTCAGCAGTGTATTTCAGTAGATCTGCCTGTTCTGCTCCCCACCCTGTCTGTGGTGAATCTTCTTACCCTTCTCACCCACCCCCACATCCCCTCCACACACACACACCTCTGGCCTACCCCAGCTCTTGTATGCATTAATAAAATAAATCTTAAAAAAATTCCACAAAATACAAAAACATCACTAAACCTGCCAATAAGTGGTAAGTGTAGGGAGAATTTACCATAATTTAACAAAAACAGCAAAGCATTTATGATAGAAGATGAATATACCCAAAGGCATTTTCTAATATGAAGGTTAGCTACCCAGTCATGAGTATTAGAATTTCTACCATGTGAGAAAACAGCAAAAATCTACTGGGGTACTTTTGGGACAGCTGTGTGCTGAGGGAAGAGAAGAGACCAAGTAAACTCACACTGTCCTCCAGCCCTTATATCCTGTGTGGTAAGTTCTCTCCTGACCCTCTAGCTAAGAGTAAAGGATTTAAGTCCCAGAAACAAAGTTTTCTAAGGAAAATTCCCACTTGGTTTCTCTTGTGATCAAAGCTGTATATATAGGGTGGACTGGGAGCAGCAGTAAGAGAAAGTGAATTTCTTATTTTGAAGGGAAGGAAATGTTCTTACCAGGTAAGAGGTGAAGGAGCATACTGGTGAAGAAACAAAGCAATTTTTAAGAGCCTATGTATGATTCCTGATGATAGAGAACACAAGGCAGAAAAACTCCATGTTTAGGTTTCGACAAAATCTCTTTTCTTCCCTCAACTTTCAACTTCTCTGAGGACTCTGAAGCACCCCTCATGTTTACTCTTTCCTTCCTGTCAGGATGAAAATCATTCATGTCCCACTTCCTGCTATCTGTCACCCCATCCTCCAACTCCTAGTAACTCTAACTCTCTCTGTACTGCCTTGAACTTAGCTTAGCCCACCAGCATTCCTGGGTTTTAAGAAGAATTCTGAACTGGTGCCCTGTTCCATGTTTTGCCCACCTCTAACCTCTTCAAAGCAGCCGACTTAGTCTCTAAATGTAATCATGACCATGGACTTCTCTCTTATGATTTTTGGTGAAGTCTCAAAATACTGTCCATTCTTGCCTGGCATTCAATGCTTCTCTGGTCCTGTTCACTCCTCCTGCGTCATTTCAAGTCAGTCTGTCCAAGTCCCAGTTGTGGTGGTGAGCTTGCAATCTCTCCAACAGGCCATGCTTCCTCTTGCTTCCACATCTTTATACACAATGTTATTTCTTACCCAACATCTTTCCCCACCCCACCTCTCACTATCTCACCTGGTTTTCTTCCACCCTTTCTTCATATGTCTGCCAAGAGTATCACTTATAAGAGGCTTCCCTGCCTACCGTCCTACTCCTACTTCATGTAATCCAAGAGCAGCCTGTGTTGACCTCTGCTGTAGCCTGGGGACTAGATCCTGCTAATGTGTCCAGCAAGTGCCTTCTCTATGTGCTATGCCTTGCACAAAGTAGATGCCCAGTAATTACTTGTTGGCTTCTTGTTGCTCCACACGCTCCTTCTGATTAACTTGCTTGTATCACTAATGTCATGGATCATGGTAAGATGATGACCGAGGAAAATGTTTACTCTGATACCTCAAAATGATAGGTTGCAGATAAATTAAGATCCTAATTCATGAACTGCTATTTGCTGAAGCTAGGTGACAGGTACAAGGAGGTTCAGCACATGATTATCTTACATGGGTTAGAATTTCCCATAAGTAAAAACAAAAGAGCAATCCTGACTAGATTAGGACAGTCAGAAGACAGTCTCAAGTGCAAGCCTGGGTCTTGTGTACACAAGAGAGGACCACAGGGTCATACCCTGAATTTTGTTGTCAAAAAACACGTAAGTGGTTTGGTCATCTTGAATTTTCTTCCACTCAATCCTGGGGTCATTTGTCTGTGAATCCGTAATGATACAGGACAATTCCACACCTAAACAGCAAAGGAAAAAAAGGACTCTTGTCAATGTGTAGTAATTTTAGATTCATTTATTGACTCAAACCCTGTTTTATATTTCTGGTCTTAGGGCTTTCATGCAGATTAAAAGTCTAGCTATTACCAGGCTCAAAGAGACTTTAAGGTTATTTTCACCCAAAAAACAATGATGATGAGTGAGGACTTTAACAAGCGCCCCTTTAATACTCTGCTTCCACACAAACATCTTTCTTGTGTGAACACAAGGCCGGTAGGAATGGAAGGGCGGCCCAGGGCTCCCTGCCAGGGCAGTGCCACCGGCCTGCGCCATCAGTGCGCTGTGAGCACTGCCCGGCGAGCGCTCGGCATTGTGCAAACATGCACACCTCAGACTGCAGGGTCAGCTCCAGACTGCCACGATAAAGCACGCGTCACAATAAAGCAAGTCACAGGGATTTCTGGGGTTCACAGTACATATAAAAATTATGGTTACATTGTAGTCTATTAAGTGTGCAACAGCACTGTCCTGAAAACCATTTACACAACTTAACTAGATGTGACAGACACATCTAATTAGCATTGGCAGACCGGCCACAAATCTTGGATTTGTTAAAAAATGAGTATCTGCAGCAGTATGTGCAGCGCACAGGCCTGCATACATCTGCTCATCTTGAGTTGGCTGCAAGACTAACAAATATCCATGAGATGGAGCCCATTCCCCTCACAGTCTCCTTGTACTTACTTTCAAATTCCTGTACCACTGGAGTTCGGTTGCTGGATTTGAGATTCACAGCCCCTATCAAGCAGCCTGAGGGGAAAAAAATGAGAAACGCTTCAACTCTAAAACAGCAGATGGGGGACTGAGGTGATGGTGCACTGGTGATATGGTGATGGGGTATACATGGGGATTACAATTGATGTCAAATATATATAAATTTTAAAAAAGTTAATAAAAAAAATAAAAACAATTTCCAAAAAAATAAAAAATAAAACAGCAGAGAACCCTAGCACAGAGGTCAGCTTTTTCCCTTCTTTGTGAACTACAATCACTAACCACAGAGAATGGGAAAATATATTCCAAAACAGTCTGAGGTACAGCAAGTCAGCTGCTTTGTGTCTCAGTGTGGCCTTCACTGGAAAGAATCAAGGGGAAAGTTCTGAGAATTCACTTTCCATCTTAGCCCCAGAACAAAGTCCCCTAAACAAAAAGCCTTTAAAGCTCTAAGAAGTTCCATCTTGCTGAGACACTGTCAATCCTTTCATCATCTATCACCCAGACCCACATGAGTGCTCTTGTCATGCCTCTGCTTGACTCTCCCTCTCAAGGCTTCAAATCCAGCAGAGGCCTTGTAGGTGCCACATGACAGTCCCCTGGCACTTCCTTCAGGAGAGCATCAGCACCGGAGGTCTATATCTTGCTGCATTATTATCTGATCTAGTGATTCCCACCCATGAGAAAAGGTCTCCACCGGTCTTTATTAAAATGAAAAAGTAATAATGTGGTCATTTTCATGATGCTAAATTGAACTTGAAGTTACCGATGAAATCAAGATGTGCTATTTGCACAGAAATCCCTCGCAGAACTAGCATTTGACTCCCTGTGTTTCAACAAATATTAGAAACCAGTTTATTATCAATATTTCCCAGCCAATTTTTTTTTCTGAAGAGAGGGTCAAATAGGTATACTGACCACTTACAAAATGTCACTCTTCAGCTACCCGGACTCTAGGGAAATATGCAGTCCCCAAAGGTCTTCACACGTAAAACCTTTACTAAGGTCTCCGAGTCTTAGCTTACTCTCTCAATTGAAGCCTTACTGTGGCTACAAAAAGACACACTCCTAGCTGCATTCCAACTCCTGTACTTGAGATTAGACTGCAGTTCACAATCCATTGTTTTCTTTTTTCTAATCTTATTTAATGGTTCAGCTACATGTATACATTCCAGGTAAATATTTTGATTATTTCTCCTTTAGTAAGACTTCACTAATTATAGTAAAAGCCATAAAGAATCTAATGAAAGGGTTGAAAATCAGAAGTATAATGTACCTGAGTTGCCATTATTTTCTTAAACACTCTCTCCTAAAAAAGGCTACAGAACCAGAACAAGTAGAGATAATATGATTGTTTTGGTTAATCATGGGCTATTCCTTTTGGAGGCCAGAAAGACATCCTCTAGAGATGCAATACTTTCTGCTTCCTCAATTAGAAAGCTCACAGTGGTCAACTAATTGTAATATTATATGATGCTCTGAATATCCACCCCTTAGGCACCTGAGCCAGTCTTTGGGTGGAAGCTGATCCCTGGCTATAGTCATTTGTAACCAGGTTTTAATGTCTCCTCATCTGAATTACAGTGATCCTACCGAAAGAACCTTCTGCAGTTACTTTTCCTAGAAGGAACATGTGTGACCTTGATGAATATTCAGAGCACATGAGTGCTTTGCCCAAGTGGGTAACTGTTGGTTCCTAGTTGGCTACTAGCTGGCCACTCATGAGCAACTGTGACTATTTGCTGTCCACAAATCACAGCAGAGAATTCCCTGACTACCTATAGAAGGTAGCTAATATCATGAGGCAGGCCCAGGGATGCTTAGGCTGCTGTTGATCTGACTACGTGACTATTTCCATGGTGGTCTCGGGATAACTCCGCCTGTGATAATATCAAATACTTTGCTGACGCAAATGTCTTTTGACACATGGTCACAATGTCCCCTCCCTGTCCCTCATAAAATTTATCCCCCATTTCTATCCCATGCTCTGGACTTTATTCCTCATACCATGTGGCATGGTCAGCTATACTAGCTTGTGTGCTCTCAATAAATGGCACAAGAACTTCTGCTCAAGTAGCAGAGTCTTGCCTTGTGAACCTGCTCCATAACTGCTGTGTCCCTCATCACATTCCAGCAGCAAAGCTGCAACGTTCCTGTCACAACAGATAATGACTGGACAATCTGATACTTTCTCGTAATAAGCTAAGAAAAAAAAGAGAATAAATTAGTTTAGAGTCATGAGAGAAACAATTAGGGGTAAGCTGTCTCATCTAAAAGGCAAACATGATAGTTGGTAACAGATGAACCAGAGAACTAAGGTAACATTAAAGGTGCGACAGTACCTGCAACAATGTCTGATTTCCAGGAAGGCTGAGATTTATTCTTTACAAGAAACTTCTGAAGGTAAACTTAACCTGTGGGTCTGTTAGACTTAAATGGTCTGCTTAGTCACCATCTTGGTTACATGCAATTCTGCATTCAAATACAAGGTCAGTCCAGAGCAGAGCCGTCAATTATTTACAAGGCTCCTTTCAAATTTAATAAGAGCAGGATGCTTGTATTGGAACAATGGGTATGCATCACAAGGTACAACCAGGAAGGGTGGGGGCACGCTGACTGATGCATGACCCTGCCCTCCCAGAGAATACTGATCACTGCAAAAAGCCTTGTCAATAAGATTAGAACCATGAGTAGAGGGTCTGGGGTATGGTTTCCACCTCAGTACCAAGTCATCAAGGGGATGTCAGCAGACTCCTGCTGGAAACCCTAGATACATATGCACATTTGTTCAGTTTCTCATATCATTTTTTCATTGTTCTCCTGTTCCTGCATAAATGACGCTTTATTATTCTATCAATAAAATGAGAGGAGCTTGCTCTTTCAGCCTGCTCCAGGACGCCCGATCAGTACGGTATTGTCCACGCAACGTTAACCTATCCAATTTGTTTCTTAAAATCTAAAAGTAGCTCAGGTACGTAAGCCCCAGATAATGGAAATTATTTTTCTTCTATCCTTCAACAAGTGGCAAAGAGGTAAATATCCTAAACTTTTAAGTACAGTTGACATTTAACATTATATTAGTCAAATGTATGGCAATGATTCAATATTTGTATACACTGAGAAATGACCCCCACAATAAATCTAGTTAGCCTATCACCATATATATAGCTGTAATTTGTGTATGTGGTAAAAACTTTTAGAATCTACTCAGCAATTTTCAAATAATGGAGCGCAGTGTTATTAACTATAGCCACCATGTGGTACATTACAACCCATGTCTTATTTATAACTGGAAGTGTGTCTTTGGACCACTTTCTCTCATCACTTATATATATATATATATGTATATACATATATATATTACATCATCCTTCATATTTGTACAATGTATGTTTTCCCCATGAAATTCCCACCACCAATTCACCCACGCACCACCACCATAGTTCCTTGTGCTCTTCCCATCCCAGTCCTGACCCTTCTCCCTCCCTCCTCCCCTAGAGAATGTCTCTTATCTATATTTACCTGATGGTTTTTTTTTCCTTTATTATAGTTACTGCCCCCCCCATCCCTTAATTTGGTTCCTCTACATTGCTCCTATTAGCAAAACCATTCGGTAATTTTCTTTTTCCTTCTGGCTTATTTCACTGAGCATAATCCATTCCAGTTCCATCTATGTTGGTGTGAATGGCATGACTTTATCCTTTTTGATCACTGAGTAATATTTCATTGTGTGATCCAGTCATCTATTTTTGGGCATTTGGGTTGTTTCCATAGCTTGTAAATTGTGCTGCAATAAGCATAGGGGTTTCACCCATTCTTAATGAAGCTTTGGCCTGACCAACTACTCCAGGTAAATTTCACAGGTTTGTGCCAGTCAGAGAAGACAATGTCCCAAGAAGGTTCAACAGTAGAGGATAAACTCCAGAAGTGAAATTCTAGTTTAAGTGACCATCCACAATAGCTGGGCCCTAGGCCCAATAAGGTCCAGGTTAAGAGCTTTTCCTAAACAATTCTTAAATTTATATTCTTATTTTAAGATGGAGCAATGGGTTTTTTGAAAGGAGAAAAAGTAACCTGCTACAGCATCTATCACATATTGATTGCTGTCTTATTTAGTCTAACATCCATTTTGAAATCTTTCAGACTAAGCTCTTTGAAAGAATCCATTCATTTAGCAATTTTTATTTAGTACCTATTATGCAACACATACTGGCCTGAACATTAGGGGAGGGTGTATGAATATACCAGATAAAAATCTATGCTCTCATGGAGCTTCTAGCCTAAAAAACAAGGATCATTTATTCGTATTTATAGTTTCAATTCTAGCAATGAATGATATTTAGTAGGTACTTGAAAAGAGCTTACTGAATGTACATTTTTATATTCTAGATTGGATTTCAACTTGTGTTTTCCAGAAAATCATTTCATTGAATTGTTTGCTCACAGAACTACATTTTCTTTATCCTGCCCAGTTGTCTGTTTCTATTAGCCAAATCTAAGACTCCCCTCCAGAGGCAGGGATAGTAAGTTCCAACTACAGTAAGGCTTCAACCTGTGATTATTTCAGTAACCTATTACCCAGTTCCGCCCCATGGTGATATCTTCCATAACTGACACAAAGTCAAAACCAGAAAGGGACATTGGTAAACTCTACGTGTAATTTTTTAAATCACATTGTGAAGGCTTATCACATGTGAAGATTCCTCTAATCACCACTGCAATCAAGATATGGAACTGTTCTATCCAACTACCAATTTGGATCACATCCACCCGGGCCCTATTCCACCTCTGACAACCACTCTCTGTCTTCCATTTCCATGATTTTGTCATTTGGAGACTGCTATATAAATAAATGAAACTATACAGTAGGAGACCTTTTGAGATTGACTTTTTTCATTCAGCAAGAAGTCCTGTAAGCTATCTAAACTGTGTAAACAATACAGTAAATCCTCACTCAGCATCCACAAGTTTTCAGAAACTGCAACAGTAGCGAACCCCTCCCCCCAACACACACACGCTAGCGCCCCCCAAAGCCAGCTTGCATTCCCAATCAAAGTATCTAATGAGAATACCTATATGGCCATTAGTAATACTGCAGCGGTCTATGTACTTCTGGCATTTCACTATTTAGTGTTTTGAACTTCTTTTGAATTCCCTGAGGTCCTTTACATCTTCATTAGCTAATAATGAAAGAGATTTCCTTCAACACCAAGAGCTGAACAAACAATACTGCCCTTGCCCTGCCCCAGAAAATAAAAAAGGAGAACAACCCCCTCTCCAAGTCTCTGCACACTTGCTCTGGGCAGGGGCTCTCCCTCACTCTCCAGCTAGGCTTGCTCTGAGTACAGGGACCCTGAGATATTAGGCATGTCCTGATTTCTGGGCCTCACCAGTTTCTCCTCTGGTTCTTAATGACCTGTTGTGTGTCTCCATCCAGAATCACTTCAAGCAGCTGTGGGATTATCTTCCCCTGGTAGCTTTTACAAATAGTGCCCGCTGCTCCTCCTACCTGCCTTCCAAGTTATGTGAGACAAAGATAAGCACTTTGTGTCAGTCCTTCAGGTATGCCCAGAAAGGTTACATCTGGTAATAGTAATTTGCAAATAAAGTCTTCTTTGCTCACTCCAATTTGAGGTGTCCTAGAGAGAGTGAGTGTGAGGCAAAGATAAGTAAAAATACCACAATATTTCCTACCTTTTTGAGGATTGCTTTTCTTGACTGGGCATTTAACTTGGTTGCTATAAACCTCTGACTGTTTTTCTCTTTTTTTTGTTCATTAATATAAAATATTTAAAATTTACATATACTTGCCATCAATTGTAATCCCCATGATTCCCCATCACCATCTCACCAGTGCACCATCACCTCAGTCCCCCATGCTCCCGTCTGCCTTCTACCCTTTCCCTCTTCCCTCCCCACCAAGTGTCCCCAGTCTGTCCTTGTCTCCTCATTTTTGGTTTTTGTGTCTTTATTGCTGTTATCGTTATTATTGTTCTTATTCCTTTCCTTGATCCTTATTTGGTTCCCTTATGTTCCTCCTAGGGGAGGAACCATCTGGTATTTTTCTTTTGCCTTCTGACTT
>JAGFMF010011417.1:4432738-4492799 GCA_019455555.1 Galemys pyrenaicus
GGGGAGGGGAGGGGGAGGGTTGAGGGAAGATGGGAGCACGAGGGACTGAGGTGATGGTGCACTGGTGAGATGGTGATGGGGAATCATGGGGATTACAATTGATGTCAAATATATGTAAATTTTAAAAAAATTTTATAAAAAAAATTTTAGGCTTAAGGGAGAAAAAATAAATATAGCTTCTAATTTCTATTGAATTCTGCTATCTCCAAACCAAAGCCATCAAAGAATTTTGAACCACAATTTGAACAAACCAAGTCAGATAACATTAGCGCAAAACTGTCAACTCTAAACAGTAGCCCCAGCAGAAGTGTCTGAAGAAACAACTACACTAGACTTTTTCCATCCCCCTTCCAGCTCTAAGTAGTTCTGCACAGTTTAAGCAGAAAGTCCAGGATTTACATAGGGGAAAAATGATTGTTGTGTCAGCTGAAGCTATGGGAGAAGACCAGAAGGAGAAGGGCTAGTTTAATATGCTTTTTCAGCCTCAAACCACCATGTAAAGTGATAGATAAAATATCTTAAACTAGAGTGATGGAGATAAGGTTTAGGAAGGGAAGAAAAGGGAGGGTGAAGATGGGGAGTGGTGATGGGGCATGGGTAACAGGCATGGGGAAGCAGAGAGGAGGAAGGAAAAGAATCATCCAGAAAAATGTCCCCACTTCTATAGTAATAATGCAGTGGTTTTTCTTTTTAAAAAGGGTTTAGAAAGAGTCCATGCAGTGGAAATAGACTATCAACACTCAGTACTCTCCATGAGCGTCACCCTGCACTGAAATAAGTGACTAGTGTTAGACAAATACTTGCTGGGGAGGAGGTCACCATCTTTGCATGAACTGCCACTGTCACTTCCCCTAACTGCAGACCAATCAGACCGCTGGTAACATATCCCTGGCTCCAAAACACAAACATAAAATTTGCCATCTATTGCAATGAGACCCATTTTAGAGGCACTGAGGCATGACCAATAGATATGACTAAAGACAAAACATAAGTCACTGCAAATTCTTTGTTCTGTAAAATACCTCATCTGGAAATAAATCATCCCTAACACTTGCCCTGAGCCCAACACCGTTAGAAGGCTACTCTTTGTGTGAGCTGAGTCCTGCTACACAAAGTTCACATGTGATAACAGATTCTATAATCAGAAAATTTTGAGCAAGTAAATGCATGTGTGCATGTGTGTTTTCATATGCTACCAAGAAAGAACTCAGTTACATTTGCGTTCCAACTTAAGTCACTGCAGTAATCCCATTGAGCATGTCTTCTTTATGGCTCACTGGTCTTGGTATCCTCCAGAGGTGAATAGAAACAGCCTCAGTTGTTACCATGGAAGATAGCACATGTGCATCACCCTGCTTTAGAATCTGGATGGATGCACAACCTCAGGGACTATAGGCCTAAAACACGGAAGGTTATTTCAAGAACCACCATAAGCAGCAAGGGACCAGATACTTAACGTTTATTTTATTCTACTGACAAAACAAGAGGCTACAACACATGAGCTTTAAGTTTAACATATTAAAAATATGCTATGAAATACTTCCATGGTGTCTAAGATGTTGAGGGTGGGGAAAGTAAAAGGGGAGGTCCTTAAAAAAAAGTTAAATCTTCACATGTTCATATAAGATTAGTGTAGTTCTACCTAGAACAGATTATAAATGGCCAAGTACTTCTCTTAAACAGGGATAGAAAAACCTTTTTCTATTAATGAGCATTTTAAAATAAAACATTTTTCAATAAATATAACAAATGCTAAAAATAAATATTCTGTATTAACATCAGTCTCAGGAGACACAAAAAAACAGGCCAAATTTAAGAGTAAGATCTAGAGTTTAGTGACACATGTACATGCCAAACTAAATATATACAGTTTACTAAATAAAGTATAAATGAACACACAGAAAGTGAGAAAGATCAAAAGTGTAAAAAATGGGATACAGATATAATACTCAGCTAAGTTGTCCTTGTGGTAACAGATTTTTGAAATGGCAATAGTAGACAACTATCACTAGAAGTGACCTTTGGTGGTTTTTTTTTTTTTTAACTTGGAAACTATTGGGGGCCACCTGCAGTGGGTTAAGCAACGCACTATGAAGCAGACCGCAGCCACTGCAGCACGAGTTCGATCCCTGTTGCCAGCCAGGGAGGGGACCCACATGGCGCAGCAGCCCTCTCCTGCCTCGCCCACTGCTGCTCTTGGCAGTGTACTTCAGTCAGTCTGCCTATTCTGCTCTCCACTCTGTCCAGTGAATCCGCTCACCTCCCGTGACTCTGGCCTGTACCCCAGCTCTTTATGCATAAATAAATAAATCTTTTTTAAAAAAAAACTTGGTAACTGATGTTCAAACATCTATTTTATATGAGAAAATCAGAGATGCCAATTTTGAGAGCAAAATATTCTCTGGGAAGCCACATTAAGGACTTTTTGCCAGTCTAGAACAGAAAGATAACAAAGCAATGGTCTTAGCTTGATTCCTACACTGCTTGATTCAACCTAAAAAAACCTTAATGACTGGCTAACCTACATATTCTTTCATGTCAAAAGATCCTCTGAAAAATGATTGGACATTCTATCATTTGTTTTAATAGCAAAATACACCATAAGGGCCTCCCTGGTAGCACAGGGTTAGTTAAGTCTCAGCACTACCAAGCCATAATTAGCACAAGTTCGATCCCTGGTCAGGGATCTGGCACAGCAGACCTGTCTTGTTTTGCCTGTTGCTCCCCTCAAAGGCATATTTCAGTAGATCTGCCTATTGTGTTCCCCAGTCTGTCTTTGAAGAATCCTCTTAACTCCCCACAACTCTGGCCTACACCCCAGCTTCTTTATGTGGTGGGAAATTCATGGGAACCACAACTGATGTCAAATACATATAAAGAAAAAAAATACAATATAAGAATACAGAAGTAATTTATTTTAATAAAAAACTTTTCGCAAAGATCTTGAGGTTGAGGTTGACTGCAAAGGGGCTGAAGGATAGAACTTTCAGGGTAAGATACTGTGATGGTAACATATGACTATATTCCCCAAACCACTACAACTGTAACTTTACTGTACGAAATGTTTTCAATGCATCTGTCCAGGATGTCTAGGGAACCAGGATGGGCTACAGACTGACAAATGACACTAACTATATTACAAATACTATAACTTCACTTAAGGGAGTCAGGAAGAGATGACATAAATACCTGGAAAATAGTGTTTGGACTACATATTATACGGCTTCCAATAGAATAGTTTTATACCAAACACTGCAATATAGTTGACAAATTTGTTTCTTACAATAGCACTGGTGAGCAACTCTGAAAAAATAAATACATAAAGAACAGGCTGAGCAAATAAATACACCACAGAGCCAAGTTTTTACTGCTTACCAAAGTAAACCATATTCTGAGCCATAAACAAATCACAGTACATTTTGAAGTCTATTCTGTAACCAAAATTAGACGTCATTAACAGAAAGGTATCAGAAAACTTCCTAATATTTGGAAACTAAATAACATACTTTTCAATAACACAAAAATTAAAGAATAAACTAAGAGGAAATCATAAAATATTTTGAAATGTATGAAATGAAAACATGCCATGTCAGAATTTGTGGTAGGCCACTAATGTAGTAAATTTTATAGCTCTGAAGGTCTATATTAGAAAAGAAGAAAGGTCTCAAATCAATTACTTCAGGTCCAACATTATGAGTGTGGAGAGAAATTATATTCAAGCAAAAGTGAGGAAATAATAAAGATCAAGACAGAAATTATGATAGGAAAAACAAAAAACAAACCAGCAAAACCGAAAGCTGGTTCTTTAAAAGATTAATGAAGCTAATAAAACTCTATTAGACTGACAGGGGAAAGTAGAGAAGATACAAATTAACAAGATCAAGAATGAGAAAAGTGAAATTACTACAACTGTATAGTCAAATAACAGGGCGATATTAAGAGCAAGTACAAGCTTATAACTTTGACTAACACGGAAGAACTAAGGGAAACTATCTGTATGTCTATTTAAAAGAATCTGTAGGTAAAAGTGTTCCTACAATGAAAACTCCAGAACCAGACAGCTTCACTGGTAAATTCTCCCCAAACATTAAAAAAAAAAAAAAAAAAAAGAATACCAATTCTAAACAAATTCTTCCAGAAAAGTGATGAGAAGAAAATATTTCCCAACTTATTCATTTTATGACAATAGCATTATGCTAATATCAAAACCAGATGAAGACATTACAAAAATAAACCGACTCATGAAATGTTTTGCATCTCAGATGCAAAAACTTCACAAATAAAATCTTGCCCAATCAAATCTAAAAGTGTATTTTTAAAAAGACCAACTGAGATTTATCCCAGGAATACAAGGTTGGCTTAACATTATGAATCAATAAATGTAAGTCATCTTACTAACAAGATGAAAAAAAGAACACATGATATTTTCAATAAGCGCAAGAAATCATTTGATAAAATCTAACATTAATTCCTGGTCAACATTTTTAGGTAGAATATCCACAGGCATCAGAAAAAAATAAAAGCAATTAACCAAAACCCAGTTCAATTAAACCAAAAATTAGAAATAGAGGCATTTCTAAATCTTAATAAACAATATTCACTAAAAATCTACAACTGAGATTATAATTATAGATGAAAGATTCAGTGTTTTCCCTTACTTAAGATCAGGCACAAAACACAATATACATTACCACCATTTCCGGTCAACATTGTACTGGAGACTTTGGCATATCCAGTACAATTAGGTATGAAAAAAAATTTTTTTTAAAAAGTTATATACACACACAGAGTTCAAAGAATTGGTAAATCTGACTTTATTTGAAAATAACATGACCATCTATGTCAGGATGCAGCAAACTAAGTTTCACAGGCATATAAAGAACTACTGGCTCTTTTGTTGTTACTGTTTATGTTTTGGTAAAGCTTCATTGGAACACAGACACACACTGATTTACTTATTGTCTGTGGTGCTTTCATGCTAAAATACAGACTTGAATTATAACACCGACCTTATGGGAGGCAAATAAACACATATAAAAATGTCCAACACCATTTGTCATTAGTGAAATGCAAATTAAAACAATAAAATGCCACTACAAACCTATCAAAATGGTTAAAATTGAAAGGATGGTATCATTTTTATCAAGAGTTGAGAAAGAAATGAAAATCTGTATTTCTCATCTACTGCAGCTATGCAAAATGGTACTTTGGAAAACACTTTCGCAGGTTTTGAAAATTTTAAACAAATACCTATCATTGAATCAGTCGTTCTATTCACAGACACTTATCAGAGAATGAAATCATAAATTCATACAAATACAGAGGTAATGAAGATTCAAGCTCTTGACTTCAAAAATCTGTCTCCTAGAATGTTCTTAACTGGCATGCTTTCCTAATAACCCTTCTGGTGAGTTAAAGACCTCTGAATCTCTACTGCCTACAACAGTAGTTGGCATATACCTGAACTCATAAATGTTTCGTTGAATTTTAAGGAAGAAATGAGGCACTGACAGGGTCGTAATGACAGCGTGTGTTCAGGCGTTTGATACCAGCTCCAATACTTACTATGTTGGGTACTATTCAGTTTTCTCACCTGTGAAATGTGGGTATCAGTGCCTACCTCATAAGGTATTTATTTGAGATTAAACGAGTTATTGTATATAAAGGAATTATAACAATTTTTTGACACAAAGCGAGTACTCAAAAATTGTAGTGAGGAAAAGAAAATGTAAAGGGAGAACTGTGATCCAATTCGTTTTTAAGAAAATAAAATACTGGTGACTGACAGAAAATCCTACCAAAAGAACACCGTATCATTATGTAGGCACAAAAAAGGGGCTAGTGTGTTTTCTAATACAGCTAGGAGACTTTCTGGTATTAGAGCAAAGTATTAACTGCACGAATACCTTAGCCAAACTCAACAAATTTTTAAATAGAGACAGGATTAAAATCTAGCCACCCTGACTCTCAGTTCACCATTCTCTACCTGGAAGTAGTATCCTTATTCAAGTCACCTTCTTGTTCTCCCTCTTTGAACAAATATTCTGGTCTTATCTTCAGTAAATCAAATGGTTGTGTCTTATTCACCCTCTCTCGTTTTCTCATTCACAAAACAACTGCAACCGCAACACTTCTGTCTGAAGATTTTGTTGTTGTTGTTTAAATTATTTATTCTCACAATGTTTAATTTCTTTTCTAGGTGTAGTGCCCATAGAATTCCCACCACCAATTCATCTGTGCACAATCATCATAGTCCCTTGTGCTCTTTCTAAAGATTTTATCAATTAAATAGCATATGTAAAGTGTTTGGTGCAGTACCTGACACACAAAGCATTCAATCAAATGTTGGCCAATTTTATTATGATAAAGAACATGTTCTAGGGCATTGGAGTTTCACTGGTTTAGGAACCAAGACAGCCCTCAAGAGAGATGATTATCATTGGGAAAAGGAACTCAGATGCATAAATAAAAGCGTGGGAACTCAAAAGCAGTCTTAAGGAGAATAGGGGTCTAATTATGAATTTTTAAAATTCTGCTATAACCCATTTGATTTTTAGCTCCCCACAGGATTTCCTTACCATCTGGACTATCAATTCAAAAGGCCTGAAAAGCACTAAATTTTCCTACATCACATCTCCTCAGCAAGAAAAACTGTGGGTAGACAAGAAGTAACAACACTTGATGTTTTATAGAAAGGAACCACTGTTTAGGTCCTATAGAATTAAGTCACAGAAATTTGTATGGATCCAAAAATGTGATCATTCCATTGAAGATCCAAAAGAGTGGATTTACCCCAAAGAACTCTTCTAACCACAAATGAAAAGTTTGAGAACAGTCAATCTAAGGAGTTATAATGAACCACCCTTAAGGTTAGTTATAAGGAATACATTATATTATATATATCTCATATATATATATAAAATCTTTACCTCTATTGTTCTAGCACACCAATAAAAGATATATCACTTTCCCATATCATGAGATTTTACTTTCATCAAAGAGATCTATTATTAATGATTGAGCAACTTCAAAACATATCCCACTTTGACTTATATTTAAATATATTTCAAGTGACATAATTAGCAGCTCTCTACTGCAAGGTATAAAATGATGAGGTTAGAAAAATAAAAGGAGAGTAGAAACCTGGAAACATATACAGATCAAGTAAGGCAGAATTTGATTTCTAAATGCAGTAAAATCAACTACAAGTGTTAATCCTCCAACACTGCCACCAGAGAAAGGACAGTACTGGAGAGAAGGATCTAAATACACCATACTACATATGTATGCTTCTCAAATTCTTTTCTTAGCAGTGGGGAGTGGGGGAAAAAAAGAAAATGGAAACAGACAAGTAACAACGTTGACCTAAGTCTGAAACCTGTTTCCAAGTCTGCCTTTCCAAGTCCAATGTCACCTGCATTTTACATTTATCTCATTACTCTTTCCTGAAGCACAGAAGCAATTCAACAGAAACTTGGTGGAGATTCTGACTTAATTCAAAGGTATGCCTCTAATGGTGAAGTATCAAAGGAGGTGATATTCTGCAACAGCTTGATGAGCTATCCTGTCACACATCAGCAGGTGGAGCTCCATCTTGTTAAGGTCAGAAAGTTGACTCTGAATTCAGGTAGAAAGTTAGGCAAACCATAAAAAGCAGGCCCAGAAAAATAAAAAATAAAATGTTGCTATCTGTCCAATTCACATTTCAGTGCATTTTGGCAATGCCCCATGGTATGATGCAACAAAAGGATCTCACACTGCCTTGGCTTTAACCCTAAAATGTTAGGGAAGATGGTTGGTCCAACCACAGGAGAAAAAGTCCACCTGTACACTACGTGTCCCACCTGTGAGGAGGCATTACAGCCTCAGGCACTACTAGTTCTCAACTTACACAGGAAAGGTAAAATCTTGCCCAGATAAAAAGCTTACTCTTTCTATGAACTCATTAAGACTAATTTTGTAAATTCCAACTATCTCACATGATGAATTTTATACCTGGTTTGGGTTATTGCGCTTTTTATAAGAACCAGTTCATCAACAGAGGATTTTTTTTTTCAAAACAGAAAGACTTTAGTCCATTTGAAACTGCTCTTAGCTTTCCTTTCTGAAGTAGAACTTTTGTGTCCACTCTCTCCTTAAAAAGCAAGCCATCTGCAACTGAAGCACCTGCACATGCAGGATGTCATGTGCATGTGTGGTGTGGAGGCAGCAAAGGAATGGCGAGCTCCATCTCCTCCCCAATGGCAGCAATTCCCCTGGAGGAAGGAGACTTGGTCACACTTCAGGCACAATTCCCTGTGTATAGTGCAGGCACTCAACAAATTCTGACTAGACCTAGGAATGGATCAGAATCAGGTTTGGGGATAATGATGCAGGAAAGTTTTACTAGTTTGTCACAGACTGAAAATCATTAGAAAAAACACGGTCCTCACAACTGTGCACACACTAAAATTTCAAGAAGGCCTTAATAATGGCATGCATTCAACATTAATCCTACATGCATGGAACAAGAAAACAAAGACAGATTTTAAATTTAAAAACCTTATCACTCCTTAAAACTACTTTCCATGATTCGGGGATTTATAAAGTGACATAATACTAAACAACAACAACAAAAACAAGAAAACATTAGCTAAAGATAAACACTATGTGATCAGAAATATAGAAAACATATCAAAGAAAATAGTTTCAAATTCCTTGCAATTTGATTTTCCATTCCCACTAATGCCACCCTCCATTAGTAGAAAAAAAATCAAGAGCTGATTATACAACCAGAAGTCAGTTCCTCAAAGCCAACACAGGCTAAGTACTAATAAAATATGAGAAGATGTGTCACTGCAAAAGACACTGTTTGTCATCAATCTCTAAAGATGGCTGGGGTGCCTGCTGAGAATGCAATAATTCTAAAATGAAGGTGTTATTAATGTGCCCTGTGCCTGCCTGCATGATGCAGGCAACAAACTGACCAGCTAAGATTCAATCCAATATGCAAAAGTGTCCTGAAATGTAGAACATCAACTGCAAATATTAAAAACTGTTTCCGCAACTTGTCAATTTCCTTAATACTTATACAATTAAAACAGGAAGGAATTTTCACTATTTTTCATTCCTCTCTTAAATTATTCCCCACTCATCCCAAAAGCTCTGCCTGAAGGGGATGGGGCAGGGGACAGGGAGTGAGCATAAAGAAGGCTTTTCTATACTATATACTAGAAAGAAACCCTCAAGGCAATGCTATATCCCACACCTCTACCACAATCCTTAAGACACACAGATCATTTCTTGGTAATACCATTTCTAGAAAGTACCAGGCACACTGTGGGCATTTAGAAAAACATTCATGATAATAACCAAATTTTTTGAATTATGAGAAAGCAGACTGAGAAGTCCTTTATTGACTGGTACAGCACAGGGAAAAGGAATTCTGGCCAAAATAAATCCTTACCAAAGGAAAGAAGACGCCAAATGGTCCACTGCTGATAAACAGCACCCAACTCACCAAAGAAGTCAGCTCAAAGCACAGGGCACCTGGAAATGGGCCAAGGCTGCTGTGCTAGAGGAAGACCCAGGGCAGGCAAATGCAGAGCCACTTCTGGATAGCAGAACTGAGGGAGGCCTCAAAAATCACCTTACCTCGCATGGAAGAGTGGCTGATGAGAATCCCAAGTAAATACTTGCCCAAACAACTGAACCATGGAGTTAAGAAAAATCTTAAAAGAAGAATTCCCACACACTGTTATATGCACAAAGAAATGCACCTGCCTTCATGCTTGCCTCCACGAAAAAATGTACGAACATGTGGACCTAGAACTGGGAAGAACTGATCACACCAAGAAAATCAGAGCATTCAGGTCCTATACTATTCATGCTCTACTTAGCACACACTCCAGTGACACCAGCTGGTTATATAAATGGTAATTAAAGGCCAGATAACGTTAATAGTTGTAGTTAAGTCTAGTAAAGAAAAAGTGATGCATTTCTGTGTGTTAAATTAAAATTTTAGATTTATGTTGAGTAAATGTGACAGACAAAAGAGTCAATAGGAAGAGAGAAAATAAATCAAGTTCGTTTTCCCACTGGCTAAAATTAGATTGTGTAGCAGAACAGTCCCAGTGTAAGTAGGAAAATACACCTGTTTGAAATATCTTCTAAATGTCTTTGTATATACAAATACAGAAAACTCCTGTTTTCATTGGTACAAAAAGACTTTAAAAAATTCTGTGCTAGAACTGAGGCTACTAAAAGGGGAAGGAGGATGTTAATGGGAACAAAGAGGCAAGGGGACCCAAGGGTCTAGGGTAAAAGGACTATGGGTGCTTGGATGCTAGGTTTAGTGAGGTGACATCATCTTAGGAGGTGTAAACCTATTTCCCTAAATCACATACAGTTTTGTAAATCAATGTTACTGCAATAAAAAGTAAATTAAAAAAAATTCGTGCTAATAAAAGGCAAACTGAATCGGAAGAAATTCTAGCTTAAAATACTGTACCACTACTATTGAAGTACTGAGTTGTGATTGTGCTATTAACATGCCAGTGACCACATACTAAACAAGGGCTACTCTTTCCTGTCTCAGGATCAAACTCAGGACATACATCAAATACCTTGAACATCAGGGTCTCAGATTAAGATTCAGGTTTCCAAATGCTTTATTCTTTGATTTGCAGCACTGTAGTCCATACATTCTACAGAACCTAACCCCAGGGATCTCAGTATGTGCATGCAAAACCACCTAGCATTTGGTTAAATAAAGATTCTGATCCACAACTTCAAAGTTGAACTGGAGGATGTCCATTTTTAAAACTGCTGGGCTACATTTCCAAATAATTAATTAGGGTTAGAATATGGCAGTGCTCCTGCACAGTGACTGCTTTGTTAGGGATGCTAACTCCTGGAAAACACTTTGTCAGCAATGCTATTCCTATTTCTTCTTCCTCCAAAATAGTAATGAAGTCTATTCTTTTTATAACAGTGGCCTGGGGTCACTGAGCCTCTTCCCAATAAGCCATCCTTCTATTATCTTAGGCCTTTAGTTTCATGAAGCACTAAAAGAAGAGCACCAGAGGAAGAGCCCCACATGCACTCATCAAGATTACTGATTTCTATGTATGTGTGGGGGTGTGTGTGTGTGAGTGAGGGGGTGGGGGGTAGTAGCAACTGTTTGAAGCTCCACTCAGGTCCTGCAGCCATGGAAGTAAAAATAAACATTTTCAACCCTCCAGTTCTGGGAATGCTAGCTCCTGAAGCATAAACTTCAGTGGTGTGGGTTGCCTGACACTGCAACATAAACTATAAAAGGATCAGGAGAGGTTAGTGAGACTGTGGAAGAGGAGCTTCTGGACTCCACTTACTTAATTCAACTGCAACCAGGAGCCAGTGGTGAGTGCTATCTTGGCAGTCACTTCCTACCATGATGCCTGACAAGGCTGGACTTAAACCCATTGGCTTTGATCAAGAACAGCAGTGCCACCAGAAAGCACATTTAGGGATCTTAATATATTTATTAGTTCCTAGAGAAAGGATCCATTATGTGGCTTTCAGACACTACCAAGCATGTCCTTTACAAATGTGTTACGTATGAAGAGATTGTGGCCTACAATATCTGTTCATTCACTCATTCAAGTCTGAATGGTACTAAGTACCAGTAGGTGATGGACTGCCTTTTAGGGATCCAGCAAACAATTCCTTTTCTTTTTTTAAAGATTTACTTATGCATACTGGGATGTAGACGGGGGGTGGGGGTGAGAGGATTCACTAGAGACAGAGTAGGGAGCAGAACAGGAGGATCTACTGAAATACACTGCTAAAGTGAACAGCAAGCGAGACAGGAGAGGTCTGCTGCACCATATAGGTTAGCTTCCTGGCTGAGGATCAAACTCATGCCAAAGTGGCTGGAAGATGGCTTGGTAGCACTGAAACTTTAACCCCCACACCACCAGGGAGGCCCCATGATCAATTCCTATTCTTGTGGAAGTCCTAAATGCATTCTAACAATACATACATATACAACATTCTGATTCTACATACATAGTTAATTGTTATTACAATAAGAGCTATAAAGGAAAATATGGAAGCTATGAATGAAAATAATAAAAGGTATTAATCTAAAGGGTCAGGGAAAGCTTCCCTAA
This sequence comes from Galemys pyrenaicus, assembly GCA_019455555.1. Classification (NCBI taxonomy): domain Eukaryota; kingdom Metazoa; phylum Chordata; class Mammalia; order Eulipotyphla; family Talpidae; genus Galemys; species Galemys pyrenaicus. Next base: position 4,444,870 of record JAGFMF010011417.1, read on the forward strand.
GGAAGTGATATTTAGGATTGAAGCTGATGAATAGGTTCAATCATGCAAAAAGGCAGCCAAAGAAAATATTACATGCACTGGGAAGTATGTGCACTATCTCTAAGCATGTGTGGAAAAAAAAAATGGAAGAAGGCCAAAAGAGCTGAACTGCAGTGAGTAAAGAGGCAACTGATGAGTAAAATGCTCAAAACTGCTTAGTACTAAGAGCAACAGAAAAGCCTGAAAGAATTTTAAGCAAGGAAATAAAAAAAGCAGACTCAAATAGTAGATTATGAACTTCTATTATAGAAAAGATTCCATTAACAAGACCACACTGAAATCCAAAGATATCCTCAACACAGTCATTCCTAAAAATGTACAGAAAAACTACAAGACTATATGAAAATGTTAAATTCACAACTTCATCCTATAGGATTATGAATAATTGTTTTACATTTTTTAACAGTTTTAAATATTCATCAAATAACATGATTAAAACACTCAAAAACTCAAGAATTACAAGGAAATCTGTCAAAAGTACATTAGAAGCAGAAAATTTTAATTTACCTGTTTGTCTAAGATAGATGAGGTAAAATTTTAAAAGTGGATAGTCAACTATGAAATTCACATGTTGACATGAAAAATTTATAGGACCTTTAAACAAAAGCCTCATTTTTAAGTGTTCATGGACCATTCATTCACAAAATTTGCTTATATATTGGTAACTCAGAGGGTGCACAAGGGACTGAGGTGATGGTGCACGGGTGAAATGGTGGTGGGTACTCCCTGGGGACTACAAATGATGTCAAATATAACTAATAAAAAAAATGTACATTAGAGAATTAAAAAAAAAAATATATATATATATTGGTAACCAAAAAAAAAAAAAAGAACCCCACAAATATTTTTCCCAAAATAGAACTAGAATTTACAACTTAAAAAAAAATCTCATGGGCCTCCCTTGTGGTGCAGTGGATTAAGCAACGCACTGTGAAGCAAACTGCAGCCACTGCAGCACGAGTTCGATCCCTGCTGCCAGCCAGGGAGGGGACCCACATGGCGCCGCAGACCTCTCCTGCTGTGCCCGCTGCTCCCCTCAGCAGTGTACTTCCACTGATCTGCCTGTTCTACTCCCCGCTCTCTGTGGTGAATCCTCTCACCCCCCCACACCTCTGGCCTGTACCCCAGTGCTTGTATGCATAAATAAATCTTTAAAAAATAATAAAAATTAAAAAAAATCTCATTACCCATGAAATTACAAGCTAAATAGTAACAAAATATTACCTTGAAATTTTACTTTTGTTTTTTTCTAAAATATTCCATATTTATTAACAACTGTTTTTTTAAAACTGAGGTAATCTTGGTTTACGGCATTTAATGTTTTCAGGGTACAGGTTCATACCTTCAAATGTGTGTTAGCATACTCACCACCAAAGCACAGTTACTCTCCACCACAGTTCACTAGACTACTCCAGCCCTGGTCCCGCCCTTATGTATAGTCTTTAAATTTATCAAATTACGCTGTCCATAAATTATTCTTCCAGCTTTAATAAATAAATCCAAGTCCCCAAACACAACCTAGTAGTGGTTCCATTTCTTCTTCTGCCATATGCATCGTCTTCATCATTACACACATCTATCTGCAGGATACTGCTTTGATCTAGGAACAAATCTGTCCTAAGTCCCAGATAACAATTCTTTGCTCTTCTACTACCAAAGATGTGATGCAAACGACTCCTTTTAACCATCTGTCAGTAATAAGCCATTCCACGAGGTCTAACTACTCATTCTGTCATACTCCCAGTAGAAAATAGCACTAGGAATACTAATGCCCCACAGAAAGAATCTTACTAGTCAATACTTTAGCTAAGATAGTTTATAAATGTACTTAGGAAGAGGAACGCAAAAACAGTAAGTAAATATAACCCCAGCAGGCAGTACACAAGTGTTTCAGGTCACTTCTATGGTTTTTAGTCTGCAAACCCCAACTTTGGGATTTTAAGGTCTTTCAATACTGTGAATTTATACATGTTCAGAATTGTATCATGTAACAACCCAATTAATCAAAGTTCAAAGATTTCAATGGATGAAAAAAAAGCACCTTCCTCAAAACTCAGATTTTCAACAGAGCAGTAGTTTGGAATTTTCAAGGTAGTTTGGTTTTGTTACACTGTTGTCAGGGAAAAGATTCTGTTATGAGACCACACTAAAATCAGATACATCCTCAACATAGAGCTTGCGAGAAACACAGACTCCAGATCTTCAGATAATTTACCCCGACTTGAAAACAAAGCATTTACTTATAGTTCTAAGCTCTTCTATCTGAGTTTCTTTTCCAATTACTTTTACCCAATTTGCTCTTTTTTAACCTTGTTTTCATTTTTTTTAATCTTCCCCTTCAGGTCTGCTGCCAAACCAGAATATCTATATACTGAAAATTCAGAATATGACAAACTTAAACATCAGATATGAAATTAAACAGCCAAGCAAAATTTACCAAGCGCTACTATCAGTTCAGATTTTGCCTTTAAAAAAACCATAAATTGAAGACACAGGAACGTGCAGCATAACCCTAAAGTAACAGGTTGGTTTCCTTAAAAACTGGGCATTAGACTGTGGAAATTTTCCTCTAGTTCTCTTCACTAGCACAGAAACACAAGTCTTCAATATCCCACATGTCACATGCAACTTAAACTTACCTTTATGACTTATAATGCAAATAGAAACCTTCCAAACTACACATTCCAACTGCTCTTAAAAAGTGTTGCTCATTTTTTAAGTGCTTATGAAACAAGGAAAGTAGAGGTTCTTCAGAATGTATCTGAGAGGGGGCCTCCCCAGTGATTTGAAGGGTTGAGTCTCAGCACTACGAAGCTGTCTGCAGCCACTACAGCATGAGTTGGATTCCCAACCAGGGAGCTGGCCCATGTGGTGCAGCAGAACTCTTGCCCACTGCTCCCCTCAACAGTGTATTTGAGTAAATCCTCCTGTTCTGCTCCCCACTCTGTCTCTGGTGAATCCTCTCCTCCCACCACACACACCTCTGGGCTACACCCCAGCTCTTGTATGCATAAATAAATCAATCTTTGGAAAAAGATAAAAAAAAAAAAAAGAATGTATCTGAGAGTTTGGAGGTGGTGTGGTAGAAGCCAGTGGGCAACTCAACACTTTGCTCTTCAATAGGTACCTCTAACTTCTGGACAATAATTAATACTTCCAGACGCTCAAGACTTCAACGAATGCTTTGAAATGAATGTAAATATAATCTATGGAAGAGTCCTAAAAGATGAGAATTTGATGCCTGTAATGCTCTGGTTTAATGCCCAATATATGGCTTGTTTCAGATATTTTTTAAAAATATGTATTTTTGGATTGTTGAACAGATAGTGTTTCCCTTTTCTTTTACAGTCTCCTCACTTCTTCATAATATACCAAAAAATTTTTAAATCCCTTTTCTGAAGGGCTCTGGCACATTTATCTCATATATCAGACACACTCAGGGTGGTACGGAAACAGACATGGCACAAATATCTCATGACATGAAATGTCACTTCATTTCACTTAGAGTTGGAAAAGGCAATACTGGAACTCTGTGGTGCAAACCACCTATGAAGCATGACTTTCCTGTCTATTTAGTCATATGACTTTTCTTGTCCTAAACTCATCTGTTCTAAATAGCTATTTATATAACAAGATGTTTAATTTTAATGTAAACTCATTGATTTATATTGGCAGCTCCTTTTAAAGATATGCTTGAATTTCCACTGGAACTGTCTATTATTCAAAGTTTCTTAGTTCAGGCATAAAAATTACCCCAGGCATAAAGAAGTTTAATCTTATTCACAAATATCATTGAACTTTTTAAAATCCAAGAAGGGCAAAGAGAAACTTTCCTTCCTTACTCCTGAATTTAAATGAAACTTTTTCTTCTTTCAGAAAAAAATTTATATGAAATATCTTTCCTACATATAATAGAAAAAATTTAAAAACTTGCTATCTCATTGAAATAAGTAATCAGGTTAAATTTTAATATGGGAAGTTTCCCTAAATTAAGATTGTAACTGATGTTTTAGAGAAGTAGAAAACTATCAAAAACTCTAGAATCCAGAAGGGATAGAGAAGAATGAAGAGTGATAATATTTTACATGTTTAGCATCTTATAATTTACAGTATCTCCTTCACACACAATCTTTATTTATACAATTCCATTAAATAAGCATTATAATCTCCTTGCTAGAGATTAAAATAACAGGGCTCAAATACATTAGGAGTCTCTCAACACAGAGATCAAAGTGGAAATCAGGTATTCTGACTTCAAATTATTTTAAAATAAACATAAAGAAAGATACAAATGAGGCCAGTTTCTCATCTGGCAAGGCTGTAATAAGTTTCAATAGAAACACTTGTCAGCTTCCAAGTAAAATAGCCAGTGAAGACCCTGCCCCTTTCCAAAGCCTACAACTAAAGAATAAACATATAACCTCCTTATGCTACCCTGTTCTCTCATCACTGAGCATCTGCACAGATTTCTCTCATTATCCAAAAGAATGCTCCCACCTGATATACTCTGGCAAGTTATTTTCTGGACACTATTATGGTTTATTTATACGGGAAAATTTTTTGAGCATTCCCAGACCAAAAAAAAAAATAACATATCAAAGCATACCAGTCAGGTTGTTGGGGAAACCTGTGTATCAACTATGCGCCAAACATTATGGTAGGTTTAAGGCAAAGTGTCTGCCCTCAAGTCATACTGTTTGAAGAGTTAAGATACACACATGGAAAAATATATTGCCATTAAGGGTTTAAATGAGTAGGCTAATATTACCTCAAAGGCTATGATTCAAGGAAGACTATGATTAGGGTGAATATAAATTTGTAAAGCCTGAAACTGGGGCCCTCTTTAGAAAAACAAACATAAAATTATTAATATAAAATTAAGTCCAAAATGAGTACTTATGAGAACAGAAATTAAAAAAGTATAAAATTTAAACATTTACAACACAGGGGCCTCCCTGGTGGCCTATGGATTAAGTCTAAGCTCTACAACAGCAATAGGCCACCACGACAGCCTAAATTCAATCATGAACAGCAAATGGCATAGCAGACCTCTCCTGTTTCATCCACTGCTCCCTTGGCACTGTATTGCAATAGGTTTGCCTGTTCTGTTCGCCACTGTCTCTTGTCTCTGGTGAATCCTCTTACCCCCTGCATCTCTGGCCTACACCCCAGTTCTATGCAAAATAAAATAACAGTCTACAATAAATAATTCTTTTTTAAAAAGTTTACAACACAAATAAATAAAACTTAGAGAAATAATATTTTATTCATGCCTTAAGACTCAACATTTCCCATTTTAGGATTTTTGACCACCTCATCAAATGCCAATTATTTTAAACTAAAGTCCATGGGAAGAACAGAATAATTGGGATTTTCCTTTAGCATGGTTACTCCAAAAATTTAATATTAACAGTTTAGGAAATCTTTCCACCTCATAACTCACTGTTTATTATTAGTAACATAATAGGAAAACAAGTTATTATTGGCAAATCATGTAAAGTGTTAAGAAATGTTGTTAAATTTAGGGAAACTTCTGCTTAAAGTTTCTTTGATATTTAAGCTACAAGATTTAGGGAATGTAAATTTTATTGAAGACTAACTAATCTTAAACACTCTTTGACACTGAGAAAATGCACTGCCTACATTTTAACCATGTGCTCATTACCAGTCATTATAGAGAAGCTTAAGAGGCGATCCTACAACTTCATGTTACAAGTGACACAGCAAGTCAGAATATTCCTGGAAACCATTCCTAACCTGAGTTAACATAACTATACCTAGCAGTGACATAAACAATCCCACTAAACCAGAACTACGTGTACTCCCAACCCAACTCCACTTAGCTGGGGAAAATGCCGCAACCATTACAAAGTCCCACAGAAGTATGAGAAGGGAAGGCAGACTACAAGAACGGTCTTAACAGATTACAGCTAAAGCATTTAACTCTGCAAATCTGAGAGCACGACTAGGATGAAATCCACAGCCTTGGGAGAAGTCTCTTCGTAAGTGAGGAGAACAAAAGCCTAGCTAAGATCAGTTTCACTTGGAATGTGCCAGTGAATAATTAAGGATCACATGACTTCTAGTATAATAGTAGTAGTAGTAGCAGCAGTTAGTAACAACTGTAAATGTGTACCACTCATGGTCAAAAACTAAAACCTAACACTGAAAGCTTATTACTATGCCAGCCTTTCTGCTAAGCATGTTAATATGAATGATGTAAATAATTTTAACTATTAGTAAGTATAGTAAATTTCACTGCTAGTAAATACTACCATTTATTTAGACACTTGTATAAGAGCTTTATATAGACACCATGTTACAAAAGAATTCTTTTTTTTTAAAAAGATTATTTATACATACAAGAGCTGGGGTACAGGTCAGAGTCCCAGGGGGTGAGAAGTTTCACCAGAGACAGAGTGGGGAACATAACAGACAGATCTACTGAAATATACTGCTGAGTGGAGCAGCAGGCGAGGCAGGAGAGGTCTGCTGCGCCATGTGGGTCCCCTCCCTGGTCGGGGATCGAACTCATGCTGCTGTGCCACAGACGCTTCACAGTGCCGTGTTCAACTCACTGCACCACCAGGGAGGCCCACAAAAGAATTCTGAAGTTATATACTATGAGTACACTTTTATAGATAAGGAAATTGACAAGTCATATAGCAGAGCTGAGAGTCAAAACAGAGTTTATCTTATGATAAACAGAAATTCAAAAGATGAAGAAATCATTCCAGACCAGAGGTGTTTAAAAGGTTTTACAGGGGCCTCCCTGGTGGTGCAGTGGGTTAAGCAACACACTACGAAGCAAACCACAGACACTGCAGCACAAGTGATCCCTGCTGCCGGCCAGGTTGGTGACCCACATGGCGCAGGCAGACTTCTCCTGCCTCCCTGGCTGCTCCTCTCAGCAGTGTATTTCAGTCACTCTGCCTGTTCTGCTTCCCACTCTGTCTCTGGTGAATCCTCTCGCCGGGGACTCTGGCCTGTACCCCAGCTCTTGTACATGAGGGGAGGTAGACAATAATAACACAATGGAAATGGTAATTAAAAAGGGTTATTCAGAAGACTGTGATGGAGCAATTCTACAAATCCAAAACCAGTGTTCCAAACTTGAAATTCTCCAGTAAAAAGTGAGTTAAAGTCTTACAATGAATTTTCACCTTATCACAGTCATAATCTGATAAGAAACATTTATTTCATCGAATCTAACTCCTCCATAGAACCAGTAGATGTGGACATGCAAAGGGCCTCATCCTGTCTTATGGAAACCCAAATCCACTGAGATTTCCCTTGAAGGCAAGAAGATGATTTCCACTGTAAACTAAGGGTTTACAACCAAGTCATTACATGTTTAGTCCACTATAAATAAGGTACAGAAAAAGGTGGTGTGTTGGAGTTTAGAACTGAAGCCTCTAAACCCCATCTAAATTTTCTTCCTTGAGGCTTCATTGGAAGTAGCTTTAAAAAAAAAATAAAGTGAGCTAAAAGGTGCTGCTCACACATAAGAATAGAAGCAATCAAAATTTTAGACTTTATTTACACATAGAAAGCACACTTGGCAAGGGCACACCGTAAAATCTGTGAGTTGAAGAGAGAACAAAACCCAAAAACATACTCCTCCTTAAAAGTTACCTGACTCTGAACTCCCTATGAGGAACAGTTTGCTGTAATTTGCAAATGGCATGTGGTGTTAGCCGCAGGATAACAGCAGAAGGAAATATTTGTTCTGGCTTGAATGAAGTCCAAATCCCTCATATTCAATGTTATGAAACGTACTTTAGGCCTCTTCTCCTTGCTAAGTTAGCGAGAGTGAGCAGAGAGAAAAAAGGGAACAAAGACCTGCTAGAGGGCCTCCCTGGTGGCGCAAGGGGTGGAGTGCCACACTGGGGAGCTTCTGTGGCCACTTCAGAGTGAGTTCGATCAGGCCAGGGAGCAGACTCACATAAAGCAGCAGACCTCTGCTGCCTCACCCTGCTGCTTCCCTCAGCAGTGTATTTCGGTTGATCTGCCTGTTCTGCTCCACACTCTGTTGCTGGTGAATCCTCTCACCCTCTGCCTAGGGCCTGTACCACAGCTCTTATATGCATAATAAAATCTAAAAAAAAAAAAAGACCTGTCATAAACAGACATAAGAGGCAGATAAAAGCCCAGCCATAATCTCATCTCAACATTTCAATTTTTCACATAGCCTAGCTGCACACCTCCAGAGCTATAAGAAACACAAAAAAACACTGCAAAAATCATAGAATTATTATGCCCCTGTACAATAACATCCATTTTTTGTTATTTGATCTATCTATAGAATAATTTAAATAGCAAATGTACAGAGAATACAACCAGATGTCATCATCTAACTTTTATTTATATTTATTTTTTTAAAGATTTATTTATTTATGCATACAAGCACTGGGGTACAGGCCAGACACGTGGGAGGTGAGAGAACCCACCAGACAGAGCAGGGGGCAGAACAGGCAGATGGACTGAAACACACTGTTGAGGGGAGCAGCAGGCCAGGCAGGAGAGGTCTGCCTGCACCATGTGGGTCACCTCCCCAACAGGCGGCAGGGATCGAACTCATGCTGCAGTGACTGCGGTTTGCTTCACAGTGCGTTGCTTAACCCACTGTGCCACCAGGGTGGGCCCCCATCTAACTTTTAAACATCTATAAAATAGTCTAAAAGACAAGTAAGATTACAAAAGAATTGATGAAAAGAAATGACTAATGAAAGACTTGTCTGCCACTCCTAAACTCTAAAGGCAGCTAGGGTCTATTAAGATATTCATGACCCAACAATTCCACTCCTAGGAATCTACCCAAAGGACACAAAAACGTTAACTCAAAAGGATACCCGCACCCCTATGTTTACTGCAGCACTATTTACAATAGATAAGAGATGACTGAATCAAGAAGATATAGTATATATACATAACAGAATACTATTCAGCAATCAAAAAAGATAAATTCATGCTATTTGCAGCAACATGGATGGAGCTAAAAGAGATTATGTTCAGTGAAATAAGCCAGAAGGAAAAAAAAAATATTGACTGGTTTTACTTATAGACAGAATATAGGAGGACCAGAGGGATCAGGAAAAAAAATAACAGTAATAATAAAAAAAAAATTAGCAGGCAACTATTAATCAGAGAGACATTCTGAAAGGGAGGGGGAGGCAGAGGGATCAAAACATGGAGGGAAGAGGACAAGGGATTATGGTGATGGTGCACGGGTGAATTGGTAGTAGGAATTTCACAGGGACCACGCCAGAAAGAAGAAAGTATACAACGTACAAAAATGAACAATGATGTAAAAAAAAATATATATATATATATATTTAAAAAAAAAAGACATTCATCCTAAGGGTTTGTTCTCCATAGGGGTCTGTGCCATAAAGCAGGTTTCTTACCTGAAGTATATCAATGATCTTCTGGGGGTATAAAGACCACCCTTCATTTCAGATGTCAGTAGCAAGTCCAGGTTGTTACTCATGCTTCTGATGGAATGGCTACAAGTCAGAGGTTCCCACGACTCCTTCTCTCATTTAGCTAGTTTACTGGAGTGGCTCACAGAACTTAGGAAACCCATGTACTCACTAGATCACCAATTTATCACAAAGCACATTCCTCAGGAGAGGCAGCTGGAAGAGACCCACAGTATAAGGTATGTGAGGAAAGGATTGGCGTGCCAATGCCCTCTCCAGGTGTGCCATTCTCTCCCAAATATCCAACAAGTTCACCAACCCAGAAGTATTGGTCACTGGCCACTGAACTCAAGCTCACTCCTACCTGGAAGTCTCATGTGGGATTGGAAGTTCTAACCCTCTAATCAATGGTTGTTTCAAGTGGCAACAAACCCAATCCTAAGGTTCTTCCAAAAGTCACCTCAGATATAACAAAGACTTATTTCTCACAAAACAGTGGAAAATTCCAAAGCTTTTGGGAACTGGGGATCATAAACCATGAATAAAAACCATACATACGCAAAAAATACATCTTGGTAATCTGAATAAATTGTTTTCTATAAATCATGAAATCACAATAAACAAACACAGAAACTTAAAATACTAGAGCTACTAAATAAACTTGGAGCAGCTTAAAAACAAACACAAGACACTGGAAGATGAGGTTACCTAATAGCTTAGAGTGGAAGTGAGTTCAAATGGGTTGGAAAGTGGGTTCTTACCTGGTCCTAAGACTTTAAGAAATTTCTGCAAGTCAGGCTTTTAAACCCTTTAAATGCACTTTTGTTTAACAAACTAATTCAATGATTCTTAAAATTCTCTTATATTGCCATAAAATCACTTCTTTAGATCTGAAACACAAATAGCTAAAGGAAGTTATCTAAATAGGGAAAAGAAATGTGATGCTTTAGTGGTAGTGAGAGGGATGGTGTTTAAATTAGTTTCAAGTGACTTGGATTAAAACAAGTATTATTTCCCCAAGGTCCAAAGTGAATCACATGCAAAGCTGGAAATGAATACAGAATGCCTAACACCCACGATGCGGCACTCCTCCCTTCACCAAGGAAAAAAGTGTCTGAAAAGGTGGCAAACAATGGAGTCTTCTGGAGACAAAGGGGGCTGGTTTCCTTCTCACAGTAGATGGGCTACCCCCCTTCACAGAAAGTGTTAGCATGAGACCAAGAGCATGCTCTAAAATGGGGTCCTGCCATCTGCTACATTAAGACAAATTAAGCATACTATTAAGTGTGGTAGATCTTTAATATAATTAGTGTGCATTGAGAGAGAATAAAGAATATTTCTAACAAAAATTTCTCAATAAACACCCTAAATTAGCCATCTCTGATGGCAAATATCCAAGCAAACAGAGTTCGCTTGAAGCAGAGCCACTGAGGCCCAAAAGCTTGTTGCAAGTCTAAGGTACCACCTGACAGGGAGTAGCAAGAGAGGGCTAAGGTAGGTCCCAGAAATCTGGGACAAATGGAAATAAAGAAAAATACAAATCAAGGTAACAGGTGCCACTGTCTCTGCCAAGGACAGCCTACTCATGTATCTTCCCAAGTCCTACACCAAGTCTCTCTACTGCCCCCCTCAGTTCCTAGCTAGGTGCAAGTCAAAACAGAGAAGAGGCCTCAGCCCACCTGCCTTGAGTCCATTTGCCTCCGGTGTTATACAGCTTCACCTGGCAGCTCAGCTCTACCCCAGATCCCAGCATCTAGTTCAAAGCAGCTGTGAGGGAAATTGTACCTTCCTTAACGCCAGCGTTTCATCCTGCAGGAACCGAATCTCAGAATCAGATTTTAGCTGGAAAGCTGAAGGTTCCCTTTATATTTTACCTCTGAATGTCTTCACCTGTATTTGTTACAAGATTAAGAAGTTGCTGTTTCAGGTGCTGGGCAAGTGTTGATTCTCAAATGCAGATGACTGCATTTCAGATAAACAGATGCAAGGACAGAAATAACAGCTATATCTTTAAAGTCATAAAGCCCCACCCTTGAACAGTGATACTTAGCAAGAAGCATATAACCCCTCCCCAAGTCTCCCAAGCATATCAGTACCCCCACTGGGGGCAAATGTGCTCTAAAAAGGAACAAAAAAAAGGACAGTATTTTATATCAACATTTGAAAAATGAAAACAAAAACAATTCCTTTATAATGTGAACAATTAAAGAAAGGTTTGTCTCAACATTAATCAAAAGGCGGGATAAGTTAAACTGAGAGTCTGCTTCCATTAGTATAGTTAGTAGACTAGATAATCCTCCTAAAGTCTTTACTAAAATGGGTGAGGGTAAAACCTAGGGGCAAATTCTCATTTTAACACTTCAGTATGGAGACTGAGTCCTTGGGCTGCAGGAAGGCAAAGAAGCTGAGCCTGCAATGACATGACGAGAAGCGTCTTGAAAGGAGGTTGCCACCACTGGACGTGTACTCTCTCACAAAAGAATCCTAAGGTCAGGCCCAGATCTACAGATTGGGATCAGCCAAATATCAGCTGACAAGTAAAGAAAACAAACCACTGTTTAAGTAAAAATCAGAAACAGTTCAACCAAATATCAGCTGACAAGAAAAACCACTGTTTAAGAATCAGAAACAACAAGTAATAGATTTAGCTCCCCAAAGAACTTCAATTATTAGAAGTATGAGCTACACAATATAAAAACAGCTAAGCATGAAATGTTCAAAAGATAAAAGGGTAAAAAAGCCCAGATTATAAAATAAACCAAAATATGAGAAATGAACAACTGGTTAAAAAAACATCATGCATTGGTTAAATAGCTGATTAGATACAGATGGAAAAAGAAATGTCTGTAAAGCAAAGCTAAAAAAAGTTGCCCAGAGCAGCACCAATGGTGGGGAGGAAATATGAAATATATGAAATTATGATAGAATAGTTAACAGTCTTTAAAAAACAGGATTGAAAAAAAATAAAATGTAAAGCCAAGAAAATCTTAGAGTTTTTAAAAAGCAACTAAAAATACTTAAAATATTTTATTAATATAAGTATTAAATACTTAAAATATTTTATTAAGTATTTTTAATACTTAAAAATATTTATTAAAAAATAAAAAACAATTCCTGAATATGCCTAATTAAAGTCAATGAAGGAAACAATTAAGAAAATAGAAATTAGGCAATACTTAAACAGGTAATACCTAAAAAATCTCAAGAAATAAACCCACAGACACACAAATTACAACAAATTAACAATTAGAATAATTAATATGAAATCCATCCTAGATCTATTGTAGCAATATTTCAGAATGCCAAAGACCAAGATCTTCAAAGTAGCTGAAGAGACAGCAACCTAGAAAAAACTAATGACATGACTGACCCAGACTTAGACACAGCAGTACAAAAACCAGAAGCACCAATGTTATATAGGCTCTAAGACAAAATAACCATCAACCCAAAATTACTTATCCAGTAAACCTGTATTTCAAGGAAACGATTAAAACATTTTCAGATATAAATTAAATTTATTTAAACATTGAGACCTACCCTAAAAGAAATGACCTTGAACTATTCCAGTAGCTTCCAAGCTGACCTTCCTTCTCTAATCTTCTTTAATATTAACTATCAGATTACACTTCTAAATAATTTTGTCATCACTTCCCTCCTTCAAACCGCCACATGAATTTCTAGAACCTACATATAAGCAGGTCCAGATTTCTTAGTATGGTAATGACAGCACTTTATAATCTAGTTACTCTCCAAGGTTTTCTTCAAAGGATAATCTGGCTCCTCAATTTACTGGCTGTGACCCTGGGCCAAGTAATTAACCTGTGGAAGCCTCAGACTCAAAACAAAACCTATGAACACCAACCAGAAGCTCAATGAAGACAGCTTAATTAAAACTGTTAGGATAGTACTTGGCACACAACAGTTTTCAGCAACTAGTAGGTGTCATTTACTATTAAAATATATATATTCCCAGCTCCACACCTTTGTTTATATTTGCTCCACTTTACTGGTCATCAATATCGCCATTACCCCATATCTGCACTATGTAAATCAAAATTATCCCTGAAAGTCCAATCACTTCTTTAAATTATCCTTTAACAGGTCAGTCGAGAGTAAGTGCTCTTCTTCCTCCTAGATGCTTAAAACATTTATCTCAACTACTGCTCTGTTAAACTGGATGTTCCTTCTGTTCTAAGGAAGCACCTATCTTAGATTCCCCTGCTTTGCCCATGGAAAGCTTTACTGTCATCCAGCACCCTGTTGGAGATACTTTAGAGGTAAAACTTGGAAAGGGGGCGGGAGGGAGGTAGGCAGCTGTTTTAGGATTTGCTGCATTCTTTGTAATCCTCCAGACAGCTGCCCTTCATTCTGAAGACATTAGATAATTTTCCTTAGAGAAAGACACCCAAAAGGAATAGGTGGTGAGTGGGAAGATGTGACATCTCACTTTAAGAAACATCTTGAGAGTCTATTTTCCAAGGAAGTCTATAACATACTTTCTGGTATTCTGCTCATCCTAGACAAAGAAAACAGCTCCTCCAGGGCACTGCCCGGCTATCACAAAACAGGTGTTCAACAAAAGCTGGCTGGCACCAGGAAGACCAAAGCAACTACTCAGACTACTTTGTTTGCACAAAAAATGGAGAGGCAGGTACTCTTCATAAACTCTTTTTCAGTTTTCTAGTTAACCATTTGCTGAGGATCCCCCACCCAAAAGCCAGTGACAAGTAATCCCTCAAATGAATCACAAAGAACACATGCTCAAACCCTTCCTCTACCCATTGTGGCTGATATTAACTAAGCAGCTAGAAAACGGCACAATCTACATGCTACCACATTTAACTACACCAAGTTTAAATATCAAACTTGGTTAAAATTCCCCTATTTTACTGATTGGAGGCCAAAACAAAACAGCAATTTCTTTAAATCAAATAGAAAGCATCCTCATTAAAGAAAATTTGGAAAAAAGACAAAACAGGCAGGAAAAGAGCAAGAAGTTCCACTCAAAACAGCACCTATCAATATTTTATTTCCTTCCAGGTTTCTCCCCCAAGTAGGTTTTGTGTAATTATGATCACGTCTTATATTAGTCCTACCTGCGACTGGTGTCATTTAAATTATAAGCATTTCCCCATGTTTTTCTTCTTAACCTGTGTAACAGCAGAGTAGATGGTAGAAAGATTTTTTAAATAAACCAAGTAAAGAAATACTTAACTTTGGCCCTCCCTGGTGGCACAATGGATTAAGCAACACACGATGAAGCAGGTCGCAGCAACTGCAGTGAGAGTTCGATCCCTGCTGCCAGCCAGGGAGGGGACCCACATGGCGCAGCCACAGCAGACCTCTCCTGCCGCGCCTGCTGCTCCCCTCGGCAGTGTGTTTCAGTTGATCCGCCTGTCCTGTTGCCCGCTCTGTCTGGTGAATCCTCTCACCTCCCACGCGTCTGGCCTGTACCCCAGTTCTTGTGTGCATAAATAAATAAAATCTTAAAAAAAAAAAACAAACACTTTTCTCTTTCTCCCCTAGATATGTTGTAAACAGAGAACTTCCAAAAGTTCCTGGAGCCACTGGAACTAAGTTATGATACAAAAAAGATACCTAGACACATAGGAAGTGTTTAAGAAATGTTAACTGACTTGAATGAAAGTAAACTATTTACTACAGTCATCTCTGGAGATACAAGAAATTATATTCAGCCTCTATTCCCATTAATTTTTTTTTATCACCTAGAAGATAAAGTGTATTTACACTCAACAAATAAAGTCCTACATAATTCAGCATGCATCATGCTGATTCTTCAAGGGCTAGAGTGTTTATTCATTTTTTGTGCCCCTAGCATGAAGAACAATCCTTGATATTCAATAAACGTGTGATGTACTGAACTTAAGTACAGACTAAGAGCTATATTTATAGAGGCAGGGATAATCACTGTGAGCTGTGGTTGTCAGGTAAAGCAGGCAGTATGGATATGGCAGAGCTTGACTTTGGAAGTAATCTGTAGAAAGAGTTGAACTGCAGAAGCTTTGGTAAACTCTAAAAATGAAGAATATAAAGAAAAAAATGCTTATATAGTCCTTACTTATTTAAAAGCTTGATGTTCCTACACAACTAGCATTGAAACCACTGCTGTGCACATTAACTACTCATGGGGAATACAACCTATAACACATTAATAGATGCTGCTTTTAAAAAAGTACCAACACAAAATACTACAGCACTGCTTGACATCACAAACAAGGGCTAATTCTCAGGAAGCTTTCTATAGTCAGGACGACTGGCAAAGGGAATACATTAAGGTTTTAGATACCCATATAAAGTACCATAGCGGGTACTGTCCTTGCTAAACTAGGTGTAAAAGAATGTGCTGACCAAAACTTTTTTTTTTTTGATCTCTTGGTACGCCTGTAAAGCTATTTGCATGTACTGTTAAGCATTCAAAAGGTAGACAGATTTGAAATCTGCATTCAACTCTCACAATATCATATTCACATCACCTGATTATAAGCATATCTTGCAAGAGAGAACCCAACTTCATAAACAGGGAATCATTCTGCTAACTCATACATTCTAACTTCATTCACACACATATTTTCCCTTCTTTTACCCCACTTGTGCTTTGAAAAATTCAAAGAATTTATGGAGAAGAAATTTTCTCATATCACATCTCTGACAGCTGTTAGTTAGTTAAAGGTGGTTAAATCCACAGCTTCTTCAATTACATTACAGGGGCATCTCAGAAAGCATGCTTAATAAAAATCTGTTTCTTTCAAAAGAAGAGATGTAAGCCTACTCTATTGGGCTGTCTTAAGAACAAATTACATAGAACTTAGGGGCTGAGTGTATGATAACTTTGTGAGAATATTTTACTGCAGTTATGATTAAGTACCTCTAATAACTACCCACTCAATTTCCCTGGCCTGAAGAACTCAGGGACAAATGCCTACCAGCAGTCATTTTGGGAATGAACAGCTGATTTAAAGAACTGCATGCTTCAGAGGCAGGTGGTCTTTGTTTTTCTAAAAACACACATACACACATGGCCTAATAATGATAATATCTGTGAGATAATGCAAAAGAACAAAAAGAGCATAAAAGAACAGGTCATTTTCTTTAAAAAAAAGTTTTAGGGATCCAAAGAAATGCAAGTGGAAATTTATAAATTTTTTTTTAAATTCCTTGAAAATTTTGACTTTTAGCTTTTGTAAAGCTCCAGCACAAACTGTCTTATCCCAAAGAATATAAACTGCTACTATTTTAATTCTAAATGAAGTACTTCTAAGACAGCAAAGGATTTGGAAACTCAACAGTAATTACTACACAATCATTCAAAAGCAACATATGGTATAATACTATCACCAATTCAACAAGAGTATGTACTATATACAAACTACATAGCTTTGAGCAATAACAATCTGGTTAAACTGATCTATAACTCTACTGTCAGATGAAATAACACCAGTAATCCAAAACTGAACACAAGTGGTTGAAGATTTCCAAGTTTAAGACACATGGGATAGCACCCTCAGTAAGTCTCTAAATCACTTGTTTCTTCATCCATGAAATAAGGAAAATAATAGTTATAACCTTCTAGACTTGTCAGTACTAAATTAATACATATTAAATTCTTATAGTAGAGCCTGGCAAAGGGTGACTAATAGATGTTTAATTATGCCAGAAACTAAAAGATTTTTACCAAGAATACTGAAAAGTAACACCAATTAAAGAGCAATCAAAAATAAGAGATACAGCTGTTGTCAAGATCCATGGAAGAAACTTTTCAAGCAATTACAGTATGTTTAGAGTCTAAATAGAAAAAAAATGCTCCCTGCTAAAATTTAGTTACATCTTCTTAAAGTGGATTAAACCCACTTTGATTATTTGCCATTTAGTCCTATTTTGCAAAATGCGATTCTTCCTAAATTCTGTAGATAAATCCCATTCCTTAATCGCAAGAAAGCCACAAAACTAGCCCCTCTGAGAGGAAAATCAAAGATCATGGGTATCTGAAGTTCTAGAATCTTCCAGTTTTGTTTTGGTTTGGTTTTTTTAACAAATCACCAAGCTGAAACTCATTCCTGAACTAAATTGCCAAATGTCTGCAATAAAAACTGCAAACTTTCACGTGAACAGACCTTCCAACAATAGGGAGTTGTTCCAGTCTGTGAATAGGACAGTGTGAGTGTGACAAAAGCTGGGAGCTGGACATTCCTGACACCCTTGTTCCCTGGCTCGCCTTTCATCATGTCTCTCTCCCAAATGCCTGTTTGTGGAAATCACTCTCAGAAAGTATATGGGCAACTATTCCTTGAAACTTATCCTCATCACTAAGCCCTGTTTCCACAGCTTCTGGCTCACTTTTTACTCCATCCCTCACTTTTTACTACACCATTATGAACATGCCACTAGAATGAGCATCAAACACTGGAGTGCTTTGTTTTCCTAAACCATCCACCCCTACTCAGTCACCTCGTGCTTCACTTTGTCTTTTCTGGAAAACGTCCCAGGATGGTGGTGGCAACAAAGCCAAACCACAAGTTGACCTAAGAACTGAAAGAGAGTCTGGATGTATAGTTTTTGTGAACATGAGTTTTGAGTCTTCTCTATTAGTTAGAATGCAGCCTTAGAAAACCAAACTAGCCTTTGGGTCTAGTTTTCTTACCTGAACACGGGTTAGTAAAACCCACCTTCTAAAGGTGCTGTGAGGACTACAGGAAGTAATAATTTCCAAGAGTCTAGTACATACCCACTACACAGAAGTGATTTAGATCTTCTGCCCAACAGCCCTGGGACACACGTAATCTACTGAGAATTACAAACAGTTGGAAAGACTAAAGAAAACTCCCAAGTTTATCGGAGTCCCGATAAGACAGCCCAGATGCTACTTCAGGGTAAGGGTCTGCGGGGCTTCCTATAGGCCCGACTGGAGACAAACAAGGTGCTTGATTGAAATCTATGCCTGTTTTATTTCCACGAAAGGAAAGTTGGCTCTCCCCAGTTCTGTTCTTTTGTTTACAGCAAGAGACAAATGAACAGCAGATCCCCAGAGGGCTGTGACCCAAAGGTCGGACAGGCCTAGAAGCTGTGCCTCTCCAGTACTTTGGGAACCTCTTAAGGTCCACTTTCCCGAGTACGGCGAATTACTCACTCTCTTCTAGCAAGTTCCTGAACCCAAGCCGAAGCTGCCCTACCGTCCTTCCAAATGGAGGGCCCACTGCCCGGGCAGGCCCACCGCCCACAGCTAGCCCCCCGCCTGGGGAAGCTACCCTGGTCCTCCACCGGCCCTCCGCGCCCCCAAGCCCGCCCCTGGAACCCTGCCCAAGGCCGGGACCGTTAGCACAGTCAGCCTGGAAGAGAGAGCGCGCCGCTCCTCCCGCCGAGATCCCGAAGTTCCCGGAGCCGGGTCCGCTATTCCCGCCTGGACTGGCTCCACCAGCTGACGGCCCGCTCTGCTCCCACCGCCCCCAGCCCCACTCTCCGAACGGCAGAAACACGCAGACTCACTCCTGAACAGCAGAAGCAGGAAGAAGTCGGGCAGCCGGGCGCAGAAACAGAGTCGCGACCGCTGCCTCAGCGCCATGTCGAGGGGAGTGAGGGGCCGCGGCGCGCGGCGCAGCTCGGTTTCTTCGCACGCATGCGCCCAAGCAGCCGGGACCCTGCCGCCCGCCCCTAGTTTCCATAGCGACCACCCGGTCTGGCAGAGCCGTCTCCATGGTTACCAAGGAAGCCGAGCTCTGGTTACTACGGATGCAAGGATGCTCTAGACCTACAGGATAGGGATCTTTTCCAAGGAACTCAATGTAAAGAAGGCTAAGAAGTACCTTCAACAGTGGGGCGGGGTAAGTTTCGACAGCTATAAAATGAATTCGCTACTACAGAGGAACACTCAGAATTGGAGGAATGAAATGCTTTTCTTTTTTTATGAATAAGGATGAAGTTCGGTTGTTTTGGAAGCATTTTTGTCTGCTCCTCTTTTGAGGCCCCAATACCAAATGTGATGAAAAGGGAAAACACTGAAATCTATTTAAGACATAAGCAAGCAGGGCCTCGCTGGTGGCACAAGGGTAACTAAGTAATTAAGGGTAATTAAGTCTCAGCCATATGAAGGTATCACCAGCCACCGCGGCATGGGTTCAATTCCCGGCCAGGGAAATAATCCATCTGGCGCAGCAGATCTTTCCTGTCTCACCCGCTGCCACCCCCACCTCAGCAGTGTATTTCAGTCAATCTGCCTGTTCTGCTCCCCACTCTGTCTCTGATGAATTGTGTCCCTCTCCCCACCCCTTCTTCTGGCCTATACCTCAGCTCTTGTATGCACAAATAAATAAATTTTTAAAGACAATAATATATAAAAGTTATGTCTTCCTAAAATAAATACACTTTATTTCTGTTGGTAGCTCAAAAACATGGTGGTATACCCAATAGTTTATTCTGCAGAAAAACAGGTTAAGTCTTTGTTCTGATATTTGAACATTGGGAAATGATAAGTCTAGGGAAGAAACATGGCAAGCAGGCAAAACAAAAAGGACAAAAATGTTTGGGAAATTGGACCTAAGAAAGTAGATTTTCAGTATCGTTTAATATTGTGAAAAATTTTTCAAGTAGTTGGTATTATATTTAACAGAAAATACATCCATAACGTTCCAGCAAACAACAGAGTAAAAACAGAATTCTGAATACAGTTACAGTAAAATATGCCAACATTTCTAACAATTTTTTTAATGTTTAACAAACCTTTTTTCTATAGTTACCCAACTTTTTTGGTACTTTTAGTTTTTACAAAATAGGAAAGAGTGCTTGTGTACAAGTTACACATTTACTGAGAGATGCAAAAAACCATGAAATAGATTGATAAGGATATATTTCGTTTGCCATCACATGATCTTTTTTATTAGATTTTATAACTGCTCAAACCTATGTAAGTGTGAATCAATTCCATTTTCCAAAACCTTATAAAGACAGAATAAAAATTTAAAAATAAGTCAGTTCCAATCTTTTGAAACTCAGAATAAGAGAGAGTCTCCATAAATATTCTAGATGGCAAAGAGGTTCTCGTGAGAGTGGATGTGTAAACAGAAGCGTGATGAGCAACCTCTGAGCCAGTGGGTGGCACTCATAACCAACTAGGCAGTAGAAGGTGGAGCTTCTCAGACTCCACCCCCAGAGCCGGGATGGGAAAAATGGGCAGCACCAGGGCTTTTGGCAGTCAAACCACTGATGAAGAGGGGTGGCTGTGGATATGCCACCAGTTTGCCATGTGTGGTTTGGTTGGACCTTGGTCTCTGCTCAGTGGATGCTATATGGGGTAGGAGAGGAAACTGTCTGTGTGCCAGTCTATAGATTCTCTCTCCCTCTTTCTCTATACACACACACACACACACACACACACACACCCCTCCCTTTTCTTATTCCCTGTGTAAATAAATCATGTTATTGTTGTTTCTCATGGTGTGTCTGCTTTTGGATCACGTTCTGCATTTGTAGGCATGTGAATAAGGACCCACTAATGGGTCAAACCAGCTCCCCCAGGTTTGTTCCATTCCAAATGCATTGTAAAAACATTGGTTTTCCTGCACAAACTGAGTCCACATTCATGAGTGGCGGCTGAGACAGCATTGTGGAATGGAAACCAGCTAGTGATATACCAGGGGTGGGTAGAACACATTTGTTTTCAAGTCATCTGCTCCTCTTTGTTATTTCATTGTTCACTGGAGATGCCTGGCTCGGTTCAGGAAGGAATCTGAGCTCTGGAAGCAATTGGTGAGAGAGTTGTGGAGTCTGTGTTTTTATCACCACAATATCCAACTAAATATGTGTATCCCTAATATATAGATTATTGAAGAGATATATATTTCTTAAAAGTGGCAAAAAGTGAGATTTTTCTGGAAGATTCTTGTCTGAACAGACTGGAAAAGTCCGGGAAGAAACAATTAGGGGAAGGGAAACATGGGCTTTGGAATATGATGGACAAATTCTTGGGTTTTTTAAAAAAAATATTTATTTATTTATGCACACAAGAGCTGGGGTACAGGCCAGAGACCGGGGAGGTAAGAGGATTCACCAGAGACAGAGTGGGGAGCAGAACAGGCAGACTGACTAAAACACACTGCTGAGGAGAGCAGGGGGTGAGCCAGAGGTCTGCTATGCCATAAGGGTCCCCTCCCTGGCAGGAGGCAGGGACAGAACTCGTGCTGCAGTGGCTGCAGTTTGCTTCATAGTGCATTGCTTAACCCACTGCACCACCAGGGAGGCCCAAATTCTTGGGTTTTTAAACTAAGGGAATATATTTTCTAAGCTTTGCATCCTTTGACTAAAAAAAAAAGGAATAAGAATGGTCATTGTGAGAGTAGGTAAGATATATTGGAATGTCACAGGTGCTCAATAAATGTCTATTGCCTTTTCCTATTATTTTGATACAGATCATGCCAAAAGGTTATACTCTTCCTGAAGACTCTAGATAAAGAAGTAGACCTTCAGCCTGCAAGCAGGGCAGAGGGAGTGAGAAGCAGAGAGAGTTTCACATCAAGGTAGATTTATTTTCAATGTGTGTCTATAGTCTTTAAAAGTAACATAGTTTCTGTTCCTTTACTATGTCATTCTCCACCAGAACAATCACCTGAAATCAACCTTACACATGAGAGAAGGGAAATCCACTGAAGGAGGGAAGCCTGTGTTCTCAAGTTCAGCCCATCAGCATCCCTCCTCTTTGGGCCTCCCTGGGTCACAGGGGTCAAAGTCAGTGCTAACAAGCTATCACCAGCCACTGCAGCATGAGTTCCATCCCTGGCCAGGGAGCTGACCCACATGGCGCAGCAGACCTCTCCTGTCTCACCAGTTGCTCCCTCAGAGTGTATTTGTCAGTTCACCTGTTCTGCTCTCCACTTTGTCTCTAGTGAAAATCCTCTCACCCTTCCCCCAAATCTCTGGCCTGCACCCTAGTTCTTGTATGCAGAGATAAATAAAAATACATCTTTTAAAAAAACTCCCTCTTCAGGGCTTAGCAAACATTCTACTACTCCATGTTCCTCCATTCAACATTCCTTATCTGTACTGTCACAGTTTACCCCAACTATCCCTCCCTGCTACTTCTCTTCAAAATATTCCTTGAATTTTATCTATATAGGAGGACACACCCACATGGAAGGAAGCAGTAGCAGACAAAACCTCCATCCCTTCTGACATCCTTTTTGTGGAGGGAAGCTCCTCAACAGTTCCATTTATTTGCATGTTTCTCATCTCTGCAGTGATTGAGTTGAAAAGGAAACATCATAAAGCCAAAGTTTTGTTGAGTAGCTTCCTTGAGAGAAAACTTTATAAAAAGCTACTTGGGGGCCTCCCTGGTGGGCACAAGGGGGTTAAGTCACAGCACTATGAAGCATCCGCAGCCACTGCAGCATGAGTTTGATCCCAGGCCAGGGAGCTGATGTACATGGTTCAGCAGACCTCTCCTGTCTTGCCCACTGCTTCCCTCAGCAGTGTATTTCTGTCAATCTGCCTGTTCTGCTCTCCACTCTGTCTCTGATGAATCCTCTCACCCCTGCCCACCTTTGACCTACAACCCAACTCTTACACGCATAAATAAATAAATCTTAAAAATAAAAAGAAGAAGGGCCTCCCTGGTGGTGCAGGGGGTTAAGCAATGCACTATGAAGCATCCACAGCCACTGCAGCACAAGTTCAATCCCCAACCAGGAAGGTGACCCACACGGTGCAGCAGACCTCTCCTGCCTTGCTCACTGCTCCCCTCGGCAGTGTATTTCAGTCGATCCACCTTCTCTGCTCCCCACTTTGTCTCTGGTGAATCCTTTCACCCCCCTGCCACACCTCTGGCCTGTATCCCAGTTCTTATATGCATAAATAAATAAATCTTAAAAAAAAGAAAAAGCTACTTAGTAGGTGTTCACATTCCACCGAAAGGGATGTGTGTGTGTGTGTGTGTGTGTGTGAGAGAGAGAGAGAGAGAGAGAGAGAGAGAGAGAGAGAGAGAGAGAGAATGAGAGAGAATGAGTATGTCACCTCTTCGAGGAGAGGAGTTAAGAGTCCTGCGTGCCTGACCATGAGTCATGGGCTCTACAAACCAGTGCATGTGAAACATGGCACAAGGCCCACAGGGAGTGGACAGCCTCATGCCCACAACTAGAAACTGACACACGCTTTACTTCCCCAAGGCTGAGGCATGGAAGGACGATGAGTCCCAGATTGCCTTGTCAGGATGTCAGCTTCAGTTTTTCCTTTGAGGGTCCCTCACCAGTGAGGTGTGAGGACACCTAGTAACTCACACTCCCCAGGCTGCCATGAGGAAGGACACCTGTGGTGACATAAAATAGACCAGCTCTCTTTTTCCCTCCACTTGACCTAATGAATATGTCCCCAGGGCTGGGAAAGGAGAAGGTGAGAAATTTCAGGGAGCAAACACCAATGCACATCAAAGACACATGTGGAACATGAGCTGTCTTGGAGCTGAGCCAGGGCTCCCACTGGGGGTGAAAGCTGGGTGAGAGGATTTGGGAGGGGCGTGAGGCACCCCTACCATGGACAGACCTTCCTGCAGTCCCGAAGTACAAAGCTGTGTGTGCTCTAGGATGCTCCAACTGCTTTGTTTACAGATTGGAGATATTTTTATCTCAACCCTCCAATTAGGAGTAATTTTCTTTTCACACAAATTGTACCATCGAGTACTTACTTCCTGGAGCACCAGAGATTTTACAGGAGCTAGGCTGGTCTCCTTCCTCTGCTACATATTACAACTTCCAAGGAGTCCCTGCTGAGGCAGCCCTAAAAAGTTTTCCCGAGGACCCTGAGCCCCAGGTTTCAGCACAGAAGAGGTATGGCTGACTTCCTTCCAGAGACAGAAGGGTAAGTTTTTATGGTCCCCATTTCAGGGACTTGGGGCCTCCTGTTCCAGGACTAGAAATAGTGGGGGTTTGATTCCATATCCTGGTCTCTAACGTGATGAGAATTATATCACCAGAAGCTTTTTTTCTGCAGAGATTATGCAGAACTGTGCTTCTTAAACAAGAGATAAGGACTCTGGCTAAGAGTCTAAAGGTCCCCTAACCCCAGGGAATTGCATTTACACACAATCTAGGATTGGAGGAGTGAGAATGTTTGACCTTCTGGGTGATCCATGATGATGCAAGAGGAGAGCACAGACTTAGTCCGTTTGGGATGGACACTTTCAACCCTCCAATACAGACCTCAATCATCCCCTCCCCTAAGGACACCCCCCTCTGTGCCCTTTACACTCTGAAGGGCCACCTTTCCATTCATTCAGTATGGACAATATTTTGGGCTTTGTCCAGGCTGTATTCCCCAGCACCGCATTGTCCAGTGTACTCCACCCAGTCCAGCACCAGTTCCTCCCCAGAACAGACGATGACAGGACAGAGAGCTCTGCTAAGTGATATAATATACCCACTGCCACCAGCCCAGTGAAGCCCATGTCACTCCTCATTCAGATTGCTACCCTGGTCTCAAAGCACCTACCTCATCTTCTGTCTCTAGACCTTCCTTCGCAAAACTGTGTTGAGTATAGACCTAGAACCACAATAGGTGCTGTGTATAGCTATGAAATGAGTCAACATGAGGCTTGTATGTCCCGCAGATATTGGCTCCTGTTATTCTGCTTAAAAGTCTCAAGTGCCTTCAGCATGTAATTAAAATTCCTTCTGTAACTGAAAACGTCATGGCAGAAAATTAAAAAGTCCTTGGTCAAAAGCATCACCGTTGAACATTTCATATTACATCCTCATCCCCACCTTTGAGCCCAGTTATTGAGTTTCTGGAGCTTCCTAAAACCTGGCATGCTCTCTTCCACCACTGAAGTCACCTCCGTGGGCCCTTTGGCCTGAATTGTCCTCCTCCTGGACCGAGTCCGAGGTGGGGCAGGCACGTCCCTCTAGGATGTCTGAGGCCCCTCCAGGTCCTCCACAGCACACCCATGGCAGTCTGTCTTCTGCCTTCTCGCAC
Source organism: Galemys pyrenaicus (assembly GCA_019455555.1). NCBI lineage: Eukaryota > Metazoa > Chordata > Mammalia > Eulipotyphla > Talpidae > Galemys > Galemys pyrenaicus. The sequence goes on from JAGFMF010011417.1 coordinate 4,470,297, forward strand.
CACAGTGAGATGCCATGTTCTCTCTGCAGACTTTTAGACGTGAGAGTGTAATAGTGTTTTCAACCTTCTAATGGACGCCTCGGAGACCAATTCTTTTCTAATACCACAGGAGCTGCCTCCCATGAATTGTAATATTTATAGTCGTTATCACACTCAGTCCAAACACTTTAATTTCCTCACGATCTCTACCTGACTATTCACCATTTGGAAGCCTGCTTTATTAATTTCCCAACATGTGAGGGTTGTCATTTCTGATTCCTGCTTTTACTGCCTTGTGGTCAGAGAACCTGTGTGACATCAAAGCTTCAGATTTCTTGAAACCGACTTAAGGGCTTCATAAGGGCTGATTATTTATGTTTGTTTGAGATGATTGTTTCAAATGCTTCTCTCGTGCTTAAAAATCAAGTGCGTTCTCTAAATATACATCCAATTAAATTTATTTACTGTGCTACTTGCAACATCAATCTATCTTTACTTTAGCTACCAATCTCTGGAAAATTGTGGTAAACATCACCCCATGGTTATAGACTTCTCGTTATTTCATTATCGTGCTTTCAAAATCTTTTTATTTTTAACGCCAAGCTGCATGGTTTCAGGAATGTTGTGCATCCTGGTGACACCAGAAAGCATCACGTGGCTTCCCATCTCCCCACTTCCATCTCCTCCAGGGCTCACGCCCACGCCACCACGACCCGCTGCCTGCGCAGGCCTCTTCCACACTCCAGTCCCTGAAGCCATAGCTGCTCTTTCCAATCAGCCTAGGAAACATTTTCTCCCACACAGACACCGTCCTCCCCAAAACGCGCTCTGCGTCTCGCTCTGGGTGGGCTTTCACGTCACGTCGTGGGCCAGCTGTGCGCGTCCCTCGTCTTTGCGTCTGTACTCCCAAGGACCTACTGCTTGGTGATTGCTCGGTCAACGTGCTAGAATTTTAAGTAAAGAAAAACACGCTCACATCAGTGTCATAGTGACATGTTACAGAATTTCCTATCAAGATTCTTCAGAATGAAAGAATACCTTGGTGCTTAAAATGATCAGAGATCTTTCTGGGTGCAGAAATAACTATGCTGCTTGAACATCACCTTGCATCATTTAATTATCCACCATCCTGGTGCTGGGCTAGCGACCACAGCTAATCAGGAGCTCGTAGTCCAGAGGGAGAGACAGGAAGAAAAATCATTATACCTTGGAGGTGCAGTAACTCACAGAATGAGCTAATGTGGACATTCATTGCTCTACCACATCACACAGGAAATTCTGAATAAAATATCACAGAAAAATTAAGATGCATCCTGAGCTTGAAATGAAGAAAGCAATAGAAAGGAGGAAGGAATTTAAAACCAAAGCTGTAAGCTTGTAGGGAGAGCCCTGGAGATGTGAGTGAGGAAGCAGTTTGTACCCCTGTGGGTGAGGGCAGGTGCCCAGAGACCCGCTTGAAGCAGGATTTTGGAATTTAATCTCTTCTCTCTCAAGGAAAGATGACTAAGCAAAAGTTCCACCCTGGGCCTGCCTGGTGGTGCCGTGGGCTAAGCAACACACTATGAAGCAAACTACAACCAGTGCAGCAGGAGTTTGATCCCCAACCAGGGAAGAGACCCACATGGTACAGCAGACCTCTCCTGCCTCGCCCGCTGCTCCCCTCAGCCATGTGTTTCAGTCAGTCTGCCTGTTCTGCTCCCCATTCTGTCTCTGGTGAATCCTCTCATACACACCCCTACACCTCTGGCTGGTACCCCAGTTCTTGTATGCATAAATACATTTGAAAAAAGTTCCATCCATCACTTTTTGCCCTGGACTCAGGGTAAGAAAGAACCAGCTTCCTGTGAGAAACTCAAATTTCCAGGCCTGTATCACATTCTGGCATCGGGTATGAGCTTACACTTTGTAATGGTGTGGAAGACTCTGAATGTAAAACCTGTTCTCGTGTAGGTGAATTCTCTGGGGCAACTGGTAGGGCAAATGTACAATTCTTCCCAGTATGCCCTGGAAACAAAAAGGGACCCCACAAAATGAAATAATCCCTGAAGAAGATAAACCCACAAGGAGTTTCAAAGCCCCAAAAGGAAACAAGCCCCATAAGGCACAGTTGGCATATACATAAGAAGTGGGAGTCAGCACCCCCAAATTTGGAAAGAATGAAATCTAAAAAAAGGCAATAAAGCAAGTAGACCTACAAAGTATAGAGAGATAAAAGAATCAGAAGATACAGAGATATAAAAGGACACTATCAAAGAATAGGCAGATGAGAAAATGAGTCACATAGACTGAAAATATAGGGGAACAGACCCTCCAAAACATCAGTGAAGGAGTTAACAGTTGCCTGAAAGCAAATCAGCAAGATAAAGGGTGGATCTTAAGGAATTATCCAGCATGAGGCACAGAGGTAAAGATATGACAATGTGAGAAGATGTTAAGAAATGTGCAATGTAGAATAAAAGTCCTAGAGGAAATTAGATAAGAACAAGGAAAAGACAGAATGGATGAGGTAATGCCTCAGAATTTTCCAAGATCAATGAAAGATAAGAATCCTTGAGGAAGCTAATCCAAATGGGATATAGAAAAATCTCACTTTGTAGGGTCTCACCTAACCATGTGGGTCATTTGGGACTGGGCCAAAACATGTCTTATTGTCAAAATAAAAATAAGACTCAGGTTGACTCATGAGCACACAAAAATAAAGAATAAATAATGTTAATGTATAGAGTATAAGCATTGGGATGTTGTTTAAATGTTTAAGGAAAAGAAAATATTGTATCCCTAAATAAAATTAAGGTTTTTCAAGGAAAAAAATTGTTTAAGGGTAATCCCTAAAAGGAAAGAAGTGAATTATATAATTCCCAAAGCAGCAAGGTCAGTGCATGCGTATCTTGCAAAGGTCCTTGAATGCTAATCTATTTGCTATGTATTCTGCAGGAGATGAAAATTATTGAGGACTTTCCAATATGAGAGGTCAAAACTAACCCTGCCTTACACACCTGACCCACTATGAGCAGAGGAATCACTTACTTTGTGTTCCAAACTATTCTGGAGGTATAGCATTCATGGTATTACATCAGCCTTTTGTGCATGTATCTGTAGCATGCAAGTGTCTTTCTTCTGGACTACAGACTCTTTTTTTTTTTTTTTTATCTCTTACAATGTTTGTTTTCTTTTCTGGGTGTAGTCCCCACAGAATTCCCACCACCAATCCAGCAGTGTGCTATCACCATAGTCCCTTGTGCTTGTCCCGTCCCTGCCTTAATACCAGTCCCTCTCTGTTCCCTGCAGAATGTCTCTGATTTGTAGTTATCTGTGTATTTTTGTTTTGTTGTGTTGGTGGTGATGTTATCATTATTTTTTCCTTTGAGTGCCTATGTTCCTCCTGTAAGTGAGACCATCCAATATTTTTCTTTTTCTTTCTTGCTTATTTCACTGAGCATAATCCCTTCACACTCCATCCATGTTTCTGCAAATGGCATTAGTTTATCTCTTTTGATTGCTGAATAGTATTACATTGTGTATATATACCACATTTTCTTTATCCAGTCATCTATTTTTGGACATTTAGGTTGATTCCAAGTCTTACCTATTATAAATAGTGCTGCGATAAACATAGAGGTGCATGTGTTCTTTTGAATTAATGTTTTGGTGTCCTTTGGGTAAATAAATCCCTAAAAGTGGGATTTCTGGGTTACATGGTAGCTCCATTTTCAGTAGACTGAGCTTCCATGCAGCTTTCCATAGAGGTTGGACCAAATTGCATTCCCACCAATGATGTAGGGAGACTTCCTTTTAACCACATCCTTGCCAACATTTATAATTGCTAGTTTTTTAAATATATGCCATCCTTACTGATATAAGATGGTATCTCGTTGTGGTTTTAAGTTGCATTTCCCAGATTTTTTTTTAAAGATTTATTTATTTATGAATCCAAGCACTGGGGTACAGGCCAGATGTGTGTGGGGGGGTGAGAGAATCCACCAGACAGAGTGGGGAACAGAACAGGCAGATCTACTGAAACACACTGCTGAGGGAAGCAGCTGGCCAGGCAGGAGAGGTGTGCCTGTGCCACGTGGGTCACCTCCCTAGCCGGAGGCAGGAATCGAACTCATGCTGCAGTGGCTATGGTCTGCTTCATAGTGTGTTGCTTAACCCACTGTGCCGCCAGGGAGGGCCTACATTTCCCTGATTATGAGGGACGTTGAGCATTTTTTCATGTGCCTGTTGGCCATTTGCATTTCCTCTTTGGAGAAGTGTCTTCTAAGTTCTTTGCCATTTTTTGATTGGATTGTTTACTTTGTTTTTCTTGAGTTATGTGAGTTCTTTGTAGATCTTTGTGATCAGTCCCTTATTAGTTGTATGGAGTGCAAAAATTTTTTCCCAATCAGTGAGGTGATTCTTTGTTTTGGGTAATGTCTCTTTTGCTGTACAGAATCTCTATAATTTGATGTAGTCCTAGCAGTTTATCTTTTCTTTCACTTTATTTGCTTTAGGTGATGTGTCTTTAAAGAGGTTACTGAGATGTATATCATGTAGTGTTTTGCCTATATTTTCTCCTATATATTTTATGGTTTCAGGTCTTATGTTTAATTCTAATTATATCTAATTTGATCCATTTTGAGTTGTTTTTTGTACATGGTAAGAGGTAGTAGTCTAGCTTCATTTTTTTGCATGTAGCAGTCCAATTTTTCCAGCACCATTTATTGAACAAATTATCTTTGTTACACCATCTATTTTTTGCTCCTTTGTCAAATATTAGTTGTCCATAAATCTATTAATTTATTTCTGGGTTTTCTATTTGATTCCATTGGTCTGTGTGTCCTTTTTTGTTTCAATACCATGCAGTTTTAATTATTATGGCTTTGTAGTATAATTTGAAGTTCAGAATTCTGATACCTCCATTCTCCTTCTTTTTACAGGAGAGCTTTGGCTATTTGAGGCTTTTTGTGTCTCAATATGCTTTTCATCAATATTTGTTCTATTTCTTTGAAGAATGTCATTGAAATAGCATTGAATCTTTAAATTGTTTTTGTCAGGATGATCATTTTGATAATGTTAATTCTTCCAATACATGAGCAGGGGATGCCTTTCCATTTCTTTGCATCTTTTCTATTTCTTTTAACAATATTTTATAGTTTTCTTTGTATAGTTCTTTCACCTCTTTTGTTAGGGTTATTCCCAGGTATTTGATATTTTTGTTTCAATTATGAAAGGGATGGTTTTTAAAATTTCTTCTTCAGGCTGATTGCATATAAGAAGACGACTGATTTTTGCATGTTGATTTTGTATCCTTTTACTCTATTAAACTGGTTGATTATTTTGATTAGTTTTTCTGTGGAGTTTTTGGGGTTCTCTGTGTATATTATCATATTGCCTGAAAATAATGATAGTCTTACTTCTTACTTGGATTCCTTATATGTCTTTTTCTTGTCTTATTGCTCTGGCTAGGACTTCCAGCATTATATTGGAAAGCAGTGGTGAGAGTGGACATCCTTTTCTTGTTCCAGATAAAAGGGAAAGGCCGTCAGCTTTTTGCCATTGAGAATGATATTGACTATGGTCTTGTCATATATGGTTTTACTATGTTAAGGTATGTTCCTTCTTTCATGAGAATTTTGAGACCTTTATCATAAATGGATGTTGAATGCTTTTTCAGCATCTATTGATATGCCCCTAGGGTTTTTTTTTTTAAAAAAAGATTTTATTTATCCATGCATACAATAGCTGGGGTACAGGTCAGAGGCACGGGGGAAGAGGATTCAGCAGAGACAGAGTGGAGAACAGAACAGGCAGCTCGACTGAAATACACTGCTAAGGGGAGCAGTGGGCGAGGCAGAAGAGGTCTGCTGTGCCATGTGGGTCCCCTCCCTGGCAGGGGATCAAGTGCATGCTGCAGTGGCTGTGGAAGCCCTACAGTGCAGTGCTCAACCCCTTGCTCCACCTAGGAGTCCTGACCATATATGGTTTTTATTTCCCTTTGTATTGATATGTTCAATTACTTTAATTGGTTTTTGGTTGTTGAAACATTTTTTTTGTCCCTGGAATAAGCTCTACTTGGTCATGGTGATTTAACTTTTTGATGCATTGTTGGATTCTGTTGGCTAGGATTTTATTGAGGATTTTTGCATCCATGTTCATTAGAGAAATTGGGCTATAGTTTTCTTTTCTTGTGTCGTCCTTGTTCAATTTTGGTATTAATGTAATGTTGGCTTCATAAAATGTGTTTGGTAGTATCCCTTCCTTTTCAGTTTTTTGAAAGATACTGTGGAGAATAGGCACTAGTTAATTTCTTTTTTCTTTTTTTAAAAGATTTATTTATTTTTATGCATACACGAGCTGGGGTGCAGGCCAGAGACCAGGGAAGTGAGAGGATTCACCAGAGACAGAGCAGGGAACAGAGCAGGCAGGTCAAGTGAAATACACTGCTGAGGGGAGCAGTAGGCGAGACAGGAGAGGTCTGCTGTGCCATGTGGGTCCCTGCCCTGGCTGAGGATCGAACTTGCACTGCTGTGCTGCGGATGCTTCACAGTGTGGCACTCACCTGCTGCGCCACCAGGAAGGCCCACTAGTTCATTTCTGAACTCAGAATTCATTTGTAAAGTCATCTGATCCTGGGCTTTTTATTTTTGGGGAGGGTTTTGATTACTGTTTCAATTTCATTGCTTGTAATTGGACTGTTTAGTTGTACTGTGTCTTCCCTATCTAGCTTTGGATGATTGTAAAGTTGTACGAATTTGTCCACATCTTCTAGACTGTTGAACTTGTTTTTATATAACTGTTCATAGTGGTTTCTAATTATTCTTTTGATTTCTACAGTGTCTGTTGTGATTTCTCCTCTTTCATTTGTGATCTTATTTATTTGATTTTTCTCTCATTTTTTTCTTTGTCAGCCTGGCTAGGGGTTTGTCTATATTTTTCAATAACTAACTTTTGGTTTATTGATCTTTTGGATCATTTTCTTTTTTTTTTTTTTAGATTTATTTATTTATGCAAACAAGAGCTGGGGTACAGGCCAGAGTCGCGGGAGGTGAGAGGATTCACCAGACAGAGTGGGGAGCAGAACAGAAAGACTGACTGAAACACACTGCCGAGGGCAGCAGCAGGCGAGGCAGGAGAGGTCTGCTAAGCCATGTGGGTCCCCTCCTTGGAGGCAGGGATCGAACTCGTGATGCAGTGGTTGCAGTTTGCTTCATAGTGTGTTGCTTAACCCACTGCGCTACCAGGGAGGCCCTGGATCATTTTCTTAACCTCTATTTCATTTATTTCTGCTCTGATTTTTTATTATTTCCTTTCTTTTGCTGACTTTTGGGCTTTTTTGTTGTTCTTTTTCCAGTTCTTTAAGGTGGGAGGTTAGGTTATTTCTTTGAGTTCTTTCTTGTTTCTTGATGTGAGCCTGCATTACTATATATTTTCCTCTTATAACTGTTTTTGCTGTGTCTCAGATATTCTAGAATCGTGTCCTCATTATCATTCATCTCAAGGTATTTTTTTAACTTTTTCTTTCATCTCCTCATTGATCCAGTGGTTTTCCGGTAGAGTGGGTTTCAATCTCCATGATGCAGGAGGGTTTCTTGCCTTCTTTTTATGGTTTATTTCTAGTATGATGCCTTCATGGTCAGAGAAGATTATTGGTATGATTTCAACTTTTCTGTATCTGTTGATGTTTGTCTTATGTCCCAATATTTGATCAATTCTGGAGAGTGTTCCGTGTGCACTTGGAAAAAATATATACTCAGATTCTTTCGGGCTCAGTGTTCGGTAGATGTCTGTCAGGCCCATGAGGTCTAGGTCCTTGTTTAGAACTTTAGTGTCTTTGCTTATTTTTTATCTCGTTGATCCATCCATTGAGGAGAGTGGTGTGTTGAAGTCTCCTGTTATGTGTGTATTGTCTCTAATGTCTGTTTTCAGAGATGATAATAATTGTCTGATATATTTTTGTGCTCCTTCATTTGGTAGTATATGTTGATGAATGTTACATCTTCTTGATGTATTGTCCCCTTAATCATAATATAGTGACCTTTTATGTCTCTTTTTACGTTTTTTAGTTTGAAGTGTATTTTATCTGATATAACTGTTCCTGCTTTGTTTCTGGGTCCTTTGGCTTGTAGGATTGTCTTTCAACCTTTTACTTTAAGTCTGTATTTATCTTTTGTAGCTAAATGTGTTTTATTGAAGACAGCAAACATTTAGAGTTGATATTGATATGTTGTCATCTGTTTTTGCTATTTTGTTCATCTTTTAGTGAATTTAATTCCTTGTCTTTTTTTGTTCTTATTCACCCCTCTGTTGCTTATGGCTTTAGGACTTCTTGTAGTATTTTTTGGAGTAGGGGTTTAGTTGTGATGAAATTCTTGAGTTTCCATTTGTCTGAGAAGGTCCTTATTTTTTACTCATAGAGGAAGGAGAGCTTTGCAGGATAGAGTATTCTTGGTTGGCATGTGTTATCGTGGAGTTTGTTGAATATGTCCTCCCACTCTCTTCTTGCCCATAGTATTTCTTTAGAGAAGTCTGATGTCAGCCTGACTGGTTTTCCTTTATATGTTATTTGCTTTTTTCCTCTTGTCAGTTGCATTTCTTTCATTTTTTAAAAAAAGATTTATTTATTTATGCTTACAAGAACTCGGGTACAGGCCAGAGGTACAGGCTGTGTGTGAGAGGATTCACCAGAGACAGAGCGGGGAACAGAACAGGCAGACGGACTGAGACACACTGCTCCACTGAGGGGAGCAGCAGGTGAGACAGGAGCAGTCTGCTGTGCTGTGTGGGTCCCCTCCCAGGCCAGGGATCAAATTTGTGCTCCAGTGGCTGTGTATAGCTTCATAGTGCTGTGCTTAACCCCTTACACCACCAGGGAGGCCCTTCATTTCTTTATTTTGGGACTCATTTTTATTTTTCAGTTCCTTAATTATTTTTCTCATATCATTCTTTTCCTTTTCATCCTTTTCCTTCTTTCAATTTTTTAGTTATGGTGATTTCAAATTCTCTACCTGGCAGACAGAGGAGTTCTTCCATCTCATTGTTGCTGCGTTCTGGTTGCTGATTTTCTTTTTGTGGAGTTGGACTACAGACTCTTAAAGTTTTAAAATTTTGCAAATTGAAATGAATGACTTTCAGTGGTGTGATGAGGGTCTCAACCAGATAATCTCAGCATTTTCTACACCAGGCTTTCTGTCTGTGTCTGATACTGTACTTTGGCCAATGTCCACTGCCCTCCCTTCCAGTGGGCCTGGGACTTTGCCTGAAAATGTGCCCTGGCTTGGCTGCTCCTTCTTCCCTGATCTTCTCCCCTCTTGTCTCTGCTACTGTGTCTGGAGAGCACTTTCCTCCACAGCTGTCCTCATCTCCAGTTCCTATCTGAGCCAAAGCCAGCCAGCAAGTCCTCAGTGAGAAAGCATTCATCAGGCTTCATCACGGCCTGGACAAGCTTTGTCTTGGTCACAGTCAGAAATTTGTCTTGTTCTATTTATTTTTTCCTCTTCCCTCTTTTCCCCTTCTTTTTCCATTACTCTCATCTTCCACAGACTAGGCTGAGCTGGGAGCAAGGCCACCCAAACTTGGCTACTGAGAGTCCCTGGTTAAATCCCTTTAATTCTTTTAGATTTGTTTTTCCGCTCATTCCAGGGAATTACATATTTTCATTTTCCTTCAGGTCCTGAAACAACAGGCACAAAACACCTTTTGGAAGAAGATAAGCAGCAGCACATGCAGGGTGTGGGTCCGCTCTTCAAGGACCTAGAGGAAGTATTCCAGCCCTGCATTCTCCCTTCTCTTGGCTGGACCATCTCGCCTCCAATCCCCTCCTGCCGCCAATGTAGACTACAAAGGTATCTAAGTAAGGGAGATGCTGGCTTCCTTATGCAAGAGCCAGAAAGCGTTACTAACTGTGGCGGGGAGGATTAGCTATATGCCACTTAATTCCTGTTAATCGGGATTGACGAGAGCTTGTGCTTGTAAGTAACAGATGAGCCAGTAGCTCCGGAGGCCCCGAAGGTACTTGGAAACTGTGCAGCTGGCTGAGCCCACTTCCGCCTTTGCTTCTGTTTTTCCTCGCTTACCCCTTTGTCCATCCCTCCCTTGGCTGCTTACTTCCACCTCTGCATTTCTGACTTTTTCTCTCTTTTGCCTTGCACCCACACACATAGACCCACACACATAACTTCTGTTTTCTGAACCAACAAACACCCTGACCCTTGGTTGACCAGTGAAGACAAGTTCGCAGATCTGAGGTCATCCTTCCTGGCTCCTACTGAGATGGGTGTGTATACCCCACACTTTGCAGACTGCACAGAAAATTCCAAGTCCAGGGCTCCCTCTCCTTATGCCTTTTTTGCCCTCATAAGCAAGGAGAAGGTGCAGTCAGACCGACAAGCTTTCCTAGGGCTCTCTTCCATCTCCATTTCTTGCCAAGCTGAGCTCACTTCCCACTGCCATGTCAAATGGTACATGGCACTCACCTGCATGGTGTTTGTTTCTCATCTCCACATTACACTGTGTCTACATCCTGGGGAGTGTGTATATGTGTGTATGTGTATTGTATGTGCATGTGTGTATTTGTATGTGTGCACTGCCTTTCTGGGTGGAGAAATGCCAATGAGGTAACTATTCACACAACTGTGCAGGGTCCTCCTGTGAGGAGCCCAGAGAGAGGAAGGGGGGATGTGGACCATGTGACTGGCATGAAAATGGAGATGTGAGCACCTGTGGTCTGGGCACAGATGTGTTTCCAAGCAATACTTTATGGAATGCTGTTGAGGTTCTAGAAAAGCACATTTGTAATTATGCATATTTAACAAGTGATAGGAACTGAGGTGAGAGAAATTTTTACTTTGTGTGGTCTGTGTGTGGGATGAGTTTTGGATGAAAAACAGAGAGGAAACTCTCTGGCACTTCTCAGAAACATCCTAACTCTCACTCATCTTGGCCCCCTGAAACAGGGCAGCAGTAAATATGAAGGGTGTGGTTTCCCCTGAGTCTTAGCTTTGTTTCCAAGAAGTTCCTTAGACTAAGAAAAAATCATCTTTGTCTCTGCCCACCAGTCTCAAATTTCAAGGAAACACACACACATTCTGCAGTCACTGGGTGGAGTGTCCCACATCTTCACCCAGCACACCATAGCTGCTCTCCCCCACCCCACCCCTTATCTGAGGGGTGTCCCTCAAAACAGGATCCAACTTCAGGCCCCCTCAACCCGCCCCCCTCACGCCCCCCGGGGTCCTGCTAGGTCTCACAGACAGTGATTTCCTAGGAGAGAGCTGACCTGCAGGAATGGGGCTTTTCTTCCCTTCAAACCTGCCTCACAGTACCACCTCGTGGCCAGTACTTGCTATTACAAGTCTTCAACCGCAGTCCCTCCTTCCCCGCCAATCCATCCCTTTCATGCCAAATATTGGCTTTAAATACTTTGTTGTTTGGTGTTCTGGGCTTGACTGTTCAAAGGAAATTCTGTATACAGTATCCCAGTATTTTAAGAGCTTGCGGTGGTAAACAGAGACACCCACGTGGAAGCAAGCACAGAATCAGGCAAGTACATAAAAGGGTTAACCCTACAACACAGGTCAGTGTATTTGGATGGGAGTGAGGAAGAAAGGAAACTAGAGGTAGGAATTTCAACAGTTTCAAACTGGGCTGGGCAAGGACAAAGGCAAAACCCTAACCGGGGCTATGAGGATTATTTTTCTACCTTCTTTAAGAGTGTTTCTGTGTTCCTCTAAAAATGCAGGCTTGGCAACAGAGCAGCAATCACGGGTGCCTCCAGAGAAACCCACGTTCCTCGCACCTGTGGAAAGAGCCCTGAAGTTGAATTGCTTTTCTCCTCACTAGCTATGTCACCTGGAGAAAATTGCTTAGCCTCCCTGGGTCTCACTGTACATCGAAGAACCATCTGTTACAAGAACTTGACCCACGTGAAAGCAGTGTCCACTACATTTCCTCCAATGCAAGCCGGCCAAACTGGTATATTTTTGCTTCCCCAAACAGACGCCACTGGTTCTTCAACTCTGCTGCTATCATTTTTGCTTGGAATGTCCTCCCACCCCATCTGTGCCTCTCGAGTCTATCCACCCTCACGGGGAACCCAAATTCCCCTTCTTCCGTGGAGCTTTTTCTGATCTTCCCAAGCAGATATTCCCTCATTCTTCTCTCCAGCCCTCCTAGGGCTCTGTGGGTCTCTCCTTGGGTGGTGCTTCCTAGACACTTGTACCCTTCCATCCTGACAAGCTCTTTGTGGCTAGGGCACTGATTCATCTTCATTTAGCATGCTTAAATAACACTGTGTTTTGGCTTTATTAACTATCCAAGAATCCTCTTACTGAGTGAAATGGAACTTCAGTTTTTTTGTATCTCAAGTTAGATAGTTTATCCCATTAAGTCTCTCCATGGACACTCCACCCCAAGCTGGTGACACATGGTGCTTCTGGAACATGGATTCTTCTTGCTATAGGGCTAGCCACACCTCCTCACCACTGCCTGCTCCCTGACTCCAGGATAAGCTCCCGGAGGAGAAACTAGGTCTACTAGTGCCCCGTGCCAGGATTGGACATAGTGATGGTGGGGACTCAACTGTTCATGGGGGGGGGGGTGGGTGATGGGGAGAAAGGAATGGCAAAGGGTCTAGGACGAACTTTATGATTCCCTCAGCTCTGACACCTCAGTATTGCAGAGCTTTGAGCTCTCTTTCTTGAGGGCATGCTGTCTGAGCTATTTAAAATGACACAGCAGCGGTGGTAGATTTCCCTTAGAGTGGACTTTGTTTGCTTCTGTGAGGGATCTGCCCCCATCCCTATGGTAGAAGGAACTTCATGTTCCTTGGGCTAAGCCTGGCCCAAAGCTTGGCAAGAACTCTGGGGCGTTCATTTTTGTCACCCAGCCCGGGTAGGAGGGTGGACGGGTGGGAGGGGAACCATTTTGGGAAAGAGTGTTGGGGAGTGTTTATGTGTATGATGAGTCAGGGCCACGGAGCTGGGAGCCTTAATCTCTGCTCCCTCTGTGGGGGCAGTTCTCACCAGTCGGCGGGGGGGTGGAGGACCACCAACTGTCTTTGGAAAGTTTTCTTAGTCATAGCTTATACCAAGTCAGCTGGAACTTTACGTAACGGTGCTCCGGTTACAGACAACAGGGTACAGTGGGGTCAGGACGGCGGCTGGTCTTCCTTCAGGGGTAGCACTTACTTCTCGGAGCTCCTCCCAGCTGCCCAGACCAGGCGATGGTCCGCCCCTTGGCAAGTGGCCCTTTGAGGGCAAAAGGTCATAGATGCTTATCCCCACTGGAGATAGGCGGGCGTGGTTCTAAACTCCATGAGAATATGTCGGTGTCCTCTGGGGAGTGTCCCCTTGCCTCCTGCTAGTCTGGCTTCAGATGGGGGTGGTGAGACTGAAGCCAGGCCCCCCCAGCACTCTAGGACTTCCATGTCTTCAGGAGCCTGGGCTGAAGAAGGTGCTCACCAAGACCCTGGCTCCTGCTTCCTGGGCTGCAGTTCCTCCCTCAGCTGCTGGCAGAGGCACCGGCAGCCCTGTCCCTGCGCCCACGTCCCCGCTCTCTCCTGAAGGGACAGGGGCATTGGGTTTCCTGGCACTGGAACCAATCTGTCTGTTACAACATGAGTCCTGTCAGAGATGATCCAGATAAGGCCTGAAATGATGGTGAGTCTGCTGCATGTAAATGGGGAAAGAGACAGAAAAAGAGAAAAAAGGAAGGGAGAAGGAAAGGGAGGAGAGGCTCAGGTGGGGGAGGACCCAGGACCCTGGGACTTGGCTGACCTGGAGACAAGGTCCACTGAGAGGAAAATGAAGCTGGGGTCTATGCGCATTATAGGCCATCCATAGGGCTCCTTCCAGGAAGCTGAAGGCTGCTGGGAGGAGCCAGCTGGAAGAAAGTGTTCTTCCTTCTGCCTCGGGCTCAAAGAGCTGGGCTGCAAACTTTGGAAAGGTAAGACAAGAGAGCTGTTCTTGTCAGGGGTGGGGGTTGAGGAAGAGCAGCAGGTAGGTTCCGCTCCTCCCACTCCACCCCCAGAACAAGATGGAAAAGGCATGTCTGAGAAATGAAGCTGAGAGGTGAGGATGAATTTGCCTGCAGGGAGGAAGCCGAGAGACCTGGCCAAGTGGTCCAGGAATGAGGAAAGTTCCGGAAAATCCCCTCATCAGGTTTTCAGTCAACAAGCATCCTGGACAAGAGTGAGAGTTAGGCAGGAGGGGGAGGTTGAGCAGAAGGAGCTGGGGGTTGTGGGCCAGCCCATGGTCTCTTCCTCAAAGCCAGGAGGTTGTCTGAGAGCCAGAAGACCCTCACGGGCACCCTGAGGCTGACGGGGACTGCTGAGAAGAGTAAGGGTTGGGGGTGCAGAGAAGGAGCTCTTGTGGAAGATGGGCGAATTCCCTAGCTGCTTTCATGTTGGCCCCAGGTTTCTGCACCATGTCTGTGCAGGTTCTCTTGGGTGGGTGAGGACAAGGGTCACTTCTGGTGGCTCCCTGCTCAGGAGGCAGGAGAAGCACAGAGGAGCCTTCTGGGTCCCGTTGGAATTAGAGTCCAAGCTGTGAGAGGCTGAGGTTGTCCAGATCCTGGGAAGAAAGGAAGGATCAAGGGAGTTAGGAAAGGAGAAGAGACAGAGGTTCCCCAGCACACCACTGAGTGCTAGGCAGAGACCGGCAGGTGTGGGGGGAGGGAAATGGCTTGCCCTGCCTCCAACTTGGAGCTTCTGCTAAGATGGCTGATCCCTTCTACCCTCATACATTGAGCCCCCATTCTAGAAGTTTCCTCTCCTTTCTCTTGTTTTTTCTTTTCTTCTTCTTTTTTTTTTAGTTTCTTCTATTCTCAATGGATTATGTAGGGCTTGGGAGAAGTTGCCATCCTGGACCAGAGGCACTCAGGCTCAGCATGAGCTGTGTGCCGACTGCCCTGCACTTGGCTGCTTATGTTCATGAGACTGATCCCAGGGCCAGGTCTTCCTTCCTCAGAAAGCAGCTGCTCCTGCCTCCTTCTGAAGTGGATGCCTCCACTCCACTCATGGTTCCCAGGCAGCCCATTTGTAAGAAGAGGGCTGGCAAGCAAACTCGGAGGTCAGGCCTGCAAGCATCAGAACCTGACTGTGTGGTCCTAAACAGGTTCCTTCACCTCTCTGATTCTGCTTCTACTTCTGTGAGAGAAGACTGGCAGTAGGATGCACCTGGAGTGGTGGTGAGGATGGAAGGAGAAAATACCAGAAGAGCCATCTTTGTTGCATGGCTTACATAATAACCTGTCAATAATTGTTGCCTCCTGCTTTTATGCATGCCTGGCCTCGAATATCTAGTCCTGTCTAAGTGCCTGTGTGCTGGCCTCCTCCTCCCCGTCCGGGAACAACCCGTACTCAGCCCCATTTTCATGTACATAAATGTCC
Organism: Galemys pyrenaicus; assembly: GCA_019455555.1. Taxonomy (NCBI): domain Eukaryota; kingdom Metazoa; phylum Chordata; class Mammalia; order Eulipotyphla; family Talpidae; genus Galemys; species Galemys pyrenaicus. The sequence goes on from JAGFMF010011417.1 coordinate 4,485,643, forward strand.
TCCCACCTCCTGTACCGTTACTCACACTCCCCCACACCCAGGCCTGATGATTCTAACACCCCCCCCCCCCATNACCCCCCCCCCCCCCCATCTTTTACTCCTCTGGCTTATTGTGCTTCTAGCCAGTGCCTTGAAATTTAACAGTTAAATCAGAATGATAGAAGTCGAGAGCTGGGAGCATTCTTATAAATGACCCCCCATGGCTGCTCTTAATCAGGGATGGCTAACAAGTAGCAATCATGTTGCCCCAGGTCCTTAGCTCTCTGCAGGTGCAGGTAACCACAGCCCCTGTGCTCAGCCTCCTGCTGCCTCAGAACCCTCCTCAACACAGTGCGCCTGACTGTCAGTTCCCACCCATCAAAAGTGCTGTTTCATTCATTAGCCAGGTGATAAGAAGCCATCCTGCACCCATGAGGCAGCGGAAGCTTCTTGAAATGAAGGGACCTGTTTCAGGCGCCAAGACCCGCGGTAGAACTCTGGTCTCATCCTTATACCATCCCAAGACCTTTTCAATAGTCTGTTGGTTGTTGTCTGCTGCTCATCTTGCCTCCCAACTAGATTTGCAATACTTGTGAGGGTGGGAACGGGCTGAACCTGCTTTGGCATCTTCTGCAGCATCCAGCCTGAGTCGGGACACACAGAATGCTCGCCTGCTGATGTGCTGGCTGCTTGGGCTCTCTCCCCAGCCCTTCAACTTGTCTTCACAGCTCATGTGGAGACATGATGCTGGGGTTGCTCTTCTAAGGAGGCTCCATTTCCATCTCTGTGATGATCAAGTCTGCCCCAGACACCCCATAGCTAGCCACAGGGCCCCCAAGAAACTGCAAATGTGGGCTGAACCCCAGGAATGCTGAGGAGCCGTCTTCCTTCTGTGGTTTGTTTGTTACAGTACTGTGAGACATCTTTTCTTTCTGGGCCTTTCTTTCCCCACCCACTCAAGGAGGCTGCAGGAAAAGAGAGCACAGTTCTCTGAAGGGTGTCCCTGAAGGGTGGAGTGGGGGGGTCTCCCAAAGGGTGGTCTTTTGCATGTGAGGGGAAGAGTGGGAGCAGATGGCAAGGAGGGGACATGGATTGTGGGAGAGGCTCCCAACTCGAATGGGGCGCCTGGAGAAAGTGGGTCTCCTCTCCAGCAGCTATCGAAAGGTGGCATCTCATCTGCCCAGTCCCAACTAGAGCCTGCCGAGTCACCTGGGTCCCTCCGTGCCATCCACCCCCAGCTGCCTGTCCTGCCCCAGCCCCTTGACATCTGGCCTCCCCTGGTCTCGCCACCCTCCCCTTGTCTTGTTTCTCTGCTGGTCTGAGAGGCCTCCTCATTGAGCTCTCTAGTCATGTCACAACCTTGCTGGAATTTTCTTTCTAAAACTTAGATTTCGTTGTGTCATTCTTGGCTTAAAAATCATTATCATTTCATTATCTTCGGGAGCAAGGCAGACATCTCAGCCAGCATGCTCCTCCTCCGCCGTGTGCACTTGGGCTGCAGCCCTCCGCTGTGGCTGGCCTGGGTACCACCCGCCCTGCAGCAGCACCTGGTCTCTATGACTGGCTGACACTTGCACCCCCATCCACTGTGTATTAACAATCATGAAAGTCTCCAGACATTGCCAAATGTCCTCTGGGGGGCAAAATTGTCCCTGGTTGAGAACCAGCGTTTTGTCTATGAAGCAGGCTAACTTTGAATATACACAGCTGTGTGCTAACAGCTTTCCAGGGATTCTCTCTTTTAACATTCAAGACACCCCTAAGGGCCAGGTCCTACCATTGTCCCATTTGGCACACGCTAAGATACACACTTAGACTGTCTCCAATCTTTCAAGAAAGGCCAAGACTTTTTCCTTTCACCTGGAGAGAGAAGAGATGGAGCTAATTCAAGTCTCTTTTCCTGGGGGCCAGGGCCATAGAGCTGGTGGCTAATCAAGACAAGATTTGAATCTGGACCCACTGCTTGGAGGATCTTATGTCTCCCCCAGGGCCCTGTCCAGCTGCTAGTCTCCTGCCACTCACCACCGGGGCTTTCCAAGCCCCTGTCTTCATCCTCCTATGCCAACCTTCTTCTGTGGGTCCTCCTGCCTGAGAAGCGCCTCCTCCACCAGGTGAAATCTACTCTCCACTGCAGGTCCAGACAAAGCCCCATCCTCTTGTCTGTGACAGCCTCCAGGCCGACCAGATAAAATGCATGGGTCGTGCATAGACAGAGTCTCACGGGCACATTGTGTCCAGCTCACTGTTCAGCTGTCTGTCTCCCTGGCAGTCTGTGAACAATACAGAGGCTCTGATTTGTCCTCCTTTGTAATGATGATGCACAGAACACTGACAAGGGGTTGTGGGTTCATGCGAGTGTACCCACCTGGCTTGGTATGCGGGGTTCCTATCTTGCACCCACAGATCCCTTCTTGCATTTATCTCTGCACTTCCAGGACCCCCCCACATTTGGGCCCAAGTTTAAACTCACATATGCACACACAGTATCCACAGGCCTCAGTTCCTCTACATTTGAGAAAGACAAGGGGGAAAAAAGGCCAAGAGACAAGAGGAGATAAAAATAGCAGAAAATAAGCTCTTCAGATCAGAAAGCTCCCCCCCCTTTTTTTTTTCAGTGAGTCACCAGTTTTCCAGTCTGAGTGTGCCTGCACTCACACACACACGCACACACTCACACACATGCATGCATCCCACAAAACACAAACACTCAACTGGGCTGCCAAGTCTCACATTGTCACACAGAAGCCCTCAGTCTTATACACTCTACGCTCTGTCCCTCAGGGGCAAAATGACATCCAAAGGGGTGACTCCAAAGGGAGACATCCAAAGGGAGAGGGCTCTTACTTGGAGCTTAGAGGGCTGGACCCCTTTCCCAGCTCCCTACGAGCGCATTCAGCCAGCATAGCACCACTGCAGCTGGCCCCTCTGCCTGGGAGCGGACACAGCTCCGGACCCACGCAAGGGTTATGAATGCGTTTTGTCAATTGCATTAGTGGCTCTGCAGGAGGATCGAGTGCGGTGGGGCCTTAAACAAGGCAAGTCCAACAGAGTGCAGACAGGACTAACGCAGTGTTTAAGAGCATCCTGGGATCCTGGGCCATAAGCGCCTCTCTCCCTTCCCCTCCCCCACTGCTTATGGTCTTCAGCTCAGCAGCTCCATCCACCTCGTGACAGTCCCTGGAGAGGCCTTTCCTCTCTGATTCTCCCTTCCTCTTCACCCTCTCCATTCTCCCCTCCACCCTTACTCCATTGTCACCCCTGTCTGTGAGAAACAAATCTCCTTTATTCTTTTTTCTTTTCTTTTTTTAAAGAGGGTAGTCTTTTTTTAAAAAGATTTATTTATTTATGCATGCAAGATCTGGGGTACAGGCCAGAGACCAGGGAGGTGAGAGGCGTCACCAGAGACAGAGTGGGGAGCAGAACAGGCAGATCAACTGAAATACACTGCTGAGGGGAGCAGCGGGCGAGGCAGGAGAGGTCTGCTGCGCCATGTGGGTCCCCTCCCTGGCCGGGGATCGAACTGGCGCTGCTGTGCAGCAGATGCTTCACAGTGCGGCGCTCAACCCGCTGCGCCACCAGGGAAACCCCTATTCTACTTAATCTTAACAAAACTGAGACTTGAAAGGCCCTGGTATCCACCCCCCCCACCCACCCCCCGGCTGCTCCCAGAGTGTAATCACTGGCTGTGGCCACCTCCCTTACAGTGTCTGGGTCCCTTCTCCCCAGGAGTTAGCTGGGCGCATGCCCCCTGCACCTTTTCAGAAAGGGAGGAAGCGGCAGCACAGAGGGTGAACGGGCCCAAGAGCCTTGGAACCGGTCTCAGTGTGGTGGCCTCAGAGCTTGCCCTTTATTCGGGATTCAAACAAGTGGGGGACTGCAGAGCATCCCACTCGGGGCACCTCTTGTGGGACAACTCTGGGACTTTATTTCCTTGGTGCCCAAGATGGTTGGGGACCCTGGATGTGTGGCTGGGGGTATAGACTGTGCTCGTGGGTTGCCCGAGGTGGAGTCTGCACTGTACTTTCTAGCTCTGAGTTTGGTGGGATCATGTTCGGGGCCTTCGTCTCTTCAGCGGTCCGAGGGAATCACCACAGCGGCGTCTAGGGTCCCGGGATGTTCACGGTGCTTCAAGCAGTATGAGCAGGCATCTTAAGTTCTCCACGCGTGTCAGTCTTTCGTACATGACCCACGCAGCTTGCTTGCTTAACCTTTCTCAGACTCATTTCTCCTCCCCAGCACAGGGAGGAGGAAGCTTCTCTCTTTCCTAGGGGAGTTCCCAGGCCCACAGAGAAGACCCAGACACGCACCCAAAGCAGCACCCTCCTTGTATGGCCTCCTCTGATGGACACTGTCTCCTGCCCAACCCTTTGTCCCCCTCTGCCAGAGTCTTCACGGTTCTGGCCTGGCCCCAAGCTGGACACAGGCAGAGGAGGCTATTTTTAGCCCCAGACAGAAGCAGCAGCTGTAGAACCACCTCTCAGAGCTCATCTCTCCACAGGAGGGTACAGGCTCTGTGGGCGAGGCTGAGGAACAGGGAAGCTGGCCCAGCGGCTGAGAACCCATCCTCAGAAAGCCTCACAATCTGGGGAAGAGCTTCCCTCCCGCTTGCCTCCCTCCCCCAGCTTTTTAATACCAACTGGGCTTGGCAACTGAACTGTGGTGACTGCAAAGGAGGACGCAGGACTGGGAGCAAGGGGCCCTGCATCCGAGGCTTGGGCCCACCCTCTGCTCCTCGGCAGACTTAGAGTTTTTCTCTCTTATACCTGAGAACTTAGACTTCTGGCTCCAGGGCCTGAGACAAGCTGAGTACATCTGCCTCTGCTCTGCAGGGGCTTCCCCTTTTCTGTCTAAAGGGTAAGCTTCCTGAAGTTTCTTGGGTTGTTGTGGGGCATAACACAAAATGCATCGACTAGGGATTTGGCTGAAATGGCTTGATGTCCCCAAAGGGATTAGTGTGTAACAGTAGGCAGAGGTTCTGAAACTCCACATTGGATTATAAAATAATTCCTGCCAGTCTTGCATCAGGACATCCCTATTATTATAATTCTGTGATCACTAGAAACCAAGTAGGAGTGGGCCTGGGAAGAGAAGTTCTGCACAGATTAATACACTCAGCACATTTTTATTTGCTCAGGGCCCTGTCTCGGGCGCCAGGATACCTCAGCAGGATGAGCAAATGGACAGACGCTTGAGGAACCTATAAACACGCTCTGGAGTTTGGAGCCACGTTCATATTATCTGGGAAGCCACAGTTCACCGTTCCATGTCTTGAATGTCACCAAGACCTGGCGGTTGGCGGTTAAGATCTCGTCTCTCTGGAGCCTGGGTTCTTGATGCCTTAACACAATGATTCTCAACTTGTTCCATCTCACACATCTTCGTGGAAATGGGTAAAAAATGTGAACATTTTCTCCAGAAAAGTGTCCAGAGCAGACACTCAAAAATTGCCCACAGTTGAGGGCCTTTGGATTCAGGAAGCTGACGAGGCACGAGCCCTGGTTACAGCTGCCTGGCCTGCACTGAGGGTCAGATCCACGCGTTTCCCAGCGAGAGCTATGCGACTAAGTGGTAATCACAGTGTCCCTCCCATGTGGGCTAGGGGGAGCTGGACCCTTGGCGCCTTCCCTCTGGCCTCTGCTTGGGGCAGCCCGCAGGCGCAGTGGGCTGCTCCGTGCCATTTGCAGGGTGTTGACTGGGTAAGTTTTCCATGTCCCCCTCTGGCCCAGACACGACTTCACCACAGAGGGGGGCTCAGGGTCTGACTCCAGGACTTCAGGTGCTAAAAGACACTATCTGCTAACTCCGAATTCCTCCTTTGGAATCCACACCACCGTTTCCTTCCTCTTTCCAGGGCTTCCTCAGCACCTCCAGGCCAGAATTTAAATGTTATTGCCCATAATTGATCTGCAAGGGTCCGCTGCAGAATTGGGCTGGAGGGCAGTGAGGCTGGAGGTGCTGCACAGTAGCTCCGCCTTCCTGGACCACAGGCTAGAGCCTGCATCTTTCTGTCCCAGGTTAGGAACACCCTGTAAGAGAAGCTAACATCTGCATCTTAGTGGGGAGCTCCAGGAAATGCCTAAGCCACCCGATGTTCGTTTGCTTTTTAAAAAGATTTATTTATTTACTCACACAAGAGCTGGGGTACAGGCCAGAGTTGCAGGAGGTGAGAGGATTCACCAGAGACAGACTGGGGAGCAGAACAGGCAGATCCACTGAAACACACTGCTGAGGATAGCAGCAGGCAAAGCAGGAGAGGTCTGCAGAGCCATGAGGGTCCCCTCCCTGGCAGGGAATCAAACTCATGCTGCTGTGCAGCAAATGCTTCACAGTGTGGTGCTCAACCCGCAGTGCCACCAGGCAAGCCCTGGTGTTCATTTTCTTTACACTTACTCGTCAATGCCTATGCACAGGACCTTGCTTGTGCACCCGGCACACATGGGATTATGCTCTCGGACAACTTGGAGGAGCTGTCTATGTAATTTCTTTCCTGCCATTGCTCAAAACACTAGATCCAGACCCTGCTCAGATCCATGCAAGCACAGTCTTCTCTTCTATGCATCCTGTATGTGCATTTGCCATGAGCATGCGTGCTCCTGCATCTAACACTGGGAGTCATCTCTGCCTCTCCTAACTCCCCCTACACAAATGCAGTATGTGCACGCACCAGAGGCAGCTCTGCACGTCCCACAGGCACTCCCTGTTCCCGACCAGGTGACAATGTACTCCGTCACTCACACCTTGTGCTCCTGTCTCACCCTCCCCAAGAGGCTTCTGGGTGGAAGCCTCTTCCTTCTGCCTTGTCTCATTGGAGTTGAGTTTGAGAAGCCATGTCTGGTAGGAGAGGATTATGTACCAGGAGTCTGGGCCCTTAGCTAAATCACGACTCACACACTGTGTGAGGCCTTCAATGAACAAATACTCAGATCCTACCTTAGTTTCCTCATCCGTAACACAGATTAAAGCATCACCTGGGCCTCCCTGGTGGCGCAGTGGGTTAAGCAACGCACTATGAAGCAAACCGCAGCCACCGCAGCACGAGTTCGATCCCTGCTGCCGGCCAGTGGGGGGACCACATGGCACAGCAGACCTCTCTTGCTGTGCCCGCTGCTCCCCTCAGCAGTGTACTTCCGTTGATCTGCCTGTTCTGCTCCCTGCTCTCTGTGGTGAATCCTCTCACC
>JAGFMF010011417.1:4512415-4544915 GCA_019455555.1 Galemys pyrenaicus
AAACAACCTAAATGCCCAAAAACAGATGAGTGGATCGGGAAGCTGTGGTACATATACACGATGGAATACTACTCAGCAGTCAGAAATGAAAAACTAGACGCATTCATAGGAACATGGATGGATCTGGAGGGGATTATGTTCAGCGAAGTAAGTCAGAAGGCCAAAGAACCAGATGGTTCCTCCCCTAGGAGGAATATAAGGGAACCAAATAAGGATCAAGGAAAGGAATAAGAACAACAACAATAATAACAACCAGAAAGAAACAAACCAAAAATGAAAAGACAAGGACAAACTGGGGTCACTTGGTGGGGAGGGAAGAGGGGAAGGGTGGAGGGCAGGCGGGAGCACGGGGGACTGAGGTGATGGTGCACTGGTGATATGGTGATGGGGAATACATGGGGATTACAACTGATGTCAAATATATGTAAATTTAAAAAAATTTTATATTAAAAAAAAACAAAACACTGCTCCCCAAATGTTGGGGCCAATAAGGAAGTGCTTTCATGGAAGGCTTGAGGACCATCTGCCATGACTTTGAAACATCCAAATAACCCGTTTTGTTTGACTACTCCTGACTTTACAGGGAAATTGGTTAAGGTCAAGCTGAGCTCTAAATCACGTGAGTGTGGAAGGGTAGGTCACCTCCATGGCATTCTGGGTCACTGTGACCACCTTGAACCCAGGAGGAGTTTTGCTTACTTGATTCTGTCATTTGTCACACAGCACAGCTATCTTGCATTTTAGTGATAAAAAAAACCAAAACAAAACATTATATTTAAGTCTTTCAAGGGAAAGAGTAGAATGCTACACAGTAGGTTTTCAATAAATGATTGGTTTTGTAATTGCTGATGATTACAAGCCTAGCTTCAGGATTAATGAGTCCATGAAGAATTAGAATGGTGAACTGTTAGAACACAGGGAGTCTTAAAGTCCCAGGCAGCTTCCTTTCAGGCTTGCACAGCATGTTAAACTATTTTACCTTTAAAATTCACTTTCATGTCCTTAAAGATATGCGTGTGAATGGGAGATCCACATCTTTCATCATTTGAGTCTCATTCTCAGCAGCTCACCATTAGTGAGAGCTCAGATTAGAGTACCATCTGATTCAAGGCTCATTTTCTTTCTACTGCATCATGATGCTTCTTGGTCAATGGCACCGGCAGTGATTTCCTGACATCCCTGTGAACTCTGGTATGGATCAGGAGACCAGCGTTATGGGAGAGAAAGGAACCGCTCACAGTGACCCAGCAAATAAGAGCAGAGTCTGGCATGGACCGCCAGTTTCCCAATTGCCAGCCAGGCATTTTCATTCACGCCAGGCAGTCCTCGCTACCCTCTATCTTCACCAAGTTCAAATGCACCGGGAAGAATATAGACAAAAATACAACAGTGTGCTGGTATTCTAAGAAGAAGGTCTTGGGTTCTAGAGCAGGCACTGGTACACCCACGTGCTTGTTGCTGCCTTGTCTTCTTTCACCACAGGCGGAACGGAGGTCACAGCCATGCCCGTGGTTTGCAGGAAAGGCCCACTGGGTGGTCTCTTGGAGTGCAATTGTGTTGTATAGGGAGGGTGGGTAAGCAGTGAGATGAAATGGTGCTTTCTTTTTTCTTGCCAAATGGGAATTCCCTGCCAAGCAATAAAATGGCAATGAACTTTGAAGAGGGCTTTCTAACCACCAAGAAGCCCGTCCTGGATTTCGATGCTATATCATTTAACACAGTTCCTTTTCCACCAACTGTCTGCTATGACACCATGGAGCTAAATAGCAGAGCTGCTGAAATAACAGTAAAGGGAGAGAAAAGTTAAGACACATCAGCAAGGGGTAAAAAAAGATCGCTTTAGGCAAGGAAAGGGATAAGACAGCAACCAATAAGGCAGACAGAAACAAGATGTCTCGCTTAGATGGGGAGAGCCAGAGAGGTCTAGGGCACGGCTGCTAAGTCTAAGAGGACAGGGATGCATTCCAGAGAGGGCAAATGGTGACACTGTGCACTAACACAGAGCTTCTCCTAAGTATTTGCTTATGTATCACGTTACCACCCTATGAGAAGAGGCTGGTGGTAACCTTTACTTGACTTTAGGGAGCTAAGCATGTAGCTTAATGAATTTGGAAGTTCTGGTTCTTTAACATCAACAAAAGAAGGCTGGACCAGAGGAGTAGAGAAAAGGCCACCAGGAAGGCATATTTGCTTACTTGACACCTATCATTTCAGAGGTGAGAAAAAACCCTAAGTTAGGGCACCTAATATCCAAGCACCGTGTTTTCTGCCCTGGCTAGGCTGATAAAGATAATGCTGATGTCTTTGCCAGAAGGACACAGCGATGCATTTGTGAGATGGGGAAGAGCCGTGCTGAACAGGAATCTGGCACGTGTGATTGAGTAGAGAGCAATTGTGATCAGACCCTGCCCCGCTGCCAGCCTAGTTAAACTATTTTGCCACTCTGCAAGAACACAGCTCCTCTGCGGCAGAAACATCTATCACTGGCAGGGAGCAGGGCTGGTGTCCTGCCCTCTCTGTCACATGCTTCATGTCTAAGAGGGACTTGGGACATCTTGGCATGAGTGCTGTGATCGGGTCAGTGTCTCTCAGCTCACCTCGTGAGTTGTCTAGAATTGTGAATAAATATGCACACGTTTTCCTTTGCCATTGTCTTCTGTGGCCTTTGGACAGGGATCTATAGAGATCATCACCTCCCTTTCAATTCCCTGAAATGGAAGGAAGTCTTGGTTCTCTCTATTTTCTCTCTTTTTTTGCCATTCTCACCCTCTCCACCCACCCCTGCCACATCGCATAAAGGTCTTCTTTTAATTCAAAGACGGTCGGTCCCATTGCCTCCATCATCAACACGGGTTTTCGGAGAGCCTGCGTTCTGCCTGGCCATAACCTGCTCTTTGTGGCATCAGAAGAAGCCAACACTCTGCCCCAAGTAATTGAGAAAATGGTGTCGCCTTACAAACAGGACCCACCATTTAGGATAAAATTCTTCTCAAGTTGGACGAGAACTCCAGGACCCGAACCCTTGTTAAAGGACTTGTCCTATTTCGTCTCTCATTTCTCCAAGTTCTTCCCATTGCTCTAGCTACCTGTGGCTCACCCTGCCCTCATTTTTAGGTACGCTTACTTTTAGGCCATCTCTCCTCTCCTTAAATATCTCCTAAGGAAGAGTATGTTCAGATTTGTTCTGTAGAAGATGATCCAATCACCTCTGAAGCTCTTCAGCAATTCATGGTATCCTAACATCAGCAGTCTTTCCAGCCAACTTTCAGTTGTCTTGCTGCCATATTCCCTAAACTCCTTTAGTAGGTGAAGACGATGTGCTCGCCACTCTCCATAGATGTCAAACAGGCAAATTTGCCCTCCTTGTGCCCTTTTCTCCCCCTCCCCCCATTCAGCCTTGTCTTGCTCAGAAGCCATACGCTTAGCCCCTTCAACTCAAATCAAGTTTAGTCCTTTGGAAAATCGACTCTTTGCCTAATGACAAAAAGTAATAACCTTAAAAGCTTTCTCTTTTATTTCATGCCAAAGTTCAGGTTGATTTATTAAGGCTAGATCCAGTATAAGCTCTGGCAATCATCCATTGTCAGGGAACAAAACTGGGACACAGAGCAAGACCGGGGCCTTCAGAGGAAGGTGTTGGGGAATAGAGATGCGATGGGCAGGCTTCAGGCGTGCTCCCCAATTTTGTACTATATAGTTCTCCATATGCGCCCACAAACATCTTGAAAAGCATTTGAGAAACTGCCAAGAAGCCAAGCTAAAAATACCCACGGAACAGCCACGATCAAGGAGAAATGCAGAGATGGGTGTGAGCTCCCCATGGAGGGCGTGAGACGCAGAGCATGGGAGCCCAGCTGCGGTGCAAGTCCCGAGCTCCTGTTCTAGAGCTCGGAACAGTGCGGCAATCTGCTGTGGTTGGGGAGAAATAGTTGCGTCTGGGTCTAGACTCTTCTATTACTCAATCAGCCTAAGTAGTAGGGCAGCAGGTGTGCCCAATGAGCATCTCTCCTGTGACCCAGAATTAAAAATGCAAGGGCACACCCACTCCTTGGGAAAGTTGCATAAAACTTTGAAATCTAAGATAATTATCCTTTGTGTTTTGTAAAATCTGTAAATTGGACGTAATATCTTCCCAGTTCTCTATCTCAGTTTTAGGCTCTACTTCTTCTAACACGTAGTCATGTATCCCTGACAAATATTTTCTCTAGTCTGTTTCTCTAGCCTGTTTGGTTCAGTTACAGACTCTGTTCCTAATTTCTGGGCTCACTCTGCCGTTGGCAAGCTCCTTCTTTCTGCCAGGGCTTCATCAGTAATCCCAATAGAAGTCATCCTCAGCCCCAGGCAAGAGGACCCCTTTTCTTTAACCCTCCTACCCCAGATGTTTCCCTATTACATAAACCTCTTGTCCTGAGCGGCAGAGAATGGGACAGAGAGGACCGGTGAGGAGGGGGCAATCTCAAGGTCTTCCTTAATGTGACCGAGGGTCATGTTCTCCATGTGGATGAGAAACTTGCAGATTCACATACCTATTTATCTTTTTAAATAAAAGTGATCATTGGAGACAAAGACTTGCCTTGGAAGAATCAATAGTCTAAAGACAGACATCATGATATGGGACACCAAGAGCAAAGTTTAAAAAAGTAACTTGAGACATTAAGTGTTTATCTCATGCATAAATTAAGGGTGCTTGCTGCCCTGGTATAATTTGGTTAATCCTTCCCTGATTGTTCCCTGGGAGACTCTTTCTCCCCTGTACCCTAAATTATTTTCAAAGCTATTCCTTTTAGAGGACAGAGGCACAGATCTGTGTGACCTTCTTCTGATTGTACGATCTTGCTGTTGACCTGTGAGAGATGTTGATTTAATGCTGATTTGTAATTTGGGAGAGACGGACTGAGCTGGAGGTCATGAAGGGTCTGAAGAGAACTGAACGCTGTTGATGAACTTTGGGGCAGTTTTTCAAAACTGTAAAATGCCTGTTTCCATTTGTTCAGCTTTGACCCACTTGTTTAATTTTCATTTTGAGTGCTCTCCAGAAATATCCTGTGTATACTGATGTGTGCTATTATGTTAAAAAAGTTGACGCGCAAGTTTATCTTGGGGTAGGCAGGCTTTGCTTTATCTAGATACGCTGAAGTTCTTTACATTTCATGCAAGGAGAAATATAAGTTCACCTGTGCCTGGCATGCAGGGAAATTGAAGCGGCTCTGCTTTTCCCAGAGCTGAGTTTCCCTTGTGGTGCCTGGTATTCCGTCTCCCCAAGATGAGAGGAAGAGAGCCCAGTGCTGGGGTTTCCAGTTCAGTGACCATCTCTCCTGTCTCTTAGGTCACAGGCCCATTAGGTGGGCTGCCCCTGACCCAGTGGTGCAGCTTATAGAACCTCACTATATAGGAAAGTGGCTTTGTCTCCCCCCTCGGCACCAGTGGCATTGCTTGTCAAACCACGGGCAGACGGAGAGGCTGAAGGAATTGTCTCTGGATCCCATATTCTCTGGCTCTCTTTCCTGGTGTTGCTGGTCATACCTGGCAAGGGTCTCATCTGATCACTCTGGTGTCCATGGTTCCCACAAATTCAGGAGAGGTCTGAGCCTCAGGCTGTCTGAATCCTGCCCCTGCACCATCCCCATCTCCTCCCTGTTCAAGCCGGCCCTGTGTTCTGTTACTGAATGCTAGTCTCGGTTTCCCATAGCCAATAAAAGGAAACAGTTTGAGAAGGATGTCGTTTGATTTGTAGACAAATCGAAGAGGGTAGCAGACTTGTGTCTGAAAGACCACTGTTCTGCTCTTTGGCCAAGGGCAGGAGTATTTATTTAAGTTACAAGGGAGCAAGGGAGGAGGAGGAGGGCAAGGATCAACATGCTTGTTCTTGTTCAACACAGTGTTCGGAGGTTTCAGTTGCTTAAGGCATCATCTGGTCATCAGCAATTCAGAATGTTATCTCCCTAATGATGCTCTTTTCTCTCAAATGTAAGAAAATAGTTTGTTAAGCCTAGAGGAAGTGGGGAGCTTTCCTGGTGGGACAGAAAGAGAGGCAAGTCCTTCATTCCTGTTTCAGTTACACCACGGCAGTGACCCCAAGCCTTAGGGGTCTTCATGAGAGCCAACCCTTGTTCTCTGCATAAAACCAGCTAGGCCATTTGGTGGGGGAGGGTGGGGAGTGTAGTTTCCTCTGGAGTTTTGTCTGAGGCGGGTGCTAGAAGGAACCCCCCTTTAGGAGGCAATGAAGACCTTTACTGGAAAATAAAGGCCAGGAGAAGAGAATTTTTTGCTTCATTTTGTGCCTAACATGATTTAAAGAAATAAGTGAATGGAAATGGTGGAGAGTGGACAAAGTAGAGCATAGGAGCTCCTTGGCTCAAAGCAGATAGGGAGAAGGGAGCACAGGTGAAGAAGGGCGTGACCTGCTCCTACCAAGAAGTCCAATTCCTTTCTTGAAGCTTTATTCTTTGGGAAACTGTAAGCACCGGAGTGGTTTGCCCGCAAGTTGGAGAGAGAGCAGAGCCCTACAGGCCCCATTAGGAAGTCAGTGTGCCAAAGCAGCCAGGGAGGGTCTTCGACGTCCCACCCACGGAGCCCTCAAGTGACTGCAGCTTCAGTCAACATAAGGACGCACTGCAGGAGACACAAGTGTTACAGGGTAAGCCTGATGTTAAGCAGGGTGCCTAGCTGGGACCTCACCTGTGTGCTTAAAAGGGACTTACAACGAGACGCAACTGCAGGCACACACAAAAAGGGTAATAAAGGGACTATTTATGAAAGAAGGGGAAATGAAGGCATAAATGTCAGGAGAACGAGAGGGAGATAAATTGGTGAATGCGTCCTACTAGTTCTGCTGAGCTGGAGCCCCAGTAGCACGGAGAAAGCCGGTGAAAGATCCAAGGTCCCCCAAGGTCCACACATCTGGTTATATACCGAGCCCGGCTGCTTAACGCTACACTCAGTTCCCATGAGTCCTCCCTTCGGTTGGTGCTGACATTACGGGATTCGTCGTCCTTGGTGTCTTGGATCTTTTTGGTCTGGGCTGGGGCTGGGGTCATAAAACCTTTTTGTGGAGGTTGTTCAGGACATCCTTTCCCCCAACACCCCGACAGGGAAATGCCCAGCTAAACCCTCCCTCTGTCCCTTTTCTGACCCAAAGAGCAAAATCAAAATCAAGATAAAAGCTGCTATTGTTAAGCTCTCCGTGGGGTTTCTCACCGGCATCTGTTTCAACCAGTCTAGGACCAAGAAGCAAGAGCAGCTTCTTCACATGTCTCTCTGCTCCATGTGGCTCCTCCAGGTTTCCTTCTTGCTCTCCATGTTCTTCCTTCCTTCTCCAGTTTCCTCTCTAGCTTCTCCTCCCTCTTTGCTCACCACCACCCTTCCTTGGGTGGGGCAGGAACCTGGACCCTCCCCTTTCCCTGGGGACCACCCTGTCACAATAGTGTTGTTTTCCCCTACTAAATTGTGGCTGATGATGCAGGTAAAGAATAGAGAACCTGGAAAGGAGGTGCCCTAAGACCAGAGACCTGGCTCACTGCTATAGGGAGTGTCAGACCAAAAGTAAAGACAGGAGATTGAGCTCTAGTTCAGGAACCCATTGTAGTATCTCCGGAGCCCTGTGTAGAATCTCCAGTCCCTTTCAAACTCTACATAGTTGATTCAAAGTCAATAAGCAAGCCACTCCATGAAGGAGCGAGCCCCTCCCAGAGAGAAAAAGATTATATTAGTGCAATCTCTGCATGGGAACAGGGGCAGCAGGTCTGCCCACCTGTGACTGTGCAGGTGCTTCTCCTCACTAACTCTCTCCTCTAAAGGGCAGCAGCCTCCTGCCTGCCTCTGACCGGCACCACGCTGGGGCTTCTCTTCAATGACCTCCCTCAGTGAAGGCAGCTCTATCACTGCCTGCAACCACGCAGGCCTCTCTCAGCAAACCTCTCCCTTTTGGGGCAGCTCTTCCTGTCTGCTTGTGTCTATGCAAGTGGCCTTTATTCTTCTTCCCCTTTCCCTAATAAACCTGCTCTTTAACTGACATCTCTGCCTCATGGAGAAACTCACCTGGAAACTTGCTTAAACAGGGAGATCTGGTGAAACTTTTCCCACAGTGAACCCAAGAACCCCACTCTCCAAACCCACTGACTCCAAAAACGACATCAGATGATATGAATGCTCTGTACAATAGCATCCAGGACATCAGCTCCCTGACTTCTGGAACTTCTTCCTTCCCTCATACTTCACTAATTGACAGTCCTCAATGAAATACGAATGTAGCAACCCACTGAAGAAACTTTAGGTCCTACTGTGTGCCAGACATGTTCACATGTTAGTTCATTTAATTGTTATAAGATCCAGCGAGCCGAGGGTTAGGGACTCATCATCTATCCTTCCACTCTTGTTGAAGGGAGAGAAGATGGCTCTAAACCGGCTAATATTTAAACCCAGCTCTGATACAATCTTTGTGGAACAACTAGAGCACAGGTTGGCACCTTCCTGCAGCCCTCAGGAAGGTTTGAGTTGACTTAGAATCTGTCTTGGCTGTAGAGGTTACACCGAAAGAGAAGGACCGGAGGTAAAATCTCCACCGAGTCTCCCATAAGCACGGGCAGTGAGGCGGTGTGGGTAGCAGTTAAGAAGTCCCCTGACTGTGGAGGTGAACTAAGTCTGCTGAGCCAGGAGCCAGGGAAATGCTGTTCTCTCTGAACTCTGTATTTGCATCCCAACTCCTCTGGCAGGTCTGTTATTTGCATATTGTATTTCTACTTGCTGCTGCAGGCTGGCTGAGGTCCTGACACCCACCTTGGGACTGTGGGGTCTGGAGACGCCAGAGAAGCTCTCCTTCAGGAGCCACAGGTCGCAGATCTCTGTGGGTTTGTCAGATGATGTCATTTTTATGGGTGACCAGCTGCCTTTCCAGCTCACGGTTAGCAGGGCCCTGCCCCAACCTCCCTTGAGGGGTCCAGCCAGGTGGGTCTCAGCAGGCCTGTGCTGATTGCATTTCTCTCAGGGCCAGGGTACACAGTGTCAGCAACCACGACCAATCTCTGAGGTCAGACCTCCTTCTCCATGTATCTGCGCCCTCCAGGGATCAAACCAGCTCTGCTGTCAGCTGACAGGAGGGTTTTCTCTCCTTCCTCATCTTCCACTTGGAATGTCCAGGGCCAGAGGGGAGGGGAAGAAGAGGCCAGCTTTCACAGTCCTCGGCCATTGCGCAGTAGAGACACAATTATGTCTGCTCAGGGGCTGAGCAAAGCCAGATCCAGAGGCCAGAGGGGACCACCAGGCTCCAGCAAACTGCCTGGGAGCCTTTCAAACCTGGGCCTCCAGGCCAACAGACACCCCCACAAGCATATGCCCCAGGCGGGAAGCAGCCTAAGGAAACCACATTCATCTGCCTAGTGGGCAACACTTTTAAACTAGTTGATTCTATGTTTGTATTTTTCAAGTGGCTGGATACATTATTAAGGAAAAAATTTCCTGGCCAGACTCAGTTTCAGGGTCTACCATGATAGGCCTCAGGGATGCTGAAGTTCAAGTTAAAGCTTCTCAATTAATTAAGTCTTTAGAAATACTTATTTTTGGGGTTTGTCCTAGGATCAGTATAAAGAAAGAAAACCTCGCAGACATGGAATCCAGCCCTAGGCTGAGTTGGGCTAAATGCAAGGAGCTGTTCCTTTTGAGGCAAAGAGAGCACAGGCTGAGTCTAGCAAGATTGCAGTGCTCATTCCTGAACCTTCCCATCTCTTCTTGCAAGTTCTAACTATGGAACCTGAAGCTGCCATGGAGATGTTGCTTCTGCTCCCACGGGCACCCTCTTCTTTCTGCTCACTGCTCTCCCAGAGGGAAGCATCAGCTCTTCTGGAACTTCCCCCCCCCCCCCCCCCCCCCCCCCCCCCCACACACACACACTGTATTTGTCCCCTTCACAATCCCTGGCTTGCCTTCACTTCCTGCCCCGGGTCTAACCTAGCTAGAGGGGTGAAACTTACTGGGTGGTTTCTACTGCTTCTCTGCTCTTTACCCCAATGGATGCCTCTGTTCCTTTCTTTCTTTGTCTCTGTTAGAACTGCTGCTCCAGTGAAGCAGTGGCTATAGGACAGCTCTCTCTCCCTGCCCCACCAGATAAGCATTCCAATTTTGCATCTAACAAGTTTGTCTTCCTGCAGTCTAAGGAAAAGGAAGGACATTCCTAAGAAGATAATAAGCAAGTTAAATAGCAGGTGTTAACAAAACTGGCTGGTACCCTCTAAAATCTCCATTTCCTGCATCAAAAGGACACTCCAACCCTCCTATCTTCTTTGCAGACCCTTGCCCATTTCCCTTTTCTTTTTACTCCTTTGTGTAAATACCCTTCCACTCTGCAAAGAGCAGGACAATTATCTTTCAGATATGAGTCTGCTGCCCTCCTCAGTTTGTCGACAAATTAAACTACTTTCTTTCTCCTCAAACTCCAAAAACTTTTACCGGCTGATGGAAACTGAGGCCGGCTTCGCTGTCACCAGTGTCATTCTCCATGGCCTAAAGTAAGAACTCTCTTTCTGGCCAATGATCTCTGTGGTCCCAGTCAACTATATGACCTCTGATGATCCTCATCTCTGTTACTGTGCCCTCCCACACGGAATATACTTGACCTGTGTGTCCTTCAGAACACAGACATGATAGTATAATTTCTAAAATGATACTATACATATACATAAGACATTGTAGCTTGCATCTACCTTGTTCTTTCTTGGAACTTTCTCTGAGGACCTGCTGGTCTTGCAGTCCTGTTATTACAGTGTAGGGAAAGGGGCACTTTAGAACCTCTAAATTTGCTTTTCTAAAATGGGTTTTGTTATTTGCCCCATTAAAACAAACATGAAAGATTTTTAATGGAAAGAAACTTTAATATAATTAATAAATAATATAGAAAAGACAAAGAATATAGTTACTAAATTAAGCATTTAAAGTTACCCATGTCTTTGAGGGTGAAAGTTTACCCAAATAGGATAGGCTCAAAGCAAAGCCCAAAAGCCTGCTGCAAGTTTAAAGTACTTTTGGGTGGAGATTTATAGAAAAGTGTTAGAAAGGGTCAGACAAATTTGGGAGGAAAAGAGCAAAATTAAAATTAAGATAAAAGTTGCCATTGTTAAGCTCCCCACAGGCTTTTTATCTGCATCTGTTATAACTAGTTCAGGACTAAAAAGCAAGCACAGTTTTTTTTTTTACATGTTTTTTTGCTTTATTTGCCTCCTCCAGGTCTTTTTGCTGTTTTCCATCCTGCTTCCTCCCCACCCCCTTCCTTCTTCCTTATGTCTTTAATTTCTTTTTTAGCGTTTTTAAATTTTTGCTCCCTACTTAGTATGGAACAGGGATTTTGGAACTTCCCCTTTTCCTGGGGACCACCTGTTACACTATAGAGAGGCCACTAACAGCAAACAGACTAAACTTCTAGGCAGGCTGCATGGAGGTGGGCCCTCCAGCCCCAGTCCAAACGCCCAGGCTGCCATCTCTCTGCAGTCTCACAAGGCTCCCTGAACAGAACCATCTAGCAAAGTGTCCCTGATCTTGCCTAGATTCTATAAACTTGGGAGGTTTTATGCCACTAAGTTTTGGAGTAACTGGTTAAATGGTCATAGATCGCTAATAGGATGTGTTTCCCTAGATTTCTTTCATTATGTTCATCCAAATAAGACTCTGAAGGGAGCCAAGCCTATTGATAAATCAGAGTTTCTACATCCTATCAAACCAAAAAAATCTTCCCCTCATTTATTTTGAGTGCCTAGCACAGAGCATGGCAAATAGTAGGTCTTTATATGATTTATGGGGAGAAGAGGGTGTCAGGTCGTAAAGTTCACCCTTTACCATTAGACTGGGATTAAAAATAACTGCTATCCACTAATTGCATACCACCTCATGATGGGAGGGTATTAGAAGTGTAATTAGCATCTGGTGATAAATAAAAATAAGTTAAAAAAATTCCATGTGTGGTCATGCAATTAAGTGATTAGTCTGAGGTCTGGCTGGATCTGAATCTGGACCTTCAAAAGTGACTTCAGCTAGCTGGAACATAGTATTGACGACACTGGCATCACAGGCATCGCTTCCTCAAACTGTCTCATCCTGTTGTATTCTGATTTCCATCACAAAGAAATGGTAAGAGAGAGAAAATAATAGCAAATTCACCCTATGTCAAATGCTTTACGCCCATAGTTGCATTTAAACTTCTAGCCACCTTGTGAGACAGGAGATATTACCATCCCTGTACTACAGAAAAGTGACCAGGACTCTTGCTATTCAGCAACAAAATTAGGAAATAGTACAGCCATCACTTAAACTAGGATCTGTCTGATCGAATCTTTCTATCGATACTACAACCTTTCATAGAAGCCAAATCGGGATGGCAACTTTGAAGTCACTGAGACTGGCTTCAGGACCATGCATGAGGACACAGGGACTGCGAGAGGTTAAGTGCTTGATCAAAATAGCTCAGCTATTCATGGCATGACCCAGATTGATTTTGGACTTCTGGTTGGTTTTTCCTTTCACTTCACAATTTGACACAATAAGATTAACTTTGCTCATTTCCTCATATCTCCTGGAAAGCCCACATGAAGTTTATGAGGGGTGTCATGGCTGTCTGGAAGAATTTTAACCCACATTTTTAAAGACATCCCATGCTTTTTAAAAAACATTTATTTTATTTATCTATGCATACAAGAAGTGGGGTGTAGGTCAAAGCTGCAGATGGGTGAGAGGATTCAGCAGAGACAGAGTGGGGAGCAGAACAGGTGGATCTACTGAAATACACTGATGAGGGGAGCAGCAGGCAAGATAGGAGAGGTCTGCTGCACAACATGTGGGTGTGCTGCCTGGCCAGGATCAAACTCAGGCTGCAGTGGCTGGAAGATCGTTTGATAGTGCTGAGACTTAACCTCTGCACCAGTAGGGAGGCCCCTCCCATGTTTTCAATAAGCAACTAGTTCCTCATTAAGCATGGAGTAAAGATGGACATTCTGACCTCCTTACTGCCCGTCTGCAAATGGGCCCTTTAGGGTCAGGCAGAGAACAAGGTGTTCCCCTAGGGCTTCAAATACAGTTGGTCTTCTGCAGTGGTTTGCCAAAGACTGGGTGGCAGGTTTGGTAGCCTCAGCAGTGATGAGACCCTGGAGCAGATCAGGGCAAATTCCTCACTCTTCTCTAATCATAGCGGCAGTTTAATTATAATCCAGAAGCATAAATTTCGGTTTGCTTACATCTCTAGTATGTTTCATTTCAAATGTGACTTTCCAACTCCTTCTCTCTCTCTCTTTTTTCTCTTCGTGGCATAAAATATTTGCATATTTGAATGTCAAATTTTCCAAGTGCTGGAAGCAACAGGCTCTGGTATGTTCTTGAGTTATTTTGTATAGCAGCATCTGTCTTGTTTCAGCAACCACCAGAGCTGAGAAGTGACCCAGGAGCAGCCTGGCAAGGAGGAAGAATGTGGAATCCAAGAGGGGTTTCTGACATTCAGAGCCCAATAAGGCCTGGGGGACCCTCAGTTCCAGGCAGCTTCATAACAGATGTTTATCCTCAGTAATTTTTATTTTATATTTTAGAAGCAGATTACCACAGGAAACAAATACTGAATGATGACTACAGAATGTATCTTTGGAACTTGCTAGACTAATTACTGAGGCTCCAAAATCACTTTAAAAGCAACACATTTTGTTTTGCAATATACATTCTTGTTGCCAACTTTTTTTTTTTTTTTTTTTAGATTTCAATCAGAATCTACCTCAAACTGGATAGTTGATTGTGGGAGAAGTGGAATTTGAAGGGAATACTCTCCTATTTCAAGGACTTCCTCTACATTTTTCTGTATATAGAATGTCAGGAAAATTTCCTACAAAATGTTCTTAGAGCTTTAAACAGTTTCCTTCTGGAACGACACCTTCCGTTTAAACAATTATAAGAATAGCTGCTTACTATGTGCCAGGCAATATCTGGTTTAATCCCACAACGCCTTTAGTTGGTAGGCACTCTTCTTCTCCACATTGACATAAGTAAACTGAGGTTCAAAGAAGATGCTTTTCCAAAGGACACATGAAAATGGCGAGGCCAGATTAGGATGGAGAATGTTTATATTTATCACGCACATTATATTACTGTCATTTGCAAGGAGACCACGACGGTAAGATCTATCGACTCAATATCTCGATCAGTTCTGAATTACATCAGTATCACATTTTTTCCAGGGACCTTCCTGATAATCTCCAGAGAGTGTGATTTTCCAGTTAATATTTGATCAAGGAACTAGGACTCTGACATAAGCAGAAATGTGACTGCTTTGAAACCACATCTGTGGGAAGAAGTATTCATTTAACAGAAACGTGTGAAGTACCTACGATGGACCATGCCCAAGCAGAGTGAGTCTCTATCCCATATTTATTTAGTTTTTCTTGAATTCTATTCATTCGACAGTGTTCACATACTGTATAATCTTGGGAGTATAACATCACACCTCCATATTTACGCATGCTCTACCTTCTGTATTTTGGGGGTAGCAACTATTTAGGAAACTCAGACTATGATATGGAGTGCAGTGATTGGGTCCAGAGCTTCTGGTTGGGGCCCTTTGATAAGTCTCATCAGGGACATTGTTCAGCCCAGTCAAGGATACTCTCAGAATCCAAATAGGTAACAAGTTAATCTAGACATATTTTTCGGATTCATTCATCCATCCATTCAATCATTTGTGCAATTCATATTTACTTAGTATCCACTATGCTTTGACATGGCTGGGCAGACCTCTCCTGCCTCACCCACTGCTCCCTTCAGCAGTGTACTTCAGTCAGTCTGCTCGTTCTGCTCCAGCTCTGTCTCTGGTGAATCCTCTCTACCCCACTGCCTCTGACCTGTACCCCAGCTCTTGTATGCATAAATAAATAAAATATTAAAAAAATAACTTTCTGCAGTAATGCAAGTATGCAATATGGTTCGGTATGATAGCCAATCTCCTGCCACATGTGACTTGCACATAAAATGTGGCTAATGCAACTTAGAAACTGAGATTTTTATTCTATTTAGTCATAATTAATTTAAGCTTAAAGAGTCAGATGTGGCCAGCAGCTGTCATATCAGGCAGCGTGGCTCTAGTTAATGACCACGTGGCCTCATGGATGCCATCATCAACCTGACGTTGTCTGCTTTGTATCAAAGTCTGCACACCATTCCTGCTGAGTGATAGGAACACTTACATCAGATTGCTCGTGTAGCTCCCTATGTAGTCTAAGAGATGCCTTTTTTCTTTTCATTGCACTTGCAAAGCAGATTTATAACTTTAACTTTTATGTATACCTTTCACCCAGGAGAATGATGTGTTTCTTTTCAGTTTAGATTATTATGAGCTCCACTTCCCAGGAAATTCTCCTTGATGGGTACACTGACGTCTAAGAAAATAAACCGGAATGGAGAAAATAAAATTATATTATGAAGAACATTAATATCAAGGAGAAGGGATTTAGATGTGATGTCATAAGAAGTAAAGAAGCATTAAAAAATTCAAAGCCAAAAGTTAACATATATATGTGTGTGTGTTACATGGATACATATATGTATGTATGTATTCATGTATGTATCTGGCATTTAAAGAAAGTTTAGGAGAATTAAAGCCTGGAAGAGCTGAATCTAAGTCCTTCTAAATAAGTGAATAAATAGCATTTATTTCTGAACCTCAATTTCTTTGTCTGTAAAGTGGGGATAACACTCATCTTTATTAGGGAGAATTCTCCAGAGAAACAGAGCCAAAGATTTCCTCTGTACACAGAGACTTTTATTTTAAGGAATTGGCTCATGTGATTATAGAGGCTGGCAAGTTCCAAATCTGCAGGGTGAGCTGGCAAGCTGGAGACCTAGGAAAGAGCAGTGGTGTAGTTCCAGTCCAAAGTATGTCTGCTGTCCCTTCTTGCTCAGGGGGGGGTCAGGCTTTTGTGCCATTCAGGCCTTTAACTCACTGGACAGCCATGGAGGACAATCTGCTTTACTCAAAGTCCACTGATTAAATGTTAATCATATCCAAGAATCACCCTCAAAGAATAACCAGACATCCTTCAGAATTAGGTTTGGCTAAGTACCTGTGCACACACCCAAGCCAAGTTGATACATAAAATTACCCTATACACTACCTTGTATATAGTAAGAATCACATTCAGTCACACAATTAGTCAAATGTACATGAAAAGCTTTTGAAACCCTCAGATGTTGAAGGGCTGCAGTTGTGATTAAAACAACGTCTACGGTCAGGAGGCAAGAAAGAGAACTGAGTGCAAAGATGTGTACTTAGAGTCGGGGTGGTTGAGGCAGGGCAGGACAGTGCAGTAATGGCTCAGATGATGGGGTGCACTGGATGAACATGTTGCTCATGGAGTGGGGAAGCAGTGGCTCTGAGCGGCATTTAACAGAAATTACCCTGGACTTGATGTGAAATTGGACATGGAGAGAAGAGAGATACAGAGGGGCACAGCTTCCATCAACATGGACAACTACCTTCGACAGAGGCAGGAATGTTGGGTTGGTTGGGAGGGGTAAGAATGAGGCTAATAATGGTTTCAGATCTGAATATGTGAGTTTAAAGTAGAAGCAAGTTTTTTTGAAGATTTTATTTATTTATGCACACAAGCACTGGGGTACAGGCCAGAGTCATGGGGAGTGAGAGGGATCACCAGAGACAGAATGGGGAACAGAACAGGCAGGTTGACAGAAACACACTGCTGAGAGGAGCAGCGGGTGAGGCAGGAGAGGTCTGTTGTGCCATGTGCCACCAGGGAGGCCCTGAGAGCAAGCTATTTAAAAGAACATTCCCATAAACAGTAGAAGATTCTAGTTATTAAGAACTTTTACAAATCTGAGATTTTATACCTCTTCCATGCTGGCAAGGTAGATGCCACACATCATGGATCCTGGCAGGAGACACAAGTCTCCTGGACAGAGACAAAGGACTTCACTACTCACAGCAATAGCAGTAGCCAGACTCTCAGTGCTTATATCAGCTCCCTGATCCCCAGTTCGCATGGAACAACATGAAAAGGGTGGGTGACTCCTGTGCAAGCAGAGCAGATGTGTTCCAGCACAGGAACCTCAGCCTAGGAAGTTCAAGTTCATGAGCTGTAACTCTGACTGCCCTTTGTGCCCTTATTATAATTGGATGCTAAGGTAGCGCTATCAACCTATCGCCAGCTACTGCACATGAGTTCGACCCCCACACACACACCCTTCCCCTGCCAGGGAGCTGACCCACATGGCCCAGCAGACCTCTCCTGTCTCACCTGCTGCTCCCCTTGTAAAGGTCCGAGTTTCTGTGGGCAGACTCTGGCTCCAACACCCTCCGCAGTGTATTTCAGTAGTGAAAGGTTTCAGTGCAGTTGGATGGAGAGCAAGGGAGAGAGAGAGATAGAGGAAGAGAGAAAAAGAGCCAGGCCATGTTTCTGACCAGCAGAAACTTTCATTGCGCTCCCAGGGGAGGTTCTCCAATCCCCAGAGTGGGGGTCAGGGAAGTCAGGCGCAGGTTACAGGCTGCTGGGTTTTTATAGGCGGGGTACTTAGGAGTGGAAAATTTTGAAGTTTCTTCTGGCGGGAAGAAGTTGTCCCATGGTGGTGATCCATATCGAAGGCCCCCAGGTTGCATTCAGTTTCCCCGGCCACATTCCACTGGGATTGAGTCACAAGTCATCCTGTTCACTTGCTGTCAGCTATCTTATCTTGGTTACTGCTGGCTTCCCAGAACTGCTGCCCTGGGGACCTGGGTGAGGGTTTGAGTGAGGGGCCTGTGTGACCTTTCAAGTCGATCTGCCTATTCTGCTCCCCACTCAGTCTCTGGTGAATCCTTTCACCCTCTGTACCTCTGGCCTGCACCCCTTTTTTTGTATGCATAAATAAAAAAAAAATCTTTAACAAAAGAGAGAAACAACCAGGGATTTCAATGTGGGAATCATCTGCAGATGTTCAAACCAACAGAATAAGCCATAATCCTAAGTTTTTATCAGTCAAGATCCTGGCAGAAAATTGAACTCACCCCTGCTCCCTGCTGACTCAAATGAAGAGGATGTACCATGCCCGTGTCAGAATTCTCTCCTGTCACCTGGAGGCCATCAATCTCCAAATGGTCCTTCAAATGGAACCCAGGATGATGCTTCCATCGCCCTGAGGGGGAGCCAGACTGCTTCCCCACATCACTGCTTCTTCACGTCCCCACTTTCAGCAGGAAGCAGTTACTGATCAGACCAACGTCCGTTGTCCTAACAGCAGTTAGGGGCTCGTTAGAAATAATTAGACAGTCTTAGGGAGAAATAGATAGTTGGGACCCCAGAACAGTTAAATCTTGGCACAAATAGAAGGAAGGCTCCAGGAGATAGGGAAATGTAAACTTCTGAAAAAAGGCGGGGCATTCAAACACAAAGAAGAGTTACTGGATGCAAACTAAGGTAGACCCCAAGCACCCAAAATTCCAGATGGACTAGATTCCAGGTACCAAAAATTCTAAGTTAAGTGGGACCATCGAAACATAACCAATCACAGAAAGACTGGTAAAATTTTAGAATGGGGGCCTCCCTGGTGGCACAGTGGGTTAAGCAATGCACTATGAAGCAAACCGCAGCCACTGCAGCACAAGTTCGATCCCTGCTGCCAGCCAGGGAGGGGACCCACATGGTGCAGCAGGTACCATACACCTGGGAGTCTTTATTCTTCCCTTTTTCCTAAATAAACCATTCTTTTCAAGACCAAAAAAAAAAAAAAAAAGAGGATGTAATGAAGGGGTTACTCACAGAAGGAAAAGCAAACTGAAGAGAGTGGGGGAATATAGCCTGAGCAACTGTTACAGGGCAGGGAGATGAGCACCCCAGAATCCCCAAACCTGCTCTCTCTAAATGGGTTCTGCCATCCTCCGCATTAAGACAAACACATAAGGCCTTTAATGGAAAAGAACTTTAACACAATTGGAACAATACAGAAAGGACAAAGAATATAGTTACTAAGTTAAGCATCCAAAGTTACCCATTTCCTTTAGGGTATAAGTCCAGCCAAATATAATTGGCCCAAAGCAAGGCCCAAAAGCCTGCCACAAGTAGAGACCCATAGAAAAGGGTCAGAGAGAGTCAGACAAATCTGGGAGGAAAAGAGCAAAATTAAAATTAAGATAACAGCTGCCATTATTAAGTTCCCCATGGGTCTCTCACCCACATCTGTTCCAACCAGTCCAAGATAAAAAAGCAAGCACAATTTCCTTACACATCCTTCTGCTCCATGTGCCTGTTCTGTGTCTCCTTGCTGCTCTCCATCCTGCTTCTTTCTTCCTCCCTCTCCTGTCTTTTGTCCCCCAGCATCTTTTTATCCCTACTCAGCTCCACCCACTTAGGGAGGAACTGAGATTCTGGAACTTCCTCTTTTCCTGGGGACCACCCTGTTACACAGCCAGTACCCCTTGCTGATTGTTAAAAATCACATTTTGTGGCTGTGGTGCCGAATGTCATCAAAGCAAGCTAACCCCTTTTGACCCTCATGAAGTCCTTGTCATGAAGTCCATTAAATTGCCCAGTCTATAAATTGGGTAGCTGGGCCTTAGAAATGATAAAGCAAGTTGCCCAAAGTCACAGAGGTGGACCTCATGAGATTGTCCTGTCTCCTCATGCCATAATCTTTCAACCGTGCCACACAACGGTCACCAGACAGAGGCGCAGTAGCATATCTTGCAAAGCACCCACAAGTTGAGAAGATTATATTCAAGCATTGTCAGCTGACAGTGCCCACTGCATAATAATGGCCTTCGGTAGGAGCAAGGCACAAGAACTGCAGCTAGAATAACCCTGAAGTTTATCTCAGGGATACCATAGCCCAGCAGTCTACCCTTCGATCACCCACTGAACGAAGTGAAAAGTTGTTACTACTGCCCATCAGGCCACTCATGCTCTCGCTCCAGCAGGAAGACAGATCTCCTGGACCTAACTTCCTCTTCTCTTTCCTAGGTACAACCTAAGGTTGCCAGCCTAGGTTCTGTGTCTTTCATTAAACTTGTGAAGCTTAAGTTGTGTCTCAGACTCTCTACACTAGTTCTTCATTCACTAGAACCTATCTACCCTTGGATTCCATGTGACTTGCTTTTTTTTTTTTTTGTTATCCAAACATCTGCTAAAAAAGAAAAAAATAAACTTCCCCAGGGACAACCTCTCTCTCTCTCTCTCTCTCTCTCTCTCTCTCTCTCACACACACACACACGCACACACACACACACACACACACTGAAGCTTGGCCCTTCACTTTGCTTTATCAGTTAATTCCTGCTTGCTGTCTGTGTTCCCCATTCATACATAAGCCCCGTGAGGGTAGCAACTCTCATTTCCACTGTAGTCCCAGAGCCTTTAAGCACCAGCATTTATTGGAGACACAAAATCTTCTTGCTGAATCTTCTTGCACAGACGATCATGTGAAGATACTGAGGAGCAGAGGGTTTGGAGGGAGGAGATTCCAAGTGAGAAGTTCCTTCACCTGGGCTGGTGGGTAAGGCTCTGTTCCCCGAATGTGAATATCAGAGCTTCCTCCTAAGGCCAGTTCTGCTGATTGGTGCTGAGCCCTCCCAGAATCACAGATGCTGAATGTCAAGGGAAGGCTTATTTCTGGAAACAAATCCAAAAAGTTCTCTCACCACTAAGGGGGTCCATAAGCCAGAGGGAAACTTTTTTTAAGTGATTTATTTATTTATGCATACAAGAACTGGGTACAGGTCAGAGGTGGGAGGGGTGAGAGGATTCACCAGAGACAGAGTGGGGAACAGAAGAGGCAGATCGACTGAAATACACTGCTGAGGGGAGCAGCGGGCGAAGCAGGTCTGCTGCATCATGTGGGTCAGCTCCCTGGCCGGCAGCGGGGATTGAACTTGTACTGCAGTGGCTGGTGACAGCTTCATAGTGCTAAGACTTAACTCCTTGCACCACCAGGGAGGCTCTCAGAAACTGTTTTTGAGTTTAATGTAGAGACTGACACCCACCTCCTTCCACTCTCTTGTTCCTCCTGGGACTTTCTTCAGGAAAAATAACTACTTACCCCTTCCCCCACAGCACCTTCTACCCACTTGCCTTCTGAACCACCTGGGAGAGGTGGGGGGGAGGCAAAGAGGAGGACTGGAATTTCTCTTCTTCCCATCAAAAGAAAGGGGTTACCCAGGAGAAACAATTAAAAACAACAACAACAAAATGGTGGCCTCATGAGTATTCATTCCAAATATAAAGTGCCTGGGACGTAGTAGGAGCTTATTATATAAGATTGAAAGGAAATGTTGTCAACCTGTGAGTCAGGGTGGGCTGGATGGAAGGAACGGTGCTGCGTGATGGGTGTGCATGCTGGGACCCCCGGGAGCTCTTCCTCGCCAGGACCACACTTTGGCATCACGGAGCTGGCCCTTGAAGCGGCGGCAGGTCATCTCCCTCAACAGCCTCCTTCCAGCTGTCCCCAAGGACACTTGAGATGAGCCTTTACACAGGGAACCTTAAACAGAGGAAGAGGTAAGCCCGCCCTTGGAGCTTTGAGAAGGTGTAATTACAGATTTTCCAGATCATTCGCCACTGACAGAGTGATCTCTCAACACTGGAAAGAAGCCTGTCTTCCAAAGCGGAAGATTTGCTTCAGTGCCTGCAGAGGGGCCTCAGGACTCAGCCTGAGAACCCAGAGCCAGCTAGCGCAGTCTTAGACCCCGAGACCTGGGTGGGAGCTCAGGCTCGTCACTGGAGCCTCTCTGGGCAGAACAGGAAGACAGCATTTCTCAGCTCAAATCCTGCAACAGTGGAGACTTGGGGCTTCCCAGAGCCCAGGGCTGAGGAAAGTCAGAAAACCCACTTCTAGTTTCAGCTCTACACTTAACCGCCTTACTTTTGGGAAACTCATATGTTCATCTAAGGTAGGGGTGAGGACACATCCCTGTGCTGGTGAGGATTTCCAGAGCTCAGGCCTGCTCCTGCCCACCTCCAGCCCTGCTAGGGGTGAGCTGCCTTAATGCTGCTCGGCCTTCACCTAGTCGGGCTGTGCCCATAGTAATGGAGATAGGAATGGGTGGCTATTCCCTGGCTCTTTTCCTGCCTCTCCAGTAGAGATTTTCACCCTCAACACATGATCTGATGCAATTAGAGGCCCCACGGCAGGGAGGAAAGCCAGAAGCAAGGCTGCTGCTGACCCAAGGCAGAGGTCGCCATGCTCTACGACAGAGCAGCACCCAAGGAGCACCCTGGGGGAGCAGGAGTACAGGAGGAAAAGAGGGGACGGGAGGCGCCCTCCCTCATAAGCCACTAGCCCAAACTCATGGGCAGCCCACTGTCCATGCTGGCTGCACCATGAACCACGTGGTTCTTTGAGAGACACCCGGGATATGAGTTTTTCAGGTCTGCGTGCCTGCAGCAAGGGGCTGGGGACCATGAGGACTCTGATGGGGAGGACCCACCATGCACGTCATGTCTCCCCGATGGGGGCCACCTAACTATGACTTGAGGCAAAAGCCCGTCATAGGGGAACTGCCCTGAAAAGTCAGAGGTTCCACAGCTGGCCCTCTTTGGACTCCCTTTTGTTTTGGACAATTTAATAATTAAAATTTTAAAAGTTACAAAAAACGTGCTTGCTGGAATATCAGCCATGGGGGTGGTTGTATGATTGGCTCTTTTATTAAACAAAGTAATTAGTTGCCATGCATTTTGATGACGTACCGCCAATTGGCTGATATTATAATACAAATTCTAAAATTAGATTAATAGGAAAAATTTTTATTTTTTTATTTTTATTTTTTTTAAAGATTTATTTATTTATGCATACAGTCACTGGGGTACAGGCCAGAGGTGTGGGGGGTGAGAGGATTCACCACAGAGAGCGGGGAGCAGAACAGGCAGATCAACGGAAGTACACTGCTGAAGGGAGCAGTGGGCACAGCAGGAGAGGTCTGCCTCACCATGTGGGTCCCCTCTCTGGCCGGCAGCAGGGATCGAACTCGTGCTGCAGTGGCTGAGGCTTGCTTCATAGTGCATTGCTTAACCCACTGCGCCACCAGGGAGGCCCCTAGGAAAAATTTTTAAACTCAAACATTTTACTATGGGCTACAAGCCTCGGGGAATCTAAGTGAGACCGAGACTGGGCCATGTCTTGCATATCTGCCTTTGCTAAGGGTGGTTCCTGAATCACTCTTCGTTAATTAAATTTATGGCTTTGCATTTTCTAAAGGTGGGCTCTGCATTTCCTCAGGTGAAAATAAGTTGCAGAACCCCTCCTCCCTTCCCCTTTGCTTTTTTGATCTAATGTAAGAGATAACTAGCAGCAGCATACATTATCAACTGAAAGACAAGGAAACTAGTGATTCCTAGTGAGCACCTAATAATTCATTTTATGCTCAGAGTGAAAAGAGAATAATCAGTTATGATTTCATAAAACTAGTATACCTGCCATAATATAGATTAACCAATCATAATAACTAACTCTAGTAGAGAGATGCTGTCTTGATTTTATAATCACCTATGTTAGCTAGCCTGGCTGAAGGTCACATGACCCCAAGCTGCTCTGAAAGGAAAAGTCATTGTTAACTTCCCTATCAATGCACGCGTTCATGTAACCCCGCCCTTTCTCCTTAATGTATAAAATAAAGACCTGCTGAGACTTTTTCCGGCAAGGACGCACACCAAACCCCAACTCGAGTTTTGTAACCCTGAACCCCCCTCATTTGCCGACTTCCGTTCCATCCTTTGGGGACCTGGCTTTCTGTCGTAGCTGGTCTTCAGCAGAGCCCATAAAGTCACAGAAGGATGGAACATGTGTACCAGGAAGGACTTTGAGGCCAGCCGGTCTGCTGGTATGGACCTGTTGGAAGCATCATTAGAATCCTCCTGGGGTGACTGGCATCTCAGCTTGCCAGGACCCAAGAGGTCCCCAGGACACAGGACTTCCACTGGTAACTCCCGCACATCTTGGGCATCCCAGGATGAGCTTGTTACACGTTTTCCCACTTCCAGCAAGCACTCTCAGTAACAGGCAGGGGCTCATTTTCTTAAATCAGCCTTCCCTCTGAAATCCCTGTCCAGAAACCCTCCCAACCTCCATTGCGACACTGGCTGTGCCTCCAGCAACCAGGGAGGACAGCGGCAAGGAAGGTGGGTGCCCACCTGTGTCTTAGGCAAGAGAAGGGCATTTTTAGGATGGGACAACTCTTTCTAGAAGTTGAGCTAAGACAGGGATGAAGGCAGAGCCATCAGTGCGTGAGAAGTCAGAAGTCAGAAGAGCCATATTATTATTAAAGAAATAGCACCTACTTTTTGGGCAAAGCTAATCCCAGCCCCCCACTCCCAGCCAAAACCTCCCCCTCAGGGTTCTGTGTGTTCAGCCTTCCTCACTGTACTTGAGAGGCAGTGACATCTTGCTGACAGCTTTGACAGAAACACAGCTAATTTAGACACAGCAGCAAGGTGGTCGCCTCCTCCAAGGGCTGTGCCAAAGAGGGAATGGACCGTCATCCCCGGTGGGGTCTCCCTGGCCCTCCCCAAGGGACCTTAGGGACACCTGTTCTAGCCCACACCTGAACACGCTCATGGAACCTGATGTTCCCTGACTTTAGAGCATTTTAAGCTTTCTAAGTGCTGTCCTCCATGCAACATCTCTTTTTTTCCCCCAGATTTTTTATTTACTTTTCCAGCTTCATCAAGATATAACTGACATGGAACATTGTGTAGGTCAAATCATCACATCAAACACTTTAAACATATGCCATCTCCTGCTCCCACACCCCTCGGGGCGCTCACAGTCAGGGTCATTGGCTCAAGCAGCGCTGCAGAGCGGGGCCGCGGTCCAGACTACGTCTGCTTGCTTTCCCTGTGGCCTATTTTGCTTCATTCATGAACAGCATTGTCAAACATGCCCTTCCAGTTCTGAGGTGGCCCAGGCAGACGAGGAAAGTGTCACAGCCACATTCTGATGAGTGCCAAGCCACAGGCACCAGTGACCTGAGAGGCAGCCCAGATGTCCCCACCCCCGGGAGCCCCACTTTAGTCATCTAAGCCCGGCCTGAAGCCAGAGAAAATACCTTTCAGGACAGACTGTACCTGCAGAGCTGTCGGCAAGAGCTCAGCAGGTCTCTAAATACCAACGCTCATTCCGACAGACACCGAAATATAACAGAGGTGTCAGCGCTTTTAAAGCTGCATTTTTCTATAGTTTCCCCAAGTTAAAGAAGCTTTCGGCAACACTACATCTTCTGGGTAATTTCCTGCCAAATGAGAGAGGTAGTGCTGAAGATGGAAGGAAATCAGGTTTTACCCACATAGTCCTTCCTCCTTATATTAGCACTAGGGGAAGAGGACAATACAAAGCAGCAGGCTCTCCCATCAAGTCCTGGGAGCTTCCTTGTGTGAGAACAATCCTTCTTCCAACAGGAATCTAAACCCAACACGACGGAAGCCAGGTCATTGGGACATAATGCATGCTGAGCCCTGTCTAGACAGAGCAAGGGAATCCCAGCTCCTCCTCCTCCAAGCTGGGTGGCGCTTGAGCTCTGTGTCTCTGTGTTCCTCATCTATGGACAGAGAAGCCGCACAATGCCCACATGTGGTAAATAGAATTGTCACCACAAATTGCAATTTGTTGCGAAAACAAATCAACCTCTTAAGAGCTTGCTCACAGAAAGTGTCCCATAAATTCTGCATATTATAACTATGCACATAGAGAACGAGAGGGCTTCTCATAGGCCTTTATGTACTTCACGTTTTGTAATCCTTTAAAAAAATAAACCCTAGAACTGATCCCTAGAACTTGCACGCTCTGTATATTTGCATACATCTGTATGTCCATCTTTATTGTCCTCCACTGTCTCAATGCAGTACTTAGTGGGATTGGTACAGCTGGGATTGGTGCCTGTTTCACAGATGAGGAAATAGAGTTTAGGACAGTCATGGGGACTTTTGGGATGGCGGAAGTGCTAGAGGCCAGTGATAGTGATTTTTAAAAATACAAATCCTGGGGTTAAGTCTCAGCACTATCACGCTATCACTGCTATAGCCTGAGTACGATCTCCAGCCAGGGAGCTGACCCACATGGCCCAAAAGACCTCTCCTCTCTCGCCTGCTGCTCCCCTCAGCAGTGTATTTCAGTCAGTCTGCCTGTTCTGCTCCCCACTCTGTCTCTGGTGAGTCCTCCCATCCCCCACACATCTGACCTACACCCCAGTTTTTCTGTGCAAAAATAAATAAAAGCTTCTAAAAAATACAAATCCTTCCAGAAGGCTTGGGTGGCTTCTCACTGGACCTAAGTCCAAATGCCTGACATGGCCCTGTACTGGGTCCCGATCCACACCAGTCACAGGCCTGCCTTCAATGACCTCTTCAAAGCAGGCTCACGTGTTCTGAATCTTTCCTTTCTCAGAGTCTACTTCTACTCTGTTTTCTCTTCCCAAAGTCCTTGTCCCTGCTCCATACATCTGGCTGCCACCTCCTCAGAGGCCGTCAGCCCATCAGGCGACAACATGAATGAGAAAAATCACCCACTCTGGTGTGCAGCCATTTACTGTCAGTCTAGAGCGCACGTGCAGTCTGGATCTTGCCACAGTGTCCCCTCACCATCTCCAGAACCCTATGAAGCAGCTTCCAGGCTAGACTGAGCGAGGCCATGTCTGACCCCTAGAGCTTGCACGCTCTGTATATTTGCACACGTCTGTATGTCCATGTTTATTGTCCTCCTTGAGACTCAATGAGACCAAATTTAGTACTGTCTGCTCAGCGGTGACACTGGAACCAGAGCGCAGCTGTGGCTGACCATGAAGCAAGCCCAGTGACACAGCCGAGCCCTTTCTGCCTGGGGTGTTCCCTTCCAGAGAGAGCATTTCCAAGTGTGACCTGAGGCGAAATTCTGAAACCTCCCTGGTTGGGGATCTAACTTGCACTGCAGTGGCTGTGGAAGCTCCACAGTGCAGCGCTCCCTTGCACCCCAGGGAGGCCCCATATTGCAGAAAGTTCTATTAGACAGCACCGAAGCAGGGAGACTCATCCCAAGCATAAATCTCATCAAACCACTGTTGGTTAAGGA
This sequence comes from Galemys pyrenaicus, assembly GCA_019455555.1. Lineage (NCBI taxonomy): Eukaryota > Metazoa > Chordata > Mammalia > Eulipotyphla > Talpidae > Galemys > Galemys pyrenaicus. The sequence goes on from JAGFMF010011417.1 coordinate 4,539,443, forward strand.
CAGACAGGAGGCTGAGGCTAAAGAGGCTTCCAGGGGTGAGAACTATAGACTCTTCCAGAGGAAGGACAAAGGAAGGATCCTCGTGGCTAACTCTCTGGGACTCACATGCCAGCAAGTCAGCAAAGTACAAGTGTCTTCCCGGGGACACACCCAAGGGAGACTCATTCTAGCAGGACACCGCCAAGAGTGACCTATGGCTTGAATTCAAAGTGAGGTTTCTGTTCCCAGCCCCCTGTGGTTTCAGCGAATCTATCAGACACACTTAATAAAAATATATAGCTTACATGGACATACATGGTAATAGAAAATTTGACTACAAACCATACCGTAATTTTTATTATTTGGGTGCACACTGTTGTGCCAATAGTTATGTTATAATGTAATGAAATTTACTTTAGTGGAAGACAAAAAGGACACTTACAGAACTGATGATATTTTAATGCGCAGCAATCTCAAAGCCTGAGGACACTTTGACATTCTGTCAGTAAGTAAGGTCATTCCCACCTGTAGAAGGTGGTGCATTGTAGAGGAAGAAAATAGCCTGCATCTTCTCATTTTGCCTTTTCCGTCTCGAGCTTTAAGAATCTCCTTTGAATAATTGCCAACTTGTATCAACTATTCTAAGGGAGAAAGATCATTGTTCGCACTGCAGGCACAGTTTAGTGATAGACCAGGGTCCCCAAGGGGAGGGAGGACACAGCGGTGACACTGGAACCAGAGTTCAGCTGTGGCTGACTATGAAGCAAGCCCAGTGACACAGCCGAGCACTTTCTGCCTGGGGTGTTCCCTTCCAGAGAGAGCATTTCCAAGTGTGACCTGAGGCGAAATTCTGAAACAAAAATCTTAATCTGAAATACTTCTTTCCCCTTTCTTTCCTCTGTTCCCTATTCTGCTTTCCTTCTTGGGTATTTGATCTGTGTGTAGGATAAAACGACAGGGTGGCAATACTGATGCTTTACTCCTCCCAGTTTGCATATTAATAATAACATTTACATTTTTAACAAAAAGCTTCAAGAGTCAGCCAGAATTAAAGGCAGGGAGCAGATACCTCAAGTCACAGCAGCTGCAGACTCACCTGTGGAGTGAATTGAACCGGGTCACTGGCATTTCTGAAGCCTCTTCTTTCAAACTTTGCAGTTTAAGTCCAAGGGAGAAAGATGAGTGTTCACACTGTTGAAGGCAGACAGCTCTAGAACTTGTTTCCGGATGTGTCGTTGGATATGAGATTTGCCAATCAGCTCCTGAGATTTTGCTGACCTGACATCCTGATGGACCAGGAAGGAGATATTTGGGGCAAAGTTGAAAATCAGCCAGTTTTCCAACATTGTCCTTAATATCAGATTCTGGGATTCTGGAAATACGAATTGAAGGAGAATTGTGTGAAATCATGTCTGAGAGAGCAGAAGCTGTGTGAAATGTGCCAGGCCCCACGCAGCTTCCTGCACTCGTGGCTGGTCCTTGATGATGTATGTCCTTGGCAGGGCCCACTCCAGCCAGCTCTGGGCTGACAGTCACTGGGGCATGGCAGGGGCGTCCGCCTAGACACCGGCCCGCAGCCCCGGAGGGGTCACAGCAAGCATGAGTCAGACTTCTGGAGGTTCTGGAGTCTGAGTATCCAGGGAAGGGGCTGGTGAGAGCAGGAACAGGACTGAGCCTGTGATTGAGCAGTTGGAGGTGAAGAGAGGACACTCACCCCTGTGCGCTGAGGCAGAAACTTGGTCAGGCAAAGAACACTGTGGGGACTATGAGTGAGGGTGTTGGGGTTTTCACCTGGGAATGCCAGGGGCCAAGTTTGCTTTTGCCAAATGAATTCCAGACAGCGTTCCTCCCCCGCAATGAGGAAGAGTTTATCCACATTACTTTGCCTCTTTCGAGGGCCGGCACAATATCTGGCTCATGCAAGTTCCAATCTAGGCTTAATAAATATTTGCTGAGTTCCTCCTGTGTTTTGGGAATACAGGGCCAAGTGACACATAGTTACTGTGCGGTGGGAGTAGACAGACAATAGTGAAGCAGAGAAGCAAATGGACATGATTCTGTTAGAGGGAACTGAGTGCACTTAGGAGGTAGAGAGAGGGTTAGAGTGAGGGTACCACCTTGGGTTGCATAGCCAGGAAGGGTCTCTCTCAGCTGGTGATATGACTCCTGAAGAACCCGTTGTGTGACTGTCTGAGGGTGACACTGCCCCAGGCAGAGAACAGGAATGCAAAATTGCTAGGTAGCAACTGGCTTGCTGTGTTGGACAAGCAGGAAAGGAGGCCAGTGTTGTGTGGTTAGAGGGGAGTGAGGTCAGCAAGAGTGGAGGGAGTTAAACTTGACAGGGTATGAACCCAATGTTTCCTTTTTAAAAAAAAGATTTATTTATTGATGCATACAAGAACTGGGGTACAGGCCAGAGGCCTGGGAGATGAGAAGATTCATCAGAGACAGTGGGGAACAGAACAGGCAAATCCACTGAAAAACATTGCTGAGGAGAGCAGCAGGCAAGGCAGAATAGGTCTGCCACGCCCTGTGGGTTCCCTCCCTGACTGGGGATGGAACTCGCACTGCTGTGCCACAGATGCTTCACAGTGTGGTGCTCAACCCGCCGTGCCACCAGGGAGGCCCTGAACCCAAAGTTTCTTAAAGGAATGACCTTTGGCATTTGGGATGACAATCAAGTGTTGTCAATTTCTGACAACCAAAAAATTCCCAAAGCATTTCCATTCCCACACACTGCCTAACAAATACCACCAGAAGATGAGTTTGTTACTCAGGGTTCTCCAACAGGATCAACTGCATGTGTGTGTGTGTGTGTGTGTGTGTGTGTGTGTGTGTGTGTAGAGAGAGAATTATGTAGAGAGAGAATTATAGTAAGGAATTGGCTGATACAATTATGGAAGCTGACATGTCCCGATATCTGCATCAGATGGTATAGTTCTACACTGAAGGCCAGCAGTTTCAAGACTCAGGAAGAATTAGTGTTTTAGTTCAAGTTCAGAGGCAGGAAAAAACTGATGTCCTAGCTCAAGGCAGCTAGGCAGGAGGAATTCCCTCTGACTCTGTTTGGTTCAGACCTTCAACTGATAAGATGAGGCCCACCACATTAAAGAGGGCAATCTGCTTGACTCAGTCTATAAGCTCAAATGTTAATACCATCCAGAAGTACCTCACAGACATACCCAGTATAATGTCTGTTCAAATAACTGGGCACCCTGTGCCCAGTTAGTTGACACATAAAATTAACCATCACAGTTGAGTAAGGCCCTCATGTTCTTGAGTTTCAAGACCTGGGTGGAGCTTATCTTGTTGGGATAAACCATGAGGGACACCAGCAGAACCTTACTGGGGGAGGTAGGAGGTGTCAGTTCCTTGACATTAAAACTGCCCCCAGCTCTGCTTTATGGCGAGCAGGTTTTGGGTGGTTGTCATGTCAGGATGAGTCATATGATGATTTGCAAATCCACATACGTGATCTCATTTCATCTCCCTGCCATCTCGTGAGATCCATCAAGGGTGCATTATTATCGCTATTTTATGGCTGAAAGGACAGGTTTAGCAAGGGTGAGAGGCTTGCCAAGATTACATGCATTAGCTGTATAGCACCAAGGCTGGGGAGACTCAGGTTTCCTACAAATGTTTGGGAGTTGGGGGTGGAAAGAGCAGGATGGCGCTGAGTGTGGAGAAAGCTGCAGAGGGCGAGGGGACAGCCACGTGCATACTCTGCAGGCAGGGAGCATCTTCAAGGACACCCGTGCGGCCCGGCTGCAGTGATGTAGCAGAGCTGTCACTTAGGAGGAGACGGCCGTGGCCGACAGAGCCTGCTGGTGGTGGCAGCTGGGGTCAGGGTGACTCAGAGGGAGCAAAAACCCAGGACTGGCAGCCAGACAGTGGGGTGAGGAGTGGCCACATCTGTCACCTCCAGCCTCAGAGGATGAGGCTGGAGTCTGCAGACAGCATGGGGGCTGCTCTGTGTCTGCAGTCCTTTCCTAGAGATCTGCCCTGGGGCTGCTGCCCAGACCTGCTTTCTTGCTCTGTTGCTTGGGCTAAGTATCTGGAGGGGTCTACATCACTGTTGGTGGTGAAGAGACAGAGAAATAGAACATCTAGCTTCTGTGGCCTTTCCCCAGCATCCTTTCCTGAGGGCATCAACTACCCAGGGGCTGAGTGGCTCCATGCTGGGACTTAGTGTTGTGCTGGCAACTGAACACCCTAGGTAAAGGAAAGCTCGGTCGCCTGGAGGGTGTCATGCTGCATGAGACCCTGTGGGAACACGGAGAAGGATCTGGGCTCTGCCCTCAGCTGCTCACAGTGTCGGGGGAAGAGGACAAAGGCATAACACAGGCCCACGGGTGAGGCTCTATGTCCAAGAAGTGGAGAGCCCTGGGGAGTCACACTGGCCTCCCAGGAGAGGGGAGAGCAGAGTCAGGCTGAGTCTCACCTGAGTAAGATTCAGGTAAAGGGAAAAGGACAAGAGGGGATGAGGATGGTCTCAGGCAAGGCTCAGAGAGTCCTGCAATCTGAGCTCTGTCCTGCCAGGGAATGCTGCCCAAGGATGCCCAGGGCAAGCAGACTCCCCACTCTATGGTGATAGGCACAAATCACTGGGCTTGAGGGTGTCTTCATTTTCCTCTTGGACTTGTGACTGGCAGATGGAGGCATCCTTTCCATTGCTGTATCCACCCTGCCCCTAAAGTGCGGCAGGCAGGGAGAGGGCAGTGGACTCCAAAGGGCTCTGAGAGGCCCTCCCTGGTGGCGCAGTGGGTTAAGCAACACACTATGAAGCAAACCGCAGCCACTGCAGCATGAGTTCGATCCCTGCTGCCGGCCAGGGAGGGGACCCACATGGCACAGCAGACCTCTCCTGTTGTGCCCGCTGCTCCCCTCAGCAGTGTGTTTCAGTCGATCTGCCTGTTCTGCTCCCCACTCTGTCTCTGGTGGGTCCTCTCACCCCCACCCCCACCTCTGGCCTGTACTCCAGTGTTTGTTTGCATAAATGAATAAAATCTTTCAAAAACAAAAACATAACAAAGGGGCTCTGGGTAGCTGAGAAGATAGGTGTGGGCACCACTACTGTGGGAAGCACCTGTGGGGGGCAGACTGGGGTTCACATAGGACCCCAGATGGCTGGTTAGGGACTCCTTGGAGCCCTGAGGGCAAGCCACAAAGAAGCCTGCACAAATCAGCTAAATTTCACATCTGTGGCTCCTCTTGGTCCTAGGAACATCAGCCTTGAGGGATTCCGGCTATGGCTCCATCTTGATGGAATCTGCTATATTTTTCTTTTGCTTCCCATCCTCAACTGGAACTTGAAAATGCTAGTGACCAATTGCCCCTTGAAGTAATAGAGAAGCATACCAAAGGAGAGAGAACTCCATGCCTTGCCACGGTGGGCAAATAACTTTTCTCATCTATGGAAAGGGGCAAGGTGTTCCCTTCCCCACACCGCTTTGATAGGTCCTCGGGGACAAGTGTCTTACAGTATTTTTGAAAA
>JAGFMF010011417.1:4547415-4565740 GCA_019455555.1 Galemys pyrenaicus
CCTTGTATTTTCAAGTAAACCACAGGACTTTTCTCCCAGGGCAGCTTCCCTAGGACCCCAGCATCCATAATAGACACAAACAACTCAAGTTCACATGCGGTAGAGGCTACCAAGCAATGGCTTACTCCACCCCACTCTCTCAGCAGATCACCTTGAGATACTTTCTGGAAATCCAGGGCTATACTGCAGAAACCATTGATTCTAGTTTGTTGTGTTTCTTTCTCTTTTTTTTTTTAGGGAAGTAAATGGAGGTTTAGTGAGGTGAGGTAAGTTGCCCAAAATCAGACAGATTATTAGCAGCTGATGGAGGGACTGAGGTTCGGGCTTACAGGGCATTTCCTAGGCCACTAGCCTGGGAGACTGGACAGAAATGTAATGCAGGGAACTCCAACTAAGACAGAAGGAGGAAGGAAGGGTCTCCCCAACTGCATCACAAACCATTTTGCCTGCCCCTTTGGATTCCCTCCCTCTTCTCCTGGCCAGGGAGCAAGGGGAGAGGAAAATGTCTGTTCTTGCCCTCAAAGCCCCTCCCTGGCAGTCACTAAGGATTGAATATGCTGCAGTGGCTATAATTTGGGTTTAGCTTGGAGGTAATTTCCCAGTGGTGCCTGCAGCTTCTTAATGCAGGCTGTCAAAATGATGTAGAATTGTACTCTGCCAGCCGCCCGGCTGACTTTATTCAGATACATCTAATGTGACAATTTTGTCAAAGCGTGTTTTAAAGAGCTGTTTTGACTGGGTGTTAATGCAGCCTTCCTAATCAGCCAATTGCTGCATCCGATCCCCCATACCAGGCACGGGACAGTGGTGATTTCCCCATGGGTAAATATCTCCCCTGTCTGTGACCTAAACCTGGCAGAAGCAGGTGGCAGAAAAAAGGCTGAGATCCCCCCCACCCCCCTCCTGCCGCAGCCCCTTGCCCTCTGCTGCTGGGAGACTGTCAGGCCCTAAGGGGCTTGGGGGTAAGCAGAGAAGAGTCTCCAGGAAGCTGAGGGAACAGGCTCAGAGTTTGTGCTAATGAGGGCCAGCCAGGGACTTCAGACAAGCTCTGGGAAGCTGGAACCAGGAGCTGGGTCAGGTGGGCCCAGATGCTGGGCTGATAATGAGTACGTGAACCACACACCTTGGCTGGTGCACAGCATCTTCCAGCTGCACATCTGGCCAGGAAGAGCAGCAACCAGGGCTCAGGGCTGATGTCTTGGGTTTCCAGGCTCAGCCTGTCACCTAGCAACTCTGAGTTCCAGTTTCTGCATCTGAAAGTGGGCATGTTGACTTCTGCAGGGTGGCTGTGAGGACCGAATACGCAGGACATGCCTGGCACATAAGCAGCTGTCCCACAGCTGCCACACCTGCGTGGGGGGATGGGGAGGCTGACTGCCCCTCAGGTTGGTGCCCCTAGGCTCAATGGACTGTTTATAACACCCTGCTTGATTTTAAAGGCTGTGTGGGTAGGAGTCGGGGATTTATTTTTTAACGTATGTTCCAAGCACCTGTATGTTCCTGTAGAATCCTTGGCACCTGATTTAGCCTGAGGTGTTCAATCAAGATTTTTATCCTCTGTACTTAAACCCACTTTCTCTAAAGAGTGGATCTTGTTTTCTGAGGACAGCAGACAATGAATGAGTAGACATGTGCCGCTTGGGCCCCAGGTCCTTGGTGGGAGTGGCACCTGCTTTGGGGCAGACCCCAGATTGCAGCCCGTGTCCTCTGCCACCAGGACCTGGACTTGCCCGCTGCTGGTTGTGAGGGACCTTGTCAACAAGTCATCACAGTTCTGACACTGGAAAACCGGCTGCTGCCCTGCTGTGTGGGGGCCTGAACGTGTGGGGACAGGGGTTGGTCATGGAAATTCCTTAGGCCATGTGTACCAGGGGTCAGAGGTCAGCTACTCTCTTGGCCTGATTATGGGACTTTCCACCTCATTTGCATCTCAAAATGTCACCTCCTTCCTTCATGCTGTTGGTTATTGGTGTTTATTTTTAACTTGAATGTGATGAAGATGAATCAGAGCTGTCTCTACCAGCTGCAGATGGTCCTAATTGGGGTATCAGGGGTTTTGGGTCTGCATGTCCTCTTTGGGGTCCTCCCTGTTCCTGATGAGTGCAGTTAACTCTGGCCACATCTGACATCCCATCTTGTTTGCCAGACCCACTGACCAGGACGCAAGAGATTTTCTGATCCTGTGTGAATGCCCACTTTCCTCCCCCCTTCCTCTGTACCCCTGGGAACATCTGTGCTGCCGAAGGCACTTTATTTGTCTTCATAGAACAAGAGTTAAAAATAAAAATCAATAACCACCAGATTATTAAGGGAGGATTAATTCAACTTTTGTAAATGCTAATGAGATCTGGAACCCCGGCCAGTGGTTTAGGCGTGGATTAGTGCCCTTCTGGCAGGCTCTAGGAGAAGGGCTCAGCAAGAGCTCTGTTGGGGGTGCCTGCTGGACCCAAGTGCCTGGATGAACTTGGCCTGTGCCCTAGGCTATCTCTGACCTCTGGCATCTCCCTACTGTCTCCTGACTCAGGGCACTGCGGGTGGTGTGACCAGAAGCCACTTTCTTGGAAATAAAAATCTCTGGGATCAGGACCTGGGAATCTTTTAGTCTGTGAGGCTGTTTTGAGGGGCAGAGGAGGCCTGCCAAAGACTCCCCTCAGGAATGTGGCTCCATGGGCTTTAGGAACTTCCTCCTGACTTCGTTCTCAGGTGAGAGAGTGACGGTGCTCTGAGAAGTTCTGAGACATGGGGAGAGGGAGCTGGGTGACATGGTCCTGAAGAACCCAGACTTCTTCACCCCCTACATGTCATTTATCTCACTCTGACTTGGCCCTTGCTGGGCTCCCACCCTCACTGTCTTCCCTGCCCAGCAAACTCCTGGCTCAAGAATCTGTGACTCTCGCTCTCCTTCAAAAATTCACTTGAACTGTCGCCTTCTCTGTTTCTGAATGACAGCCCCCTCCCCACACTTCTCATTTTTTGACTATGGCTGCAGAGTGGTCTAAGATGGCCATTGATTATTTTAACCATTTACTTTCTTGTTAGACCCCTGAGGTTATGTCAGGAATGTTGCTCTTGTAGATAGCTCTTCAATCAGCCTCCTTGTCCTTATATCTCCGACTGTCGATCTGATGATTTCTGTAGGCTAGGTTTTCAGTCGAACTCCTGAATAATGATGTGAGCATTTCTGTATTTATTTACATCTCTCTAGTGGCCAGAGATGCTGACAGCCCTCCACATGCTTACTTGCTATCTGCATGCATACCCTCTTCAGGAAAAAGTCTGTTCTTATTTTCTCATTAGATTGTCTGGGGTTTTCGTATTTTCCCCTCCTCTACCATCCCTTATGGCCATTGGCCCTTTCTCCCTCCCCCTCCCTCTTCTGCTTAGAAGTCTCACCAGTGTTTACTGGTCTTTGTAAGTAGTTTGCTTTGTTGAATTGTCTGCCTGAAAACATCCAATATCTGTTTTCATCACTCTGACCTGCTTTATTACACATCATTCCCGCCAACTCCTTCATTTTGCTGTAGATGGCAGTTTGCATCTCTCCTCATGGCTGAATAGAGTATGGACAGACCCCATTTTGATCCAGTCTCCTCCCCACCATTCTTATTTCTCTTCTTTGTCTCGCAGCACCTCTCGCCATTTATTTATGAGGTTCACAATGGACCCCCTGTCTCCTCCCTCCCATGCAACTTCTCCAAGCCCCTGCAGACAGGGGCTGTGGCCTGGTTTGTGTGCCCAGCATGTGGCAGACCAACCCAAATCTTTCCAATGAAAGAAGGGGAGAAGTCGAAGTGTGTCTGTCCTTTTATTTTCTCATTCTGCTCTGTGAGGAGACACTAAAGATTTATGAAGTGGACTAAAGGAACAGGGGAGAAACCACAGTGCACCCCTCCCTGGGAGCCCCATGTGAAAAAGCTGAAGTTCCTGGTGCAGGCAAGGCTGGATGCACTCCCAAGGCACTGTGCTGGGTGAGAAAGCCAGTCCCCCAAACTCTACTTACTGTCATCCCATCGCTACAGGATGCTGGGAGAGACTAAATTCAGTGACAGCAAACAAACCAGTGGGCGTGAAGGGTGATGGATGTGGGTGAGGGTTCTGGTATAAAGGGGAAGCTCGAGGGAGTGTTGGGGATGAGGAGCAGTTCCACATCCTGATCTTGGGGTGCCACACCTCTACACATTTTAGAAATTCACAGCACTAGCCACTGGAGGAAAAAAAGAGTCTATTTTGCTGCTGTATCATAATTTTAAAATAAGTAAAAATATCTTTAAAAAGGAAAATGGTGGTACTTAGGCAGAGCACAAGTTCTAGGAGCCCTTAATTAGAGGATAAGTCCTGGTGAAGGGAGACGAGTTGACTCTACAGAAAGGACTCCCCACCTCACCTGCGCCCCGGCGCCTGGCCCGCGCTCATGAATGGAGCCATGGCGACTTTCTCTCTTTGTGTACACACGGCAGATACAATGCATGGGTGTCTGCGTGCAATTCTGTACGGACAGCGGGTTTTTAATACAGAGCAATACCACTTTGGCAGGCCATTTACTGCGATAAGAGGGAAATACAGCATGAATAGCATTTTCTTTGCAAATCCCCTTCCTGGCCTCAGACCCAGTTACTGTTTTCCTGCTGTTAATAGATTTCAGCTCTTTCTCTTTCCTCTCCTAGCCTGGGCTGCGGCACCCTCTGCCTCCTGGCAGCTCTCATTTCACTGTGGAGTCTGCTGCTCCCGCTCACCACTGAGTCCAGCCTAAGAGCTAGACAGAGCAGGAGAAGTGCAGGCCCCGCCAACAGGATGTATTTTCCGTGGTGGTGCCCAGCGTTGTCAGCTGCAAGCCTCACTCTGTGTTAAGCGCCCTTTGTGAAACGCAGAGAGAAACAGCTCCCGTTGCACGGGTGAGTTCGCCTGACTGTTCACCCTCCACCACACCCACCTTCTGCTCCTTCTGTCCACAGATGTTAGCAGTCAGCCACTGGTCAGGACTAGGCAGAGTGGAGTAGACAGGTCTGGTCCGGCCCCCACAGGGTTTTCCTTCGGTCCTTTTCTCCTCCAAACCTGCTTCTTCCATCCAAGTTAGAAGCCAGGGAGCAACCCCTAGGGGCTCTGTCCCTGCACCCCCTCTTCCCCAGGCAGCCATCCCTAGACCTGGGTACTAGGTCGGCAACCTCTTTCCATCCTCACAGGGCTTGGCAAAGCCCCTCGCTGCGACCAAGGGACTCTTGTCTGCCAAGTGCCCACGGCCTAAGCTGTCCTTCCTCTCACCCCATGCACTGCTGATGCCAGAGTGAGGGCTGTCAAGGACTTCTGGGGAGCTCTTCTCCAAGGACATTTAATTTAGAAAACTACCCACGGGAGAAAGGTGAAATTTTTTCAGTCTTTCAGAACTGGGGCACACGCCTTTCTTTGTCTAGCCTCCTTGGAAACCACTTCCCTGGGCACCTCTTACAGCACTATGGGGTTCTCACCACCCCCAATTCACTCCCCACAGCCACTGGTCTCACTCTCTCAGGAGTCTACCCCTCCCCCACCCCAGGCAGAATCACTCTTCTTCCTCCTCGTCCTAGTTACACTTTAGTCTTAACTCTGGGTCTCATGCCTTACATACCCCCGGATAAACTTACAGAGGGCGAGAGGTGACTTTTTATTTCTCTTGGTGTTACCAGCACAGGCAGGGCCCATAGCACAGGGGACAGAATTTAATGCATACAGGCTTGTTGGATCAAGCTGATTTCATTTTCCTAAATAGCATCTTTTCCAGAGGCTATGTGTGTGTGTATGTGTATGTGTACCTGAGTGCTTATGTGTATATGTGTGTGAGGTGTGTGGTATGTATCTGATGTATGTGTGATGTGTGTACGTGTGTGTGCCTGTGTGTGGTGTGCTGGAGCTAGAGGGTAAGGGAGGAAAGGGGTTTAGGGAAAGAGTAAGTTCTCCTCTGGCCTTGAGCCACCAGGACACACCCTCCCCCAGCACGTCTTTGGCTCTGCTCTGTCCCCAGATCCTTCTCCTCAGGCTTTCCTACTTTATTTATTTATTTTTAAAGATTTATTTATTTATACACACAAGAGCTGGGGTACAGGCCAGAGACCAGGGAGGTGAGAGGATTCACCAGAGACAGAGTGGGGCGCAGAACAGGCAGATGGACTGAAATACACTGCCGAGGGGAGCAACAAGAGAGGTCTGCTGCACCACGTGGGTCCTCTCCTTGGCCGGGGATCGAACTCATGCTTATATGCCGCGGATGCTCCACAGTGCAGAGCTTAACCTGCTGCACCACCAGGGAGGCCCAGGTTTTCCTACTTTCAATTTACAGAAGCCCAGTCATGGGGAGTCCAGGCAAGTCACATGGCTTCAAATCCTTTGGGAGTTGACCTACCTAGGCTTCTGATCAGAACGCAAGGCCCACACAGGCTGCAGTCAGGGTGCAAGGGAACCCCAACTTCCTCTCCACAGAGCTCTTGCTTCCAGTTGCTGAGACTGTGTGAGTGGAGAGTTGCCCTGCCTCTTGCCTTTCTTACTCCCAAACCAATTCTGTGTTGGGTCTCTCGGGGAAAACCTTAAGATCTGGGGAAAAATTCATTATTAGTTTTGTCAGGAAATTAGCAAATTCTTCTGACTCAAGAGCTCTAAGTTCCTGGATGGAGCTCTGGGCTTTGATGTAAAGAAAATATGTTGTGACATTTTAATATTTATGCTTATTGAATAAGCTTTTAAAAAATCTTTTCAAGGTTTGAGTATTGGGTTTCCTGGCCACACCACAACCACCCTACCCCTCACATCCAGCGGTCACAATGTCTGACAGAGGGACCCTCTGAGAGAAGCTTGTTCATTCACCCGACCTCTCCTCAGCACCTTGTGCACCAATGGGGACCCGGCTCATGCCCTCAAGTGGCTGGGCTGACGGTTCTCACTAGGTGGTCAAGGACCAAGACCTTTCACTGTTGCATCCAAGAACCTGACATGGCGTCTCAGTCAGGAATGACGTTCCACTGTAACAGTGTGATATCCATAGAGAAGGGAGGTCCTTGCTCCCCACCAAGGAGGGGTATTGCTGAGCAGTGAGAAGTTAGAGAAGATGGGGGAAGGAAGGGAGGAGATCAAGAGGGCCGGAGGAGGCACATGGAGCAGAGACATGAGAAGCTGCACTGGCTTCTTGGCCTTGGACTTGTACAGGGACTTGGGGGACATGGACGGACACACTTGAAAGAAACAGAGATGTGTGTGAGAGACTTGTGCAGACCCTTCATCCTGACTTGGATTTTGATTTTGCTCTTTTCCTTCCAGACTTGCCTGGTCCCTTCTGCCCCTTTCCTGTGGGTCCCCACCAGAAGGAAGCTTAGACGTGTGTCAGGCTGTCCGGCCTCATCGGCCCTGCTTTGGGCCAAGCTGTTTGGCTGGGAATTTGCCCTCAAAGGTCTGGGTAACTTTGGGTGCGCCATGGGGAAACTTTTCAATTATATTCTTTCTCTTCTCTCTCACTCGCTAATTTTACTAAAGTTCCTTTCCATTATGTACTAACATACGTTTTGTCTTGATGCACTGGATGATAGAGCCCATTTAGAGCAAGCAGGTTTGGGGGTCCCAGGATGTGCTTCACTTTGTCCTCTAACACCACGAGGGTAGAAATCTTCTTTTGTTTACTTTGCCTGGAAGAAAACTTGCCAAGCCACGTTAACAGATTCTTTATAAGTTAGTGTTCATCAGTGTTTCGATGAGTTATCAAATCATCAGAACTCTAGTCTCTGCCTTCAACTTCTGGAGCCCAACAAACCATTAAAATTACCCTTTAATCTTTCCTGACTTATTTTGCCTCTCAGACGTTTCCCAACCTGAGGTTAGGAAATTGCAATGAGTGGGCAGCATCTGTGCTCTCTAAGCATTGACTTTGGCATGGTGAGCCTGGAACGTGAACATAAGAAAGTTACTCTCCTTTGATTTTACCCGTTAGAAAGAGTGTAGAGCCCAAGACTGGCCCTGAGGATGGGCTGGGGATGTAGTTGCTGGGAGACCAGGCATGGTGCCTTGGGATCTAGGTGGGATCTCATAACAGACTAAGGAGAGAAGCAGGGCGAGTATGCATCATTATCCTATGATTAATATATAATGATACAGTAATCACCAGGCAGAGCTATGTTAATACAACATTAGGCTGGAAATAATACCCACAGGAAACACCATTTGAAGCCTCCCACAGCATCAGTAATTTGGCTTCTTGTATGTTTGGCTCAGGTGAGAGTAAGAGGACCCTGAAATCACTGGAAATCAATCCCTATACATTCATCAGGAAGTGCTGAGTGACCTGAGGTCTGTTACCCCGGATGTTGTCTACCAGGGGAACGTCAGGATTTCTGCTCCCATATGTCCTCTCTCATTTCATGCATACAAGGAAAGAAGGTGGATTTCCATGGACCAAGGGCAAGGTGGCTTGGACCAACATGCAGCAGGTACGGTCTCTCTCCCTCAGGTTCTGGGACCCAGGCTTTCCTCCTCTCCTGCAAGGGAGTGCTGACCTGTGGATTCCTGGCAGGAGCTTTAAGAAGTACTTCTCCTTACATGCCATGCTTGTCTCTGGGCTTCCCTCTCCTTTCTGGAATTGTGGAAAAGACCTAGAGAGAAGGAAGAAGGCCTGCCTCAAGTCTTGGCTAAAGAGATGCTCATGCATTGCCTGCTCCCCAGGGGCTGCTGGAATTTGCAGCACACGCTTCCTTAACATTCCCGGGTCTGCTTTGTCCATCACTCATCCTTCTCTGCAGGAACTCCACAGGTCAGGATGTGATTGATAGTGCCAGTGCAGGGCAGGATTTAGGCGAGCTGGGCTCTGGCTCCCCGGGCAACCATTATCTGCTACATGAACACAACTTATGCATAGGAATAGGCAAACACATTCCAGGAGGTGTAAGTCTCAGAGGCAAGGGGATGGTGGCTTGACCTCTGCGTGACTCTGGTCTTAGATTTCCAGTTTTCAGCAATTGCTTAGGAAAACAACTCAAGGGAGAAGCCACAGTCTTCGCAGTGGAATCCATGCTGTGTTTCCATGGCAGAAGCCGTAATATTGCAGAGGCTGAAGAGTGGGTGGTGCTTCCTGAAAGACAAGAGGAATGGAAGGGGCAGTAAGGGTGACTTTAGCCTGAAAGGCTCACCAGGTTGACCAGGTGATCCAAGCAGACAGGTACCTGCTTCGTCCCACCATCTGCATCTCACTTAATTTCCTGGCTCCTGGCTCCCATCTTCATGGCTAAACCTCCACTTCCAGCAGCTTCTCGCTATATCGGGAATGCTCCCAAGCATGGCCATCATGACTCCTTTTCAAAGCCCCAGCCCAGGATGCCCCTGTGAGCAAGTGCTACCTGCTGGCTGCACCTCTGGTGCCACCCAGTGAGCGACAGCCGCTGTCTTGTCTTCTCAGGAGCAAGAGTGGGGTGCCCGTCCTAGGACTCTGGCCAGTGGGTGCGGTGTGGGTCTCACTGCTTGGCCATCCCACGCTTCCAGACACAGACGGACTCTCCGAGCCCCATTTCCATTGCTTTCTCTCCTCAGTCAGGGGAGATGCTGGGCCAGCTCTGCTCAGAGAAGAATCCACCTGCTCTGCAAGGGCAGGAAAAGGCAGAGACAGGAGGGAGGAGCAGGCAGGGTGGTGCAGGGCAGAGGAAGTGGGCCAGAGCAGAAGAGATTTTGGCAGCATTTTCCAGAACACTTGATTTCCTGTTGGTGGGTCTGGCCACCCAAGAGTCTGTGGTAGGGCCGCAGGGCTCAGGATGCCTGGCTTAGAGGTAAAACAAAAGCACCAAGTCTGGAGAATCATGGCAGGGCAGGTTGCATGTGGCCTTAATGTCAGTCCCCTGGGCAGATATTACAGGTGTTGGGTCACCTCGGCATTGTCCCTCTCTGCCAAGGGGAGGGGATCCAGGTCACCCTGCAGGCTCCAGGGCTGTGTCTGTAAGGGCAGATCAGCCTCTGAGGGCTCAGCTCTTGCTCTTTCTGGACCGTGGGACCACCAAGGAGCAGCTCAGCCACATACTTACTGCATGGTGCTTTGCCAGGGCTGCTACCACATCCCTGACACAAGCTTTCTTATTCATCCTGGGCTTCTGGAAGGAACGGCATTTGGCCTTCAGTGAGGGAGGAAGGACAGTTCCTTGCAGGCTTGTCACTCTGATGCCTCCTGGGAGGTGCTGAGCAAATGTGGCTTTGGACAGCATTTCAGGCAGAGGGACCTGCCTTCTGCCGGAGCCCAGCTCGAGCTATCGCCCACCTGCTGTGTCTGCTGGTCTGCAGGTCCCAGCACATAGTGTTGAACTCACTGCAATCTGAACAGCTCCGTTTGTTGAAGATAATAAAAAATACAGCCTGCCGCTTTATGTTGCTTAGTTAATAAGCTCATTATTAATCTCCAAACACCTGCAAGTTTAACCAGTCCTTGCTATGACCTTGTCATCGTCTTGGTGAGAATCTGCTTCACCCAACTCTGGCTCTGCCAATGGCGAAGAAAGGTGACTCCATCAGATACTTGTCATTTCCTTGACCCCATCTGCCCAACGTTTATTCTCTAGAAATCCTATGGTGCATTTGCTCTTTTCTAACTCTTACTGTTGGCCCTTCTCCCAGATCCCTTTATTAGGCTGAGACACACCCACCCCCAGCTGCTAGTGTTGGCCACCAGTAGTTCATAGCTGCACCCTTCCCTGCAGGAGAATGCTTGGGAGGCTGCTTCCCCCACTTGGAGGGGGGTTTCCCCCACAATGACTGAATGAATCTGATTACAAAAGGCCAGCCCTCTTTGCTCAAGGCGGGACAATTCTCTGGGCCCACGGAGTTCATGCTTCTAGACTCCCAGGGAGAGGAGGCTGAAGTCAGATTTCTGATGCAAGCCGATCCTTCCTTTCTCCCTCCCCTGCCTGTTCTGTTTTCCTCGCTGTTCTCAGGTTTCTCCTGAGAGCCTTCCTCTATAAAACCCTTGCTGAAGAATCTATACCTTGGGTTCAGATTTGCATTTAAGGGTCCCGACCTAAAAATGATAGTTTATTCCGGTGGGGTGCATGTGTGAGTGCACGTGCGCTAAGGAAGTATTGGGATGGGGAACTAGTGAACACTCCCTTATGAGCCATGTGGAAAGAAGGCTAGCAGAGGCACCGAGGAGGAGATCCAGAAAGACCTCAGGGCAAGGATCAATGATAAAGAGAAAAGCAAAGGAACTGAGCCTGAGACAGTGCGTAGGCACATCGCCCAAGTTTATTCAGTGACAAGCACAGGAGCCGGGTCCGACCCTGTCTGTCCCTGCAGGCTGCCTTTGCTTTCTGCCCACGTATCTCTCTGTTGTTTGCGTGGGCTGGGTGGACCCTGAAACTTCCTCCCCCCGACCTTGCTATCTCCACTATGTCAGGACCTTCTTGACATGCTTGGTTGTTTAGATGCCTGTAGTCCCCATGGACACAGTGCCGGGGTAAATCATTTGTGTTCATTAAATACTTGTTGAACTGAGTTCACACCCAACCTCCTCTTATGCCACATTTGCCGTGTTTGTCAAGGTTCAGTGAAGGAAATAATCTCTACTGCAGAGATTTCTTTTTTTTCTTTATTGAGGTACACTGGTTTACAACACAGCACATGATTTCTACTATAGCAGTTTCAAGCAGAAAGGTATTTTTTAGAGAAACTTAGGGGTGCAAGCCACTGTTGGAAGGGCACAAACAGATTCAGTGTTCAGACAATAAGTATGACTCCCAGAACAATGCAGAAGTAGTGGAGCTCTGAGACAGCCACTGGGCTAGGCCCATAGAAGCTGGAACTGCCACTGGCCCAGGAGAAGCCTCTGGAGACACTGAGATGGGAGAATAAATCCAGGGATTAATTAGACTGTCAGATGGAGAGTCCGCTGCTACTGTTTTTAAAACTTGGAAAGTGAAGAATGAACACTGGGAACTCATGCGAGACTATTAGGAACACGATAACATCCAAGCCAAGGCTGCAGGAAGACATCTCAGTCTCCTGCGTGTCTTCCAAGCCTGTGCCAGTGCACGCAGTGGGTGGAACTAATTCCCACCTGGAAGCGTAGCTGCAAGATGGTTTGGGAAATGCTTTCTGACCTTTCCCTGTAGATGGTGGGTGGTGGTGGAAAACGAAGCCGGGGGATAGAGCCAGCTCTTGGGATCTCCCACAGGCTTCTTTCTTCCGTCATGGACCTGCTGTTGTTTTGTCTGCAAGTGACTGATGAATGATAAAGCGATGCTCCTCATTCTGAGCAGTTGTAACCAGTGGGGTGTGGAGGGCACAGGGGCCATAGTTGATGGTTATAAGGCCCTCAAGGGAGGAGTTGGAAAAGCTCTCTGTGAGTGAGGGGAGGCAATAGATTATATGGAGAAACTTCAGAATGTGCCCTTGGAGAAAATGAGTTCAAAGGCTCCCACTTTATGTGCTAAGGTTCAGATTCTAATGTTAGCCAAGGTTTGGGGTGTGTGTACACAGCACCGAAATGGCCTCCTCTGACCTTAGGTATATCATCCTATTGATTCATTTTGTTTTGGGGGGAGCTGAACCCACAGAGGTCCAAGAGCTTTGCTACTGTCATATAGGAAATTAGAAGACACAATTAGAGACCAAACTAAAACTGGTCTTCCTCTGTAGGTTCAGAGCTGTCTAGGACTTTTTCAAGATCTTGCCTTGCAAGCGGGAGTTTCAAATCACCTGCACATCTTTCCAAGGCTCAGATTACTCCTGTGTCTCAGTCATCAGCCTTTGCACAGTCCCATACTGAGATCTGTAAGTGCAAATGTAAAATAATGCAACTTCCTGTAAGCGGCTTCCGTAGAATGACCAAGCATTTATAATTAGAATGACTTTCCTTCTTCATCATGCCAATTGGTGGGCATTAAGGGAAGGAATTTTTTTTTTTTATTTTGAGTGAGCTAGGGAGTGCCTTTATTTATTTATTTATTTATTTAACGTTTCTGTAAATGTTCAGCTTTTTATTTTTTTAATTTAAAAAAACTTTAATTTAAATTTTTTATTTTTTCTTACAACATTGACTTTCTTTTCTAGGTGTAGTCCCCATAGAATTTCCACCACCAATTCACCATGCACCGTTACCATAGTCCCTTGTGCTCTTCCCATACCTGCCTTGATCCCAATCCCTCCCTCTTCCGTGCAGAATGTCTCAGTTTTGTAGCTGTCTGTTTATTTTTGTTTTGTCCTGTTGGGTTTTTGTTGTTATTTTTAGTTCTTCCTTGATCTCCTATATTCCTCCTATAAGGAAGACCCTCTGGTAGTTTTCTTTTTCCTTCTGACTTACTTCACTGAGCATAATCCCTTCAAGTTCCATTCATGTTTCTATGATGTCTCTAGTTTATCTTTTTTGATTGCTGAGTAATATTCCATTGTGTATATGTATCACATTTTCTTGATCCAGTCATCTATTTTGGGGTATTTGGGTTGAGTCCAAGTTTTCCCCATTATAAATAATGTTGTGATAAACATAGGGGTGTATGTGTTCTTTTGAACTAGTGCTTTTGTGTCCTTTGGGTAAATCCCTAGGAGTGAGATTGCTGGGTCATCTGGTAGCTCCATTTTTAACAGACTGAGGAACCTCCATACAGATTTCCATAGTGATTAGACCAGTTTGCATTTCCACCAGCAGTGTAGGAGAGTTCCTTTTCACTACATCCTTGCCAACATTTGTTTTTGCTAGTTTTTTTAATATGTGCCATTCTTATTGGTGTTAGGTGGTATCTCATGGTGGTTTTAATTTGCATTTCCCTGATTATGAGGGATGTTGAACATTTTCTCATATGCCTATTGGCCATTTGCATTTCCTCTTTGGTGAAGTGTCTTTTAAGTTCTTCTGCCCATTTTTTGTCTAGACTGTTTACTTTGCTTTTCTTGAGTCAGGTGAGTTCTCTGTTTATCTGTGATCAGTCCCTTATCAGTAGCATAGAGTGAAAAATTTTTTTCCCAATCAGTGGGGTTTCTCTTTGTCTGGGGTAGTGTCTTGTTTGCTGTACAGATACTCTTTAATTCTATGTAGTCCCAGATATTTATCTTTTCCAGGGAAGGAATATTTTTGACTATTTTTGAATACTATTTTGTTTAATATTATGGATGGTCTCTTGTTGAGAAGGTTATTAAGGAAATTCAGGCATTTAGAGAATGTGGAGAGGGTGGCCTAGTCATCTCTAAAGAATTTTCTACTTCTGCCTTTCTGTGACTTGAACCACGGATAGACCTGGCATGAGGCCCATGTCCTGGGTGTGTGTGAGGGAGAGTACGTGAACTTGACCATGAAGGTAGCAGCAGTATAGTCTGAGACCACAGGCATCTGCTTGGGCCATATTGAGTGGGTGGTCCCATCCTGCCCTCTTTTCTTTGTATCCCCTTAGCTGCGTCAGATGCAAGTGCCGGGCCATCCCTCTGTCTTGCTTCTTGGAGATTTTGCACCTGATTTCCTATTGTTTGGGGCCTCAGCGCAGATGTGCTGTGAGCCTCTGAGGATGGAGGTGCAGAAAGTGCCTTGTAATGAGTTGTAATGACTCTGTGTGTTATGGCAGTGGCTGGGCATTCCTCCAGCATCCTGAAGGTTTGTCAGGCAGGGCACACCCCAGAGGCATGGGCCCCAGAGTCCTACAAGAAGAGCTGCTGCTTCCGCCTGTGTCATAAACATGTGGGGTTCATGGTACCAGGACTGGCAAACAGTGCTCGAGAGTGTGCAGCTTGGCGGGCAGGGAGAAGTGGGCTGGGAGAAGCCAGAGCATGCGTCTAAGTGGCCTCCTCTTCTAGTCTGTGGCGTGTGCATCTGTCTCTGTGTGTGAGTGTGAGGATTCTTCCCTACACACGTGTCAAGACCCATGCGCACTCTCAGGCATGCAAAGCAGACCGCAGGTATCTCTGGGTGGACTTTGTGCATTTTGTGTCCAACCCATGCAGACGCCTTCTTGGGCACATGCACATGTGTACTGTACATGCACATCAAAATTTGGGGGGCCAGGTCTCTCCACTGGGTTTTACTTCCCAGAAGGTGAGTTTGGGTTTGTCCTCCCTATTCAGGGTCGATGGCATTGATCCAGGAGGAATGAAGAATCAATTGTAATTTGGTTGGAGGGCCTGGCGCCAGAGTGTGTGAAGAGTAATTAGAGGGAAAGGAGCTGATGCAGAGGGCTGGGCTCACCGCCCTGATGGAGCCAGTGGTTCAGGGGCAGATGGGCATGTGCGAGACTCATGCAGGGGGACCCAGGCACTTCTCCACTGATCCAAGTCAGCCTTCCTTCCTCACCAGACTCAGGAGGAGCTCAAGCAGGGAGCCATGGAGTACAGGCTGGAGACCGAGTGCCTTGGTTTTGGGCCTTTGTTGTTCTGCAGCATGGAAGCAGGATATTTGACAGCTACTGGCTCCGTGACTTTTACACCCATGCATCGCTCACATCCTCCTGAGAACACATATCATTTATTGAAGACTTCTAGCTTTCCAATAAGCTTTCACTTTCACTTTTCACTTGAAGCACAACGTAATTATTAAAAGGTTCACGTCCCATTTTATTGATGATGAGACAGAGGCACACATCAAGGCGCCCATAGTGAGTTAGTGGGAGAGCTAGTTTACAGTCCAGACCCTGCTCTGGGCTTCAGAGGGGTTTTTCTCCTACACCAGAGATTCTCAAATAAGGTACAGGGTGTGCAAATATATGAGGGTTTTTATTCATCTGGGGCAAAAGTTGCTGGGAAAGGGCATAGCCCAGGCAGCTCTGGAGGCTGGTTCTTGTGTTAGGGAAGTACCTGTTGGTCAGACTGTGGAGTGCCTGCCCACCGACCAGGAGGCTGTGTAGGGGGCCAGTCTTTAGGTCCTGCCAGCAGAGCTTCTTATTCCACAGGTCTGGGGTGAGGGCTGGGCTCACCGCCCTGATGGGGTCAGAGGTTCAGGGGCAGATGGGCAAGTGCAAGAGGAGATGCACGCAGTTCTAACAGGTGCCCAGGTGATTCTAAAGCACTTGCTCCAGGAGCTGTTTGGAGAAGCTGCTTAAGGAAGTGAAAGGGCGGGCCTCCCTGGTGGCACAAGGTTAAGTCTCAGCACTATCAAGCTGTTGCCAGCCTTTGGCCTGAGTTCGATCCCCAGCCAGGGAGCTAACTCAGATGGCGCAGCAGACCTCTCCTGTCTCACCTGCTGTTCCCCGCAACAGTGTACTTCAGTCGATTTGCCTGTTCTGCATCCCACTCTGTCTGGTGAATCTTCTCACCCTCCACACCTCTGGTCTATACTCTAGTTCTTGTATGCATAAATAAAAATAAATCTTTTTTTTTTAAAAAGAACAACTTTTTTTTTTAAAGGAAGTGGAAGGGGAGGTGGGGTGGTATCACTATTCACCTAGTTCCAGCTCAGGGCAAGGGGGCTGCTGAGAGGAAACTTGAGTAATAGAGCATATGTCTGCCTGTGGCAGGTGGAGAGAAGGGACACAGCTGCAGAGAGCAGGGATGAGTGCAAGCCCCGTGCACAGTGGGAAGGCACATGACAGTGCTTTAAAACCCAAGCTATTTAGCTGTTTTCCTACATTCGTCCTATAAGTGAAATCATCTGATATTTTTCTTTTCCTTCTGACTTATTTCATTGAGCATAATCCCTTCCAGCTTCATCCATGCAGTGAATAGCATGAGTTTGTCTTTTTTGATTGCTGAGTAGTATTCCACTGTGTGTGTGTGTGTGTGTGTGTATACACACACCACATCTTCTTGATCTATTCAAAAAGGCTTTGGGGGCGGCGACAGACGCTCGGGGGAAGCGCGAGGCGCGGCGGGAGCGCGCAGCCAGGTAACCGGCGTGGGCCGGCAGCTGGCGTT
This sequence comes from Galemys pyrenaicus, assembly GCA_019455555.1. Lineage (NCBI taxonomy): Eukaryota > Metazoa > Chordata > Mammalia > Eulipotyphla > Talpidae > Galemys > Galemys pyrenaicus. The sequence continues at coordinate 4,564,228 of JAGFMF010011417.1, forward strand.
CGGCCTGGGCCCTTGCAGGGATGCCCAGTCCTAGAGAGGGTGCTGCTGAGGCGGTGCGAGCAGAAGGCCTCCTTGGTAACCAAGTCTGACTGGGGAGACTCTGGGGTGAGCCAGGCTCTGTTAAAAGCATTTTACATGAACTACTTACCAAAACTCAATGAGGTAAGACCTGGAAACAACCTAAATGTCCAAAAACAGATGAGTGGATCGGGAAGCTGTGGTGCATATGCACGATGGAATACTACTCAGCAATCAAAAATGAAAAACTAGACGCATTCATAGGAACATGGATGGAACTAGAAGGGATTATGCTCAGTGAAGTAAGTCAGAAGGCAAAAGAAAAATACCAGATGGTTCCTCCCCTAGGAGGAATATAAGGGAACCAAATAAAGATCAAGGAAAGGAATAAGAACAATAATAATCGTAATAACAACAGGAAAGAAACAAAAACCAAAAATGAAGGGACAAGGACAGACTGGGGACTCTGGGTGGGGAAGGAAGAGGGGAAGGGTGGAGGGCAGGCGGGAGCACGGGGGACGGAGGTGATGGTGCACTGGTGTTACGGTGATGGGGAATACATGGGGATACAATCGATGTCAAATGTATGTAAATTTCAAAAAATTTATATAAAAAAAGACGTTATAAAATAAAATACAAAAAAAAAAAGGCTTTGGGCATTTAGGTTGTTTCCTTATCATAGCTAGTGCTCAATAAACATAGGCAAACTGAACAAAGGGTCAGAATAAAAGATAAAACTTGCAGGCAAACTACAGACCTGAGACATATAGCAGGGGAAACTGAGGGAAAGGGGTTAAAATAGTGCAGGGAAGAGCACAAGGGATTGTGGTGATAGTTCATGGGTGATGTGGTGGTGGGAGATTTATGAGGACTACCTCTGAGTAGTCCTCAAATCACACATTATATAAAATAAACAACAATGTACGAAAATAAAAAAGTTTAATTTTAGAAAGCCCAAGTTGTTCTGAGGTTCCTGGGGATTCCATCACAGTTTTCCCAATCCCCAATTTGGAAGGGGCTCCTAAGACTCTTATTTCTTGGAATTTAGAGGAGAAGACTTTGCACCTCTCTGAGTCAAGGGGTCCAGGTGAAGTTGTAGGGAAACACAATCGGAGATGGAGCAGGATCCAGAACAAAACCAGTCTCCAGAAGCCTGGTGTTTTCACCATACCGCCAATGAGTTCAGACTCACAGCCACTCCTGTTATATGCTCGGGCTCATTTAGTCAGCTTGGGGGCTGTCCTAATGGAGTCACTGGCCAGAAGGGGAGGGGAGGAGGAATTAGGCTGGGAAATATTCTGGTAAAAAAAAAAAAAAGAATGGGAAAAAGTAGAAGGTGGAGTGACAAAGGGTCTTGATGAACTCTACTACTCTGTCTTATAAGATAGTCAAACACAGGGCCCTCCCTGGTGGCGCAGTGGGTTGAGCAACGCACTATGAAGCAAACAGCAGCCACTGCAGCACGAGTTCAATCCCTGCCGCAGCCAGGGAGGGG
>JAGFMF010011417.1:4565790-4652268 GCA_019455555.1 Galemys pyrenaicus
CTCAGCAGTGTACTTCTGTTGATCTGCCTGTTCTGCTCCCCGCTCTCTGTGGTGAATCCTCTCACCCCGCCCCCACACCTCTGGCCTGTACCCCAGTGCCTGTATGCATAAATAAATAAATCTTTAAAAAAAAAAAAAGATAGTCAAACACAGACAGGGGGTGTGGGGTTTTTGGAACGATGGACGTTTGCCTCATGTCCATGGAATGCTTTTTTTGAAAGCCAGAGAGCCTTCTCTAGGAAGTATTAGGCCATATCAGGATGAATCAGGTTGAAGACCAAGGGGAGTTTATTTACAGAGGCCTTCTTGTTCTGAAATACACAGCAAGGTCTTGTTCATGTTCCTACACTTTGAAGCAACAAAGGGACTTTCTCTAATTCACAGGGGTCTGCTGACTGGACTGGACTTCTGAGACCTGCCCTAAGATGCTCTGGGCTGTAACAGTGGCTCTCTTGTCACGATTCTCGAAAACGTCACTGAGAGGCGACATGTCCGATACTAGGGGCTGTGACTGGGGAGTGATGGTGGAAGTCATGGAGGGAAAAGTTGCAGGTGAGACAATAGTTACTTGAAAATCGTCTCAGTGTTCGACAAAGCAGTTTGACCTGCAAATGAGTAATGGACTAAGAAAAAGCCAAAGCCCTGAAAGGAGGCTCAGAGCTGCTTGTCACTTTGGGCACATCTTCTACCCGCTGCTCTTCCTGTGTGACATTCCAGTCCCAGATGGCACCCGTCTCCATCCTGTTTCCTTATTCATTTCAGTTCTCCTTGTGCAATTACTCATAGCATGAGCCAGGCTGGATGCATAACAATGTACCTTAACATTTGTGTAATGCTTTGCAGTCTTCAAAATACTTCTTATATCCATGATGTCATACGCTGCACTCAGCAGGCCGTGAAGCAACAAGTCATGGTTAAGAACATGGATTCTGCAGTCAAATGCTCTACCACTGAGCTATACCCCCAAGAACATGGATTCTGGAGGCAGATGGCCAAGAGTTCCAATTTCACCTCTGCTCCTACTATTGCCATGGCTGTAGGCAAGAGCTTTCATTTCTTCTCTAAAAGGGGGGGGGGATGATAACAGATTGTTCCACTTCTTGTCACGAGGACTCAGTGACTGAATATCTGTAGAGTGTTTATAGTGGGGCTGGGCGTGTAGGGAGCTCAGTTAGAGTTCACTGTGTTTTGGTAGGTCAGCAAAAGAGGACACAGGATCAGACGTGGTATGTGTCTTTGTCTCAGAGCTAAAACTTGCCAAGATTGAGAACTGAACCCACATCACCCAGCTCATAGTCCCACAACATGATGATGCAATATTGCTGAGCAAATCAATATTTTTTTTCATAGATTATTCACCTCCTGATCTGGATGTTTGTAGGGAAATGAGTCCGAGCAGTTGTTATGCACATGAAGATAGAGCTGGGAGCTTTATGATCTTCAAGTTGTGTACCTCAGCCCTGAGAGGCAGGGGTTTGTATCTCTCTTTTTAAATAAAACTGTAAAATCAAGGGATTTGGGGCTTGAATCTATCTGACTCCAGCTACTCCTCTGACTGCAGTAAGGGAACTTCAGTGTCCTCTACTCTTAAGAACTTCTCAGAGGCTCCAGATCCCCGCTAGTGGAAGCGCTGTCCACAGTGCTGAGGGGTCCATGCAGCAGGGATGGATCTGCTGCTTGGGACTCTGGCAGAGAGAGGCATGCTCACATGGACGGTCTGAATCTTCACAACCCTCACACAGGGGGCTCTTGGGTCTCACACTGACTCCTAGCCGTTCAGAAATGAGGGTGATACCTCACTTCCTGACCCCTTTCCTGGGAATGGGAGCCTCTGAGGATGTATAGATATAGCACGGAATATGCAAGTGTGCACACATGTGCAAGTGTGTGCAAAGCTGATGAGTGCATGGTTGTCAGTGCACATGCTGACTGCATCTATATGTGTCCCCATGGTTCTGTACGGGACCTGTATAGATGTGTGAAAGTGTGTGGGCAGCCAGGTCTGTACATGGCACCATCGCACCTGTCTGTGTGGGTGGTGTGAGAGTGTGTATATGTCCCTGGAGTGTGTGTGGTATGGAGATTGTGTGGGAGGGGGTTAACAACTGCGCTGTGTGTGCTGCACTTGTGAGGAGTCTAGTTTGCTTGGCGTCATCTTTATCCCTTCCTGAGTCACTACACACAACACGCACACACAACACACATACACCCACACACACGCATCCTGCACTCTCAAGCTTATTCATACTTCTCCCATATTGGCTACACAGAAGTAACCCACCAGCATTATAGCACATCACTCAAAAGGACACGCAGACAGGAACACATGTGCACACAGAGCACGGACACACACAGTCCTTCCTCCTTTCTGTGCTTCATCTCGAGATTCCACCTTCTGTGGAGCGCCCCATCTTTTGTTGTCTGCCTCTTTTCCCTTGGAGGTGGTTTTCCTAGACATACTTTCCTTGGTAGATCCATTTACTGGTCTTGACCCAGAACACAATAAGGAGAGTCCCACACTGTCATGACCACTTTGCCTCCCAGAAATGTGTATTTGTTTTCATGAATACCGATCCTGGTTACATGAAGGCTCCTGCTAGCGCCACCTGCTGGTGGCTGTTACCTAGTTTCCTTAACAGGTGGTGGTCATAGGCAGGGGAGATGGGGACCCCAGGACAGCAGTTAAGAGTAAGCGTGAAGACTAGGACAACCTGGACATTAGACTCAGTGTGAATTTGAAGAAGGTAGGTTTCATGTGGGCAAGTCCATGTGGAACCTTACTTAGGTAAGAAGAGAAGAATGTTCTAGGACATCCATGCTGGGAGTTCTGTTTTTTAAAAGGAGGAGTTCCAATATATATGAAGTATGGGTCTGGTGTGTTGGTTTGGTGATGTGCAAGGCTATGGACAGCACTCTCCCATGTCGGCAGTGAGAAGGGTGTGGCTCTGTAGGTATATAAAGATATAACTATGACAGGCGTGCAGTTTTCTGAAGATGTCCTACCTGTGAATGTGGGCATAAGAGTGTCTTGCATTTTTATGTGCATGACTTTGCACACGTGTGAGTCTCTACAATGGGTGTGTGTACAGTGTGTTGTCTGTGAGTGTCTTTGTTTGTGGAGAGTCATATTAACATACCCTGTGACCAAAGCCTTAATGTTCTTATCAAGCCAGACCCTTCAACCTAGACACAGGGCCCTCAGCTTGCAGAATGTCAACACTTTCTCCTGCACTGTAAACAACTCATGTCCCTCCCTTGAAGTCACTGACTAATTTTCAGTTGATACTCAGTCTTCTCTCTTCCCTTCTTTTGTGCCTTTCTCTAAATACCCATCATTCATGGGAGGTAAAATGAGACTGCAGTTCCATGTGTCCAGCTTCCCCAGCTACCATCATCTTAGGGTGCCAAGGGCAACTGAACTGGTCACTGACCTCCCTCATGTCTGCCGAAGGCAGACCATTTGCTGAATGATGAATGGCAAATCACCCACTCTGCTCCCCGCCCCCACCCTGCTCTTTTGCAGGGCTCATGCCTCAAAGAACCTCCACAAAGGAACAGCAGCTCAGGGCAGAGAAAGGCCCCTTCTCCCCACAGCAAAGCTCCTTTCAAACCAGCTCCCCTCTAGCTGGAATGTCGCAGAGGCTTCTTGTGCCCCTCGATTAACCTTGGGGAGTTGCCAAGACAGCAGTATCATGGTCGCCTGCCTCCCTGTCCCCCTTCTCTCCACACGCCTCCTTCTATCAGCTCATTGTCCTCATTCCCTATGAGACTCTCTTTTCAGTGGCTCAGCGGGTCTCCTTGCACAAAACCTTCCTGCCTTGGGCTTCCCTGGCAGCTGTGGCCACCCCAAAGTCCAAGGCTTTTCCAAAGCGGTTTCCTAGAAAGGGAGTGGGGAGGCAGCGTAGCTTCCAGCCCTCGGAAGTTAGGTCTCTGGACGAGACCTTTTCCCAATAGTTCCCATCCCTTGTTATTTATTAATATCTTTTCTATCTGACCCACAGGAAATCACCCTTCTCAACATACCAGCATCTCGCCTATGGTGAGGTTCTCCTGGGCTGGGCAATCCTATCTCCTATGTGACTGAGTCTCTACCCTCTCAAGTTTGTTCTCCAGTTTCTAACCACCTAGAAGCAGACGTTGGACTGCAGACAAAGTTAGAGGTTCAGCACCATCTCCTCATTTTAACCAGAGCTATAGTAGCTGCATCCCATGGGGAATATGGAGGTCTAACTGCTCTCCTCACCAGCCTTCTGGTATACCTTGTGTACCTAGCACTGCCTTAACACTTACTACAGGCTCGCCACTGTGCTAACTCCTTAGCTCGTCTATTCTGAAAAACCCTACTGGCTATGAGCTGTAAGCTCTGTGACAGCAAGTCTACATGACTAATCCTGCACCCAGTAGTGTCCCTGGCTCACTATCGGGACTTAATACCCGTCTGTGGGTGCCAGCTGCTGGTGAAGTGTTTGGAAATTGATGAAATTCCCAATGAGACTTAAGGAAATTACACAACCTGCTTAAGGACATAATCTTGGAGAGGTAAGACAGGGATGGGGCTTGGATTCTCTGCCTCAGAGTCCATTCCATTCTCTCCTTCCTGCCATCCTTACCTCATGTTCAAGCACCATGGAAATTTGTTGCTGTGGTATCCTCTGTCATGGATGTTTTCCCAAGAATAAATTTGGTTCTGTCTCTAGGTTCTTCACACCACTCCAAAACCCAACGAGGGAGGGACAGAGAGGAAGAGGAGGAGAAAAAAATTGAGAAGTGAGGTTTCCTGATAGAGGAGGCAGTCAGAGAAGGGTGGGAACCTGAACAGAGGGGCAGAGGTGAGGGTAGGGGAGATGTGGGGGGTGGGGAGTCAGAGAGGAGACAGCAGGGAGTCACAGCATTGGGAGGATGGGGCTGATGCTTCCACCCAACCTCTGGCTCCTATCTGGTCCCCAGCCCTCTCTTCCTGTTTCCTGCACCTGGTGGAATGAAGCTCATGCCAAAGCTCTGGGAAGGGGTGGAGGGAGGAGGCAATGGAATAAAGATGCAGTTGGCATCTCCTAGCATTCCTACACAAGGCCCTTTTGTGTGCGGGTTGAGAATTAAGTGTGGAGGGGTCCAAGAATGAGAGTCTGGGGCTAGAATGTGTGCCAAAAATAGACCCCTAGAGCCCTCCAGCTGTGGCTCCAGAGCCTGTTCTCCTCCCTCCCCAGACTATCCATCTGTGGGTCTAAAGCAGAAGCACAAGCCCTCTCCCACACCATTGCCTGGGCCTCTGGTCAGGCCCCACCCCCACTTCTCTCGCCTTGCTTTTATTTATTTTTTTTATTTTTAAAAATATTTATTTATTTATGCATACAAGCACTGGGTACAGGCCAGAGTTGTGGGAGGTGAGAGGATTCACCAGACAGAGTGGGGAGCAGAACAGGTAGACTGACTGAAACACGTTGCTGAAGGGAGCAGTGGGCGAGGCAGGAGAGGTCTGCTGCACCATGTGGGTCCCCTCTCTGGCCGGCAGCAGGGATTGAACTCATGCTGCAGCGGCTGTGGTTTGCTTCACAGTGCGTTGCTTAACCCACTGTGCCACCAGGGAGGCCCCTCGCCTTGGTTTTATTTGAGTCAAGAAAGATGTTTTTTCCTTAGGCTTAGACCTGTTTCTCACCTCCTCCCCCTTACCTCTCTAATGAACCCCACACTCCCTTGTGTTACTCCTCTTTGCCTACTCCTCCTTCTCACCTTTCCTTACCGACCTATTTCCTTATTTCCCCCTAACAGAGTCTCTACTCCAAACGTGGAGGCCTCTTCCTGTGCCATGGACATGTCAGCCATATCGCCTTCTCCCCACTCTCTGCATTCTTTCCCCCAATGCTTTGTTTAACTCCCACTGCATGAGAGGCATCAAGGAAGGTGTCTAGGAACTAAGGGGAGCAGCTCTTTGCCCTCAGGGGTCACAGGTCAACAGTTCTCCTTGCCTGCAGTCCTTCATTTTATCCAAACCATCTCTTCTCCTTTATTTAAGATTTAGATTATGCCTCTCTACCTTCGCACAGCCTTCACCCATCTCCACCTTCCCATCTTCTTAGGTTCTATTGTAGCTCAAGCCTGGTTTAGCCTCTTTCTCTGTGTTCTGTGTTGACAGAGGTCATTTAGCGTGGCCCAAGTGATCAGTCTCATATTTCCAAGTAGATGCTAAGCTCCGGGGTGACCAAGGTTGTGGCATGCCCTCCACCATCTGTGCGCAATGCGGTGCTGAGTGCTGGTGGCTTCCTTGCTAATTGGAGAATCACTTCTTCTCATACCACTTGAGCTAAGGTCTCTGGTCTCTCTGGTTTTTGCATTCTAGTCTTGTTTCATGGCTGATTCCCCATATCTTCCTGATTATCTTCCCACATCAATCTCTTACCATTTTAAGGCTGCCAACACCTCCAATCTGTGACTCCATGTGCCTCTGTGGAAGCTTCCATATTATATTAGAATCTCTGGCCATTCAAAAGTTTTTGGGAGAAAGCCAGAACTAATTTCTCCTACTGAATAACATACGGGGGGCATGGCATTGAGCTATGACTTCAGACTGTTGGAGAATCTGAGACAGAGAAACAGGGTATAAGAACCGTCAGATTCTTCTCTTCTGCAAACCTTTATTAGCACTGCCTTCTACAGTCCTCTTTAAAGATGAGAAAGCATAACTCAGACAAAAGAATGACCCAGACCCTGGCATGTTAGGGCCAGAACTGAGTGCCAGAGTGTGTAAGTGGGGGCCATTGTTCCCACTCTATTCCAGCACTGCTTTGCTGGGGTCTTCATCCCTGGGAAGGCAACAATACATTTAAGTGGGCCAGAGCTGCCCAGAGCCCTTGGTAAGGGGAGGGGTTGGCACAGAGTGCAGGTAGCAGCTGCTTAAGCACCCCTCACCCAGGAGGGCTGTCATTAGGGCTCCTGAGTCCTGTGGAACAAATCTGAGAATCTCCTTTTGCATTCATAGCTGAAGCCACGAAACATGACTTCTCTAAGATTGCTCAGAACTGTCCTGGAAAGGCATGAAGACAAAGGAGAGGGACTGGTGTGACTGAGAGCTGCCTATCGAGTTTCCTGTTACATTTAACCAAGTTAAATGGACTGCTTTTTGAGAACTTGTTCCCTTTTCAGTCCAATAAGAAATGAATATAGCTTGATTAAAATCCCACAGACTGGTTTCTTGATCAGTTAATTTCTATGTAAGATGCCACAAACATAGCTTAAAGAACTTGCACTTAAGAATCAAGATGGGAAAATTATGCTCTGCAGGTGTGTATATGCGCATCTGACTCACAGGTGCAAATGTCCTCTCCCACCTACTCCTGCCATGTTCTGTCCATCGCATGCACAGGCAGGCGGGGGTTGGGGATGGGTGCAGCAATGTCATGCTCTCTCTCTGTAGTGGGTAGGGTGCTGGGAGGCCCTCCTTCCATGCTTGTGTACTCATCTGGATGATATAAAATAACCCTGTGGTGACTAGAACAGTTGTCTTAAGCCAAAAAGGATCAGCTGTCTCTGGACCAGTTACCACCAGCTAAGTAAGATGTGGTCTTCCGGGGGAATTGCAAATGGACATGGGAGCAATGAACAGTAATGGGCATTTGAATCATGATGAGGTTTTCATCTTTAATAAGAAGTCTTTAGGAGTTTTTTGGGGGCTGTCAAAATGGAATGTTAGAATAGCTACTTGGGTCCAGAAAAACAATCTAAGACCAGAGGTCACCCACCCAAGAAGCAAGCAAGGATCTGGGAGAGAAGGAAGCTGCCAAGCAAGGTGCCTGAAAAGTTTTGTGAGTGTTTTGAGCCTGGATAGAAAATTCTTACGATAAGGTTTGAGAATCCTGCAAAGCTGTTCTTTCCTTCTCCTGCTTCAGATCTTAAGATTAGGTATTTATGTTTCGGAAATCCAATTTCCTTTGTTTATTTTTTTCTCTCCTTCCAACTTCTTTTGAAACATGCTGACTGGTTTCCTATGTATTAAGAGAAAACAGGTGAAAAGATTTGCTTCAACAATGTGCTTGACTTTTTTTAAAGGGTTAAACTCACATCATTGTGTGCCTGAGCCTGGTGGCAGCAGCTTGAATTAAAGTGAGAAAATCCTAAGATATGGATATTGTTTGTAACCCCATTTTTTCTCCTAGGGATTCCCTTTAGAGATCAATCATTTCTAAGTTTCAGAGGTTGGTTCCCCAGCAGACTGTATCATCCCCAAATGATGGCAATCTTCTCTCCCATTCTGCTAGGTCTTCTTGTAAGGTGACATGGATAGTGCTTCTGCAGAGAGGTGGGCACTTCCATTCTCTGCCTTGGAAGTGGGGAAAGATTTTGACTCTGGTGAAGTGATGCTAGGCATCTTCGAAGGCTAGGACAGAAAGGGTAATACATTTTCCACCTGGTTATTTTGGAATGCCAGCTCTTGGAACGCAGCCACCATGCTGTGGGGAAGCCCAAGCAGCCTGTGGAGAAGCCCACATGGAAAAGAAGTACAGCTTTGCCTACAGCCCTGGCTAACAGCCAACATCAACTTGCTAGCCATGTGAGCAAGCCATCTTGAAAGTACAACTTCCCTCCCCCAGCTGGTCAGATGCCATATGAAGCAGAGAAGAGCTGTCCCCACCAAGTCCTGTCCAAATAGCAGATTTGTTAGCAAATAAATCATTCTTGTTTTAAGCTATCACATTTTGGGATGGATTTTTTTTTTATATGGCAAGATAACTGATATGGTTCCCTAATTACATAAACATTAAATGTGCTCTTTGGTGTTTATTTCAAGTAAATATATTTATTTTTATTATTTTTTAAAAATATTTATTTATTTATGCATACAAGCACGGGGGTACAGGCCAGAGGTGCAGGCGGTGAGAGGATCCACCAGAGACAGAGTGGGGAGCAGAACAGGCAGATGGACTGAAACACACTGCTGAGGGGAGCAGCGGGCGAGCCAGGAGAGGTCTGCTGCGCCATGTGGGTCCCCTCCCTGGTCAGGAGGCAGGGATCGAACTCGTGCTGTAGTGGCTGCTGTTTGCTTCATAGTGTGTTGCTTAACCCACTGCGCCACCAGGGAGGCCCTCAAGTAAATATATTTAAAAAAAAGATTTATTTATTTATTCATCCAAGCACTGGGGTACAGGCCAGAGGTGCGGGAGGTGAGAGAATCCACCAGACAGAGCAGGGGGCAGAACAGGCAGATGGACTGAAACACACTGCTGAGGGGAGTAGCGGGCCAGGCAGAAGAGGTCTGCCTGCGCCATGTGGGTCCCCTCCCCAGCCGGAGGCAGGGATTGAACTCGTGCTGCAGTGGCTACAGTTTGCTTCATAGTGTGTTGCTTAACCCACTGCGCTACCAGGGAGGGCCCTTCAAGTAAATTACTTAGAACTGCTTCTCTTCCTAATAAGCAGCTGTTCTAACCTAGATTCTACAAAGTCTGGGTCTGCTGAAGAAGGTGAGAGGTGACAGGTGAGTGAACTGTTGTTTCTGAGTCCTCTCTGTTCAGTGGCTGTGAGGAGGGAGGAAGGAGAGCATCCTCTCTGTCTAGACTGGAAGCACTGGTTGGCACTTACCTGCTGGTCCTTCAAGGGGATGTGTAGGTAGGTGGCTAGATACAGTTTTTCATGGATTAACTGATGAGACTATATTTTGGACTCTGTATTTGCAAAAAGTAGAGGGATGGCATATTTTCCCATACCTGAGATGCAAATACTGCTTTTATTGTTGACATCAAAAGGTGTACCTTTATGTGACATTCACTAGGTGTACCTAGTTAGGTACATTTGAGAACTGCTCATGGGCATGTCTTACATTCTTCCCCCAGGTCCCTCTTGGGGTCCATGTTCACCTTGAATATCCCAATGGATGTGTTTCACAGTGTGGGGGAGTGTCCATCCCTCCTGGGTCCAGAGATTAGTCATATGCCGTGAGGACGCTACATAATGACCCTCATTCTTTATGGTGACCTGATACAGCACACCTTTTTTGAGCTGCTGTGAAACCAAAGTGAAATACACCTGATGATAATTATGCTAACTTTCTCTTTCTATCTCAGCATTCTCGTCTTTTCTTTCTGCCTTAGCTCCCTTGTTATACTGTTTCTAATAGACTTATCAGGAAGAAATTTAGTCTCCTTTTAGATAGTTCCTTCGGAACTTCTTCCTAAACCAAACAAGATCTTAAGCATTTTATCTGTTTATTTTTTCCCTTCTAGTCTGACATAGACTTTTTAAATCCATAGTAGAAACAAACACGCTGAGTAGCACAAAATAGATGGTCAAGTAAATACAGTCAAAGTGGCTATAAGAGGATCTCCATCCTCCTCCGTACTCTGCAGGCCACTGCAAAGATTTTTCTCTGAGTCCTGTTTATACGTATAAAGGACTTGGAACTGAGGTAGCCCTTGGGGATCCAGCATCTCTCTAGGTCGGACAGCTGCTTAGAGGTTTTGGAAGAAGAATCCTGTTATCAGTTCTGTAAATGGATCTCAGGCTTGGGATCCTGGGAAAATGTGTGTGTGTGTGTGTGTGTGTGTGTGTTGAGAATGGAGCTGTTGTCCTCAGCTAGGAATTAGCTCATCACAGGGGGTCTAGAGCTTCCAACTCATTTCATCTCCCCAAGAAAGATATCAAGATATCTTGCTGGAGAAAAAGAACCTCAAGAATGACTCAGGGAAAGATGTCCCCAGAGTTAGGGATCTTGAGCATGTGTGCACAGCTGGAATGGGTGAGTGGGATAGGAGGGTATTCAAGAGCTCAGGTTCTCCAGGTGACATCCAGATGCTAAAACTTCACAAAGTGTGTTTGCTCTTCAGCTGGGGTCTCAGCTTTCCATCTGCTGGCTGACAGTGGGCTAAAGAGATTTCAGGTTTCCAGGAAGTCTGTTCCTCTAGTGTTCAAAGCCATTTTCAATGTATGTTGTGTATGTTTTCCCAGAAGTAAGTCTCCTTCTTATGAGAGCATCCTGTTCTAGAGCCAGTGCTTTGTGGTTAATAAGTGACTGGAGAGGGCAAAATTCCTGAGTTCTCCTCTGCTGTCTCTCTGTCTGTCTTCCTTGGTTCATCCTGGGGAGCTTTGCCATGCTCTCCACTGCTTTCACTCCTTGAAAGAATAAACATCTTCACTGCAGCCTCAGAACGCTGGTGTGAGGTGATTGTTTGTAGATGTTTCCATGACACTCATTTATTTCTTCTGCAAATACAACTGTATTGGGGGAGGGGATGAGGGAATGTTGGAGAGATAGGAAGAGCTTCCAATTTCCTCGTCTATATTCCTCTGTAGGAATGAGGAGCCCACCTTCTTTTTTCATGGGTCCCACCATCCCCAACCCCTCAACTGCCCTCCCATTCCACCCAAACCATCTTGGCTTCATGCAGCTGCGATAGGGCTAGCTACCCAGTTAGGTGGGGAGGAGAGGAATCGTGTGCATGAGGAGGCCGCCCGTTTTAGAAGGGGAAAAAAAAAAACTTTTATTGCTCTAACTGGAGATTTAGTAATGATGAGCAAGGATGACCAGCACTGGGGGTGGCAATGTGAATGTACCCCGTGTTCCAGAGGGGGTCTGTGACACTCGTGAGCCCAGCCGATGACTCATTCTAATTCTTAGCGACTTTGAGAGGTCATTTTAGTCATTCCCCTGCCTTCAGGCAGGAAGGAGCTTCACTTAACATCACGTTTGGGTGGGAGGGGTTGCGTGGCCGAGGGGAAAGAGTCCGGGTGTGGAAAGGAGTGGGGGCGGGGAGGTAGCGCGTGACCTCTTTGAGAGCTCCAGCGAAGGACGTTTCCAAGCTTTCCCAGCCTGCCCGTCCCTGGGTTTCCCTATCATTGAATCAGTGTCGTTCTCCGAGAACTGCTTTTAGCTGGATGGAAACCGGATGCTGGGTTCCCGGGGTGGGCGGGGGCGACGTCCCCTCAGACCTGTCAGGGGTAATTGAGCCTCCCCAGGGTCCCGTTAGCAAGCCCGAGGTGCTACCCTTTCCTTTACCAGAAACTTGCCATGCAGAGTGAGCACAGACCAGCACAGAGCCGAGTCGCTACAACGCCTTTTTCCTGGCAATGCGCATGATTCTGCGGCTCTGTGCTCGCCACACTTCAACGCACCTTGAAATGGGCTCGCCTCCTTCGCGTCGCGACGGGCAGATATTCGAGCCAATCGGCCCCCAGGCTGGTGGGTGACGCCCAATGGGCGGGTGGAAGGGGCGGTCCCGGAGGCCCGGCCCGGCTAGGCTTCACCTTGGAGCTGGCTGCGCTCCGCCTGGGCTAGTAGTGCAGGTGCCGCTGCGCCGGGGGCCGGGGAGGCTGCGCGCCGAGCCGAGAGGAGCTGGGGAGGGATGGAGAGCTGGCCACCCGGACTGCAGGAGCACCGGCGCGGGGCGTAGGCGGGCGCGAGCGGGCGTGAGTGGGCGCTCGGGCGCTAGAAGCGTGCGGGCGCAGGAGCACTTTGCGATAGGATGAGGCTCTTGGCTGGCGCGCGGTAGTACTATGATTTGGTATGTGGCCACTTTGATAGCAAGTGTGATCAGCATCCGAGGTCTTGCGGCTCAAGGTGAGTTGAAGTGCAGCGTCCCTTCTCTGCCCCTCCCCTGAGCTCGCAGCCCCTTTCTCCCCGCCGCAGGCTCCTTGCCCTGCCCGCGCCGCGCCTTTCCGCGGGCGAGGCTCGGGCTCGGGCCGGGCGCGCTTCGGCTACAGCCGAGAGGGTCAGGGGATGGGGAGCGGGGCCCGGTGGGGCAGGCGGGGAAGGATCCAGAGCCCACGGGCTGCGCGGCTCTTGGGAAAAGACGCCTTGGGATCCGGGTCGACTGCGCTCACCTTCGACCCTCGGGGCTCCACATCAGCATGCCCAGCCGGATGCCCTTTGCCTGGGCCGCCGCCTTCTCCGGTTCTGGGGAGTCGGCGCCTTGCCGAACTCTGGCTGCGGGAGTTTGAGGGTCTCCGGCAGCCTGCAGCACGCTCGAGCCCTGCTCAGCGCCACCGCTGCGCGCAAAAGCCCTTGCAGGGAGATGCGACCCTGAGCCCTGGGACTCTTGGCAGCCACGGTTCAGGGATGAAATTGCCCCTGCGGCGCAGACCCTCCAGCTCTCGCACCACTTGTCCCTACATTAGGGCAGCGGGAGGTCAGATTTCTCGGGGGAGCCGAGGAGAGCTCAAGCCCCCGAGAGGGGAAGAACTGGTTAAGCCCCGGGGTCCCTCGGCCGGCCCCGAGGAGGGTTAGCTTTGGGCTGGTCCTGCCTGACGCCCGCGCCTTTTTTAACCGCACCGGGCCAGGCAAAAGTTCCCTGGGAGCGCGCTCCAGCAGGGCCGACCCACACCGCCCTCCCCGCAGCGAGGCAGAGCTGGCTGGGGGGGCGAGGGCGACCGAAGAGGGGAGATCCCGTTGCTGCTTCACGCAGCCGGGAGAGGTTTTTCTCTTTCGGTTTCCGCCTCTGATCTGGGCAAGAGGCAAGAGCGAAGCCAGCGAGTTGGATGTTGTGTGCGCGAGCGCGCGGGCTTTTGCTTTGGAGACGGGCAAAGCGACCAGCAAGCCTATGGGTGGCACCTCAGGCTCTCGGCCCTTGTATGGAAATAGGAGCGGAGTCTGGAGGGTGCCAGGACTCTGAGCTCACAGTTCTCAGCGCGCAGACACGACCCAGCTGCGGCAAGTCCACAGAGCCAGGAGGAGATGGCTGCGGGAGAGACCCGGTCGGGGGGTGGAAGTCAGCTAGGAGGACCTGCCAACCAGAAAGCCCACTCCAGCTCCATGGAAGGGGGTTGGCAGGAGGTACCTTCTATGGGAGCCTCCTGTCGCCTTCTCTGGGGGAAGGGAAGGTGCTTTGAGAAAGTTTCTGGAATGGAATCTGTCTCCCTTGCTATTGGGGATGGGTGTGGTGTCTGTAAGCAGAACCGGAGGAGGGCTGAGGGAAGGGTGACTGTTACCTTAACCTGGGTGGTTTAGACCTCTCCGGCTGCTTGGTGGGATACTGAGAGCAGGATGAGCACAGAAGCTTATGGAATGGGGCTGAGAGTTAGAATCTGTCTCTAGCCCGAGCCTCCTCCTCCTTCCAGTGCCCTCAGTTTCCTCCCCTCCACTTTTGGTATGTTCCTGCCATGGGACTGTCACTGGAAGCACAAAAGGATGTGCTGGGATCTTTGAATAAAGAAGACACTGAGGGGAGGCCCCCAAATAGGCTCCAAACCCAAGAAGTCAGGATGAGGGGGATGGACTTTTTATAAGTTTGAGCACAAGATAAAGGCAAGTGGGTTTATATTGCAGCAACACATAGAATGGCAAGACTGAAGGAAGGACTTCCCAAGAGTGAAGGTTGTTGAGCTTGAGGTTATGCCTTCTTTCTGAGCATGAAGAGGTCGTGCTATCTGTGATGGCTTGACATGCATGCCACTCTCTTTTGGTGTTGAAGTCTCTGTAGTATGAGGAGGCTCTACATGTGGTGGAAAAGCACCTCTGCCTAGAGTCAAATGATCTGGATCCAAATCCTGGCTCTGTCGCTTTCTGGCCTTGTGACCTTGGACACATTATTCAACCTCTCCAAATGTCACTGGCATCAGTGGAACGTGGGGTATGAGTTTGCAGGATTTTCTGTGAACACAAAGTCCTATCAAGAATTGAGTGGCTACCTGTTACATTGCAAATGCACAGTAAATATTGTTATCATTGTTATTTCAATATCTGGGGTTTCAGGCCCATTCTCAGTTTCTTGCCCTTGGGCCATTTAGAGTATCAGGAACTGGGAGTGTCTTGGGGGAAGTTCAGTGCCTTAGTCTGGAACCAAGCCCCCTTTTATGGCTGACCTTGTCTGGGGAGAACCTCTTATCCCTCTGTCTCCCAGGGAGATGTGCAGAGTGTGCAGGGCGCGGGCTTGCTTGGGAATCCTTTGAAAGGTCTGCACAACTGGAGTTTCATCGGTGGCCAGAGGCTTTTGGGAAGGACGCAGAGCGCCCAGCAGGCTGGCAGCTCACAGCATCCAAGCCTCTGGAGAGAGGAAGAGGGGCTGCTCGGAGAGAAAAACAGTGCTCAAATGCTGGCTCCCTGTGAGAGCTCAGCTGTTCTCCCTCTGAACTGACAGAGGTGACTTCTGGGAGATTCCTGAGGGGGAGGGACCTCAAGATGCCTCTCTTAAGCTTTGACTGAAGCATTGTCTGGTCTGTTCCAGCAGAGGGCTGAAAGGGGATGCCCCCCGGGCAGTGTTGGGTACAGACTGAAAAAGGAATGGGCTCTCTTTTTTGACTTGAACCATGTGTATCTGGGAGGTGGTTTGAGTCCGTGGTGAGAAAACAGGGGTATCTGGAGCCAGGGAAACGGTTTGGAGTCTCAGCATCCCAGATTTGCTGAGTAAGCTTTGGGGAGGACCCTGGGCCCTGCTGGACTGACTCTGAGGCTCCGATTGGGAAGGGGAAATCTGGGCTTTTCTTCCCAAGGCTGCCTCCTCCTCCACTGCCTCCTCCTGTCTACCCCAGATCCTGTGTCTGGATTATCCCTGACTACAGAATCCCCAGATCCTGCTGGTTGCTTGGCCGGTATCTTCTGCTCTGCCCAGCTGTGCCCTTTCTTTCATCCCTTTGGCAGAGAAGGTTCGAGTGGGGAGGTTCAGAACCAGAGATGGCTACCTTGGTTCAGGAAGTGGCTGAGTGGTGTGTGCATATGTGTTCATCTAACACACACGTGCTAGAAGGGGTGTGTCTAGCGTGTGCATCCTGGGGCAAGCTGGGGAGTTATGTGTTGGAAAGGGCACAAGAGAAGGGCAGCAGGAGACGTCATCTTCAGCTGCTGGCCTGAGGCCCAGCGTCTGCTAGACTTGAACTTGTCAGGCCCCAGAACTGGTTGGTTTCATGATTACAGTTCTGGGACAGAGAATCAGGCTCTGGTTACCCTAGGAGCGGAGGCTGCCTAGCTGGGGAATGCAGCAACCCAGAGGCTCTCTGCCCCTCCCTTTCCTGGCTCCTGCATGCTTTTTCCTGGTGCCCAGTCCCCAGCCAGGGCGCGGTCCTCACAGCCTGCCTGCTGCCGCTACTTCTCCCAGGTCTGGCTACTTCTCCTCGCAGGTCTGCCGGGTGCTGACTCTCAGTCCCAGCCTTCCTGGGTGCTGTGCCAGGGGAGTGAGCCTATAGGAGGAGTAGGTCTGAGACTGAAGGTACTTCTCCATGAAAATCTCTTCCCTCCCCCACACATACTGATGCCTTTTCAGGCCAGGAACCAGGATCTCAGGGGAGTGCTTCTCTTTGCTCCCTGAGATGGGTTAAACAGCTTGTGTGAAGAGGGGATCTGAATGGTGACAAGAGCTGTCACTGGTGCAAGCTGTCTGAAGGTGTGAGCACTTGCTTGATTGTGTGTGCACATCTGTGTGTGGACTCTGTGTGTGTGCCCATGTCTCTGTGTGTGCACATGTGATCATGTTAGCCCATACGCGCATGTGTATGCATGCCTTAATGTGTGTGCATGGGATGCCTGTATGTTGCGTGTATCTTCATATCTGTATGTATGTTTGTATGTGCACCTGTGAGATGGAGCAGGATGGGGACAGTTAGGCTCCAGACATGAGGTGGGGAGCTGCTGCCCTCCCAGGGCTGTGGAGCACAGTGAGGCTCCACTTGGAGTGAATGCCCCCTTTGCTTTCCTCAGCACCCTGCTTTGCACCTGAGTCTAGGCATTCCAGAAGTTTCCAAAGTTGGAAGCTTAGTCCAGGGTTTGGATTGAGAGGTACTTGAGTTCCCAGAGGGAAACTTAAGTTGGGGACAAACACAGGCAGAGGTCCTGGGGTTGCTGAAAATCTGCATCTTGTTTAGGGGGCAGCAGCCCAACACACCTCAGAGTGGAGAAGGCGTGACTCTGAGGAGACAGGAGAGTAGGGGAGGGGAGCAGATGCAGCTTGGAGCCTCATCCCCTCAGGGGCACTGCTCACGGGAGCAAGCCCATCTGCCTGAGGCAGCTGACCTATTTTTCTTAGGAATCTTCCTGCTTTTCTGTTCTCTGTGGCATGAATAAACCAGAGACTGGTGAGCAGAGATGGGGCTTCCATGGGGTTCTATAGAACAATTCCCCCAAGGCCTTGAGGGCGTCCAGCAGCCTCACTGTCCTAAGAGAGAGGATTGAGATAAGCCCCTCTCAACCTGTCCTCTGCTCCTCCCTACCCCCCCCNGCCCCCCCCCCCCCCCCCCCCCCCCCCCCGTCTCCTTACCTCTGCCTGATCACAGGGCCCACTGAGAAAGTCTGTGGCAGATAGCTGGCTCATGGCTGAGCTTCACAAGTGGCAAGGTGAGCCACTGTCCTCATCTCTTGGCTTCCCCATAGGGAATGCTGACACTCAATGTAAGTGAATATGGGGCTTCCATTTCCTACTGAATGCGCCACCCCCACTGGCGTGGCCTTGTGTAAAGCAGGGCCCCTGGCTTACCTGGCCAGCTGGCCTGCTGGCTCCTCATGCACACAGGCTCTAGACACATATGTGTGTGTGCATACCTGAGAAATTGCATGCTTATGCGGGGGCAGGTGTCCTCCGCACTGGTGGTGGAGAGGTAGGGAGGGGTGTGGCTTGGCCTTTCTGCTGAGGAGCCCTTGACGGAACAGAGTGGTGGCTGAACTACTGTCTGCTTCCTGTCAGGGGCTCATGGGGAAAGCACTCTGGGAAGTACAATCTGGCCTAGAGCAAATTAAGGTTGGTAAGAGCATTGTTGCTTTGTGGGCTGCTGGGGGGAGCCCCGTGGAGAGGAGTAGGGGGGAAAGACCCCCACGGGAGGAGGGGGCCTGCTATTCCTGCCCTTCACACCCTAGGACCATGCTGTACAGCAGATGACAAGATTTCCTGGCTAAGGTCAGTGTGTGATCACCTGACCTATGACCTCTGACCCTGAGAGGTTTGCTTGGGAGGGGGTTCACAAGGACAGTGAAGATGATAGTGGGGAGACTGTAGAAGGTTGGGGACTTCTCTTAGGACCTCCCTAGGCTGGGTGTGGAGGGTCCTTGCTGGAGGAAGGTTGATGTTCCTGTGACCTCTAGCCTGCCTGCCTTCTGTGAAGGTCAACAAGGACACAGCTCTCCTCTCCATCTTGGACTGGAGAGTGGTCTTCAGCTTTGTTTTGGGTAACAGGGATTCTGTCCTCTGTCTTTCTCATGCCAGCCCTCCGGGTGTGCACCTCCGTGGGAGGCACTGTGGGATTCCCTGGAACCTCCTGGCTTCTCAGGGAGAGGAAATTGGGGGAACTATGGGGGGCTGGGCCATTTTGGACTCAGCAGGGATTATTTTTAGGCTAGCAGATGGAGGTGGTGGTGGCTGTCGCTGGTATTATTAGACAACAGGCCTGTGGTTTGGGAGTCTGGTGCCCGGAGGAGGAGAAAAAGAAGGAGGAAGAAGATGAGGCTCCAGTGAGGACTGGTTCTCATGAGGGATGGAGGCTGCTGCTCACCCCGTGGCTGGTCCTCTTTTATTATGACCACCGCCAGGCCTGGGCAGAGACTTCTGGGTCTCAGGCAGGGTGGCACTCAGTCCAGAACTGCCAGAGCTGGCCAGCACCTTTGAGACCGGCTCAGCCTGATCCTTCTCTGGTTCTGGGTTGCAGGGGTCTGCCTGCCAGAGTCATCCAGAGTATGTGATGGGCCAGGTCTGACCTCCAAGCCAGGACCTCAGAAAGGGGAGGTGTGCAGTTGGGAGAGCCTGGGGTGGGGCAGGAGGAATGAACTGCTGGAACCTGGCACCCCCACTTGCTATTTGAGGCATGTGGCCGAGCCAGGTAGTCTTGCAGTTTGCTCATTTGTAACACAGAGATGGCAGTCCTCCTGCCAGGTGGGTGTCGTGGGCACTGGATGAAGTTTACGTCGGGCCTGCAGCACCAAGTTCGTATGCAGTAGGGTTAGAGAGGTTAGGTCTGCTCAGGATTCTCCCTGCCCAGCTCTTCCGCCTTTGCTGGTCTTATGCATTCTCGGTGCATTTCCTGCCCTGGCTCTGCCTGGGTGGAAGAACTCCAGGTTGCACATGCGGGGTGTGGGGCCAGGCCAGGATGGATGCTTGTGGTTTTGTGCCCATAGGAGACCACTGGCAGTCTGGACCTGGCTGCCTGCTGGGTACCACCTGGCCCAGAGAGCAGAAGATCTGTACTCTATGGGCTTCCCAAAAGGTCAGCCAGACCACAGGGGCCGCCCCTTCCTTAAACCTACTGCTTTCTCTTCCCTGCTGGGGGAGAACAACTCCAAAATGGGCTGGGCAGATCCCCAAGATGCAGATTTGCTGTGCTCAGGGTACTGCTGATTCCTGTGTTCTCTAAAATGAAATCCAGGGTCCCTCTGACCTCCTGTCTGCACCCTCACAAATGCTGATTTCCCTCTGAGGTCAGAGCCTCATCCATGTGGGGTGCTGCAGGCTTCTATGAGGGTTCCAAGGATCTCTTTGCCTCTTCTAGCCCCTCCCTCTCCGCTCCAGGTTATGACCTTCTCCTTCCCACCCCCCTCCTTCCTGTTCTGTTGGAAGCCAGCTTGCTGGAAGAAGCCTGCCATGCCCTGAACCAGCAACCTCAGCTCTGACCCCTGGCTGGGTTCTTGCAAATTCTGTGTCTCTAGGTCCAGTGCCTGCGGCCTGTGTGCCCCTCAGGATTCTCTCTCTCCCTGGATGGGCTCTGCACGTGCCCAGTAAGCACCAGAGCTGCCTGTGTCTCCTTCCTTGCTGCTTGAATCTCTCACTCTTAGACTTGGCCTTGGTGTCTTCCTAAGTTTATCTGTTCTCCTCCATCAAGCCCCTTTCCCTCTTTACTGCCAGCCTCTTTACTTTTTTTTTTTTTTTTTATATGGAGCTTTTCTGGAGAGAGTGTTTCATTAGACATGCTTTGGCTCAGAAAGGATCACGCTTAGGGAGAAGTGCCTGTGGGTGATAGAGTGAGAGAACATGGTGTGTGTGTGTGTGTGTGTTAAGGAAATAGGGAAGAAAGCTGGTCAATATTTCAGGATTCAAAACCCAGGAGGAATTGATCTGAGCTGGAATGTGGGGTCCTTCCCCTCCATCCCGTTTTGCCTTGCTATCATCTCTGGGATGACTATCTCACCATCCCTCTTAACCTGCGTTTCCTGGCTGAGGGGGTCCCATGTGGGGTTGACTGGGGTTCTGGACCCAGAGCCCAGGGACTGACTGGGGATGGGGGAGGGGACCTGGAGCCACTGCCAGTGAAAGGAGGTGTGAAAGAGGCCACTCATTGTCATGCAGTGAGAATGAAGCAGCACTAGGTGCAAATGAGCAGCCAGCACTGTGGGAACCCATGGCAGAGCACCCCCCAGCACCCCCCCCCCTCCGTGGTTTCACTGTCACAGGCAGGCAATCAGTAACCAGTGTGATTGTTCCAGTATGCAGTTCTTGCTCTTGCCTGAGGCTCTAGGGTCGAAGTCCAGGGAAGGAGCCACCTTTTCTGGACAACTTCCCCACCACACCTGGTAACCTGCCCCCTCCTCTGAGAATGGCTCCATCCTCTTCCCCCAGGCTTCTGTATTTCTTCTTTTCGTCTCCTCAAAGTCTGTGCTGCACATACACACATTGCACGCATACGCACGTGCACATACTCTGTTGCCAAAGTGCACACACACAGATCTTTTGCCAAGAATGACACATGTATGCACACACATACCCACACATCCTTCTGCTAAGAGTGACGTGTGCACACACACCTGTGTGCACACACATGCACACATACGTGCTTCCCTGCTCATTTGCTCGGTCAGTATCCACTGTGTGTGCCCATTTTCCCCTGGGTCCAGGATGAGCCTTTGTGCTCTTGGATGCTGGGAAGCAGGCTCTGTCCCCTATCTGGGTGCCCCTAGGGTGGAGGGGGAGGTGCCTGCAGCAGCTGGGTTCTCTACCCACTTTCCCTGAGGGACTAGGATTCAAACTTAGCCTGAAGCAAGGTTGAGGGGTGGGGGCCAGGAAACCTGCTGGGGCCTCTGGCAGGTGAGCGCAGCACTCTGCTCTGCTCCAAAAATACTCTGTGATCTTAGCTCTTTCTCTAGAAAACAGTGATGTCACCAGGAGCCAATCAGCTTCTGGAAGGGCTAGCCTCCTCCTCCTTCCGCAACTTGCAGGGGAAAAGAGGGAGAGGGGGAGGGGGAAAAGAGAAGCACAGGGACTCACAGGCACCATAGACAGACACGAGGGGTGTAGACGGGGATCACAAGCACACAGAGACCCCCCCTACACAGACAAGCAGGCAGAACCCCTTCCCCTTGGACAGGAAGACGGAAATCCACGTCTTCCCCCAGTACGCACATCACACGCACGCGTGCACTCTGACAGAGACAACCAGGGAGAGAAACAGGGAAGTAGAAAGAATCCCCCGTATGGAGTGGAATCTAAAGAGAATGCGCCAGAGACACAGAGACTTGAAAAGGCACAGAGACTCAGAGAGACAGAGACTCAGAGAGACAGAGTCAGAGAGACAAGGGAAAGAGCAGGAGAGAAACACAGGAGAAAGGGGAAACAACCAGTGAGAGACAGCGATGTATAGAAGAAACCAGAGATATGAGAGAGAGAGAGGTGAAAGATGGAAACAGGCAGGGCACAGAAAGGTCAGAGATGCAGTAAGACTCAGACCGAGAGGGACCCCAGCTGGACAGACCCACAGACAGACACGTGCATCCTCCCCCTCAGCCGTCGCCCCCTGGCGGTGAGCCTCGGTGGAGCGGTTGCTGTCCTCGGTGCTGCCTGGAAGGCCTGGGATGGGAAGGATGGGCTGGGGAAAGCTGTATCAAGCCTGGGTTGTGCTGAGAGGGGCAGGCGGGGGCCACTTCCTTTTCACTGGCAAATAAGCTGGACTGGTGCTTTGTGGGCATGGAAGCCTGGTGTGGGAGAGAGGATTGTCAGAACAGAGGAGGGGCTGCATTTCTGTCTAGAACTCTCCCCCTCCCCTATGCCCCCGGAGCTGGGCTGCCAAGGGACCAAGAGTGAGGAGCCTGAGGTGACGTCTGGGTTAACTTCTCTGCTGCATCTGCCAGTTTGTGGCTGGGGGCAGGGTTGGGTCTCTCCTGGTCTCCCCTTCTCCCCTTCTTCCCTGCCAGGGGTAAGATACATCCTATTTACCTGTGTGGTTTGCCCTCTGCCAGAGGTGGAATGGTTTCCCTTAGCTCTAAAACCCCCTCTTCTGTCCCCAGCACCCTGCCTTCCTAATGATACCTGTCTGGGGCTTCTCAGTCTGTGGATTCGGGGCTGGGAAATCAGAAAGCTGGAGGCCCTCCCTGCTCCCCTCTCTCTGCGGCAGGCTTGAGGACAGAGGGAGGAGGGGACTGGCGAGGCCATCTCAGGCCTGTGGGCTTTTCCCTCTGGTGCTGCCATGAGCAGCCTCAGCTCTGCTTGTCAGGGATTCCCCGCTCCTGTGTGGAGTACTCTTGTTTTGTGCTGTGAACCTCAGGCTGAGTTGGGGGTGGGGCTGAGAAGGCCACTGGCTCTGCGGCTCCTCCCAGGCAGGAAGGGAGCCATGTTTCCCTTGGCTACAGCACTGGCCACAGGTCCCCACCGTGGAGGCACAGGCCCTCCACCTTCTCACTGACCAGACCTCTAAAATTCCCTAGGCCACGCGTGCCAGGGGAGGGCATGATCGGGGCCTGTACAGGATTGATGTGCGGAACTCAGGACTGCTTCCCTCTTCCTCCTTTTCTTCTCCTCTTCTTCCTCCTCCTCTTCTCCCTTCTCTCCTTCCTCAGGTTCCTGGATATGAGGAGGCTCAGGGCTTTAGGGAATTTTTAGGGCTTTAGACCCTCTGAAGAGTGAGGGAGGAGGACCAAGAGGCTGGAGCAGAGGTCCAGGGGCTGCCCGGGCAGGACCTTCTGCCGCCTCCTCTACTGCCTTCCCATGTTGCTCTCTTGTCAGGTGCCCACGGCCTTCGAGAGGAGCCCGAGTTTGTGACAGCGAGAGCTGGCGAGGGCGTGGTCCTGCGATGCGACGTGATCCACCCGGTGACGGGGCAGCCCCCGCCTTATGTCGTAGAGTGGTTCAAGTTTGGGGTGCCCATCCCTATCTTCATCAAGTTTGGCTACTATCCCCCCCATGTGGACCCAGAGTATGCAGGTAAGGTCGGGGCCAGTAGGAGCTCCCCTGCAAACCCCTCTCCTCCCCTTGCTTTAGGCACAGCTCCCGCTTCCATCGGGGCCCTCCTGCTTCTTGTGGTCACATGTCACATTCTTTCTACCTCCATGTCCGTTGCCTCTTCTCTTCACTGGTCTCAATGTCTGTTTTCCATGGTGTCGCACTCTTTCTTCCCATCCTTTGAGCTCTATTAGGTTTTAATCAAGTGGTGGGAGGAGAGGGAAGAGTAGGTAAGTGCCATGGGCATGCAGACCCTCTAAGCAGCACAGCGCAGGGGTGCATGGGGCTGAGGCAGGAGTCAGGGACACAGAATGAGGTTGGGCAGGAGGGCAGTTTTGTGCAAGCAGGAAGCTGAGTCAGAGCTGCAACCCCGGGCCAGGCTGCTGGCAGCCGATGGAGGGTTTGTACTGTCTGGCTTCGCCCACTCCCTCCCTCTGGCTCTGAAGTTGGGGCTTCATCCCATCCCTGAGCATAAGTAAACCTCTTGGCTGTCTGTGCCTGTCTGTGCCACTTCCGGGTGCGTGCTCTCTGCTTCCGCCACTGCTCCAGTCTCCCTCTTCCTGGCCCCTTGGTGGCTTACTCTGCAATTACTCCTGCCTGCAGAGGCCTCACTGTGTCACTGCCAATGCCTGCCTGCTAGCCTGCCAGGGAGGAGGGTGTAGAGCTGGGAGAGGTGTGCATGAGTGTGTGCGTAAGTGTGCATGTATGGAAGTGTGCATGTGAATACATGTGAGCACATGTGTGGGTGTGTGCATGAGTATGCACATGAGTGCAAGTATAGGAGTTGTACATGTGTGTGCATGTATGTGTGTGTGTGTTGGGATTTAAGGGGAGACAGGAAGTAGGTGGGACAATGCTTTTATCTTTACTTCTGACTTCTGAGGCCTGAACTGCCTTGGTCCTTCAGAGCTTCCATATCTTTCTCTGTCTCTCCCACCTTCTGTCTCCCTCCCTATGTCTGCGTCTCCTCTCTCCTCTCTTTTGTTTTGAACACAGTTTGTCTTGATGGCCTGGTTTTTAGGCAGATGGCCATTGTTAGAACAAGGTGAACAGCAGAGAAGGGATGATTTGGGATGAGGCTTGGGCTGAGGTGGTGGGTGAGGGGAGGGGGACCCGAGGGCTTTCTGCCCTCTGCCTCCGGGAGATGCCACTCCAGAGCTGCTGCAGCTTTACCTTCTCCTCACCACGAGGGATGATGAAGATGGAGTTGAGGGTCTTTGTTCTGTCTGCCAGCCCCTTCCTCATCCTTGTGCTACCAGCAGCCTCAGCTTCGGGGGGCCCTGGGCCCTAGCCAAAGGAGTAGTCACTGACACTGGCAGTGGGGCTAGGAAGGGACCCAGCACCCTCGCCCCCCATCTGACCCTCCTCTACTGTAGAAAGCCAGAGGGGGTGCTGGGTATGGCAGTCATGGGGATCCAGGTGGGAGCTTCTCAGCCTGATTGGAGGTGCTCAGGGACTGCTCTACCACATCCTCTTTGATTTGTACCTTCCTTCTCTCCCCACAGTCCTTTCTCCTCTCCTTCTCCTTCTCCTCCTCCTTTTCCCCCTTTTCCTCTTTCTCTCCCTCCTCCTTTTCTGCTTTCTTTCTCCTCTTCTTCTCTTTCTACTCACCCAACCCCCTAACTTCGTAACCCTCATGCTTTTCCTTTGTCCCAAGAGTTCTCCAAAAGAACGGGGCATTGTAAGGAAAGGAGACTTTTCTCGGTGCCTAACTGAGTTGCTGCTGCGGTGAGAGGGGCCGGCCGTAGGGTTGGGGAGGCGCGGTGGCTTCTGTGCCCCTGCTGCTGGAGGTTGGCGCCAGCTGTTGTTCTGGGGCCCTGCCATGGGAAACGATCGATCGGAAGGTTGCGCTGGACCGCTCTGCCTTTGGCTGGGGAGGGGAATGATGCGCTAGTGCTCTGGCCCTGATGGCCTCTGTCCACTTTGTCCCCAGGCCGGGCGAGTCTTCATGACAAGGCATCCCTGCGGCTGGAGCAGGTTCGCTCTGAGGACCAGGGCTGGTACGAGTGCAAAGTGCTCACGCTGGACCAGCAGTATGACACCTTCCACAACGGCAGCTGGGTGCACCTCACCATCAACGGTGCGTGCGCGTGTCCTCCTTCTGGGCTGCCCCAGGACGCACTCTGACCCCACAGCTTCCCAGCCGCACCTCACCCAGCCCCACGCCCCCGCTGCAGAGTTGCACCAGCCAGACTGGCCTGTTAGATACCAACTCCCAACCCTGTGACACTCGGGGGCCCGCCTCATGTGTCTGTGGCCGGTGGGGTATGTGAGCGGGCAGGGCCTGGCGTCAGTGGGGTGTTTGAGGAGCTCTCTGTGGTTGGTGCTGCTGGATTCTGGAGAGGAAGGCAGCATACTGGCTCTTGCAGCCAGGAGGGTTCGGGCTTTGTGCTGACCCAGTCCCAGGCTCAGCAAGACCCTGATTGGCTTCCCCTCTCCAGTGGAATCCTAGGGAGACAAGATCCCCCTCCCCCACCCAGTTTCCCTTTTAAGGTTCTATTTTGGTTCTTTGTTAAACAAATTCATTTGAGTAATTGTGGTGAAGGGCTGCTAAGTGCCAGGTTGTGTCCTTGATCATGGGAAGACTGATGAGTGAGCCCTGCACGGCCCTTACTTGTACTGAGTTTGCTGTCTGATAGAATGGGAGGGTCCTGCAAGAGTCACTTAATGACTCTCACTCACTGGGAGCTTAGGCAAAGTGAGCTGTGCTGTGTGTCTGCCATGGCCAAGGAGGCCTGTGCAAACTCCAGGTGAGTTTGCTGCGCTCCCAGTGTTGACCTAGGGTGGGGGCCTGGGTGTTCCCCTTGTGTCCCTGTGAGTCTTTCCTTGGGAGGAGATACTCTGGAGGAGCCTGGTCAAACCTGGAACCATGGGGAGAATTTGAAGTAGTCCCCTGCTGAGTGAGGTTGGAGTAAAGTGCTTTGTTTTGCCTTCTTTTTCTAACCAGACCTTTGTTCTTCTTCATTTGATTCACGTGGGATGTGTTCAGCCACCACCCTGTCGCAGATACTATGCTCCTTATGGAGCCTGACAACGTCTCTGCTTGGCTGTGTCATGCACGACTTGGGTCCTCAAGGTTTCAGTGCCTGTGACTTAGGAGCTATGGTTGGGAGAGAGGAATTGATATTGTTCTTGCCTTAGAAGCTTCTTTCAGTATTGATCTGCCCTGAAGGATGACTCTGTCCTATCCCACCTTGGGAGATTGAGTCTTTCCTCCCAGGGTCAGGTCAAGTTGTGCTCAGGCTGACCCATCCATGCTGTCAGCTCCCACCAGCCAGTCCCAAGAGGCACACTGGAAGCTTATTTTAAGCTTTGGGTGGGCTGTCCCCACACTCCAAAGGTTTGAGTCACCTCCTTTTGATGCCAGCTGTTGTGGGTGCCAGGAAGGAAAACTCATCTTAATATTAGCCCAAGCAAAACATAATTAGGAAGGTAAATCTTCTGCTAAAAGCTTCGCTGATGAAAATCAAGCCAAGAGTCCCTGCGTCACTTTCCTTCTCACTCATGCCCATCCCTTAACTGGGCTCAAGTCTCCTTGGAGCTCCACTGCCTTTTCCTCACGCACTGTCCTGTGAGTGACGCTTCGGCATCTGAGCTATCCAGCAGTCAGTGGGCACTCCCAGGACGGGGACATAGAATTTCTGGACTTTGTCTTAGATTGCACCAGTGTGGGTAATTGTCCGGGAATTCCCAGTTGCTTAGAGTGGAATAGGCATGGTACAAGACCCTGAAAAGATTTGCTTTCTTCATGAAGTCATTGCCATGTGATCCTGGGCAACTCAAGTTTCTTCTCTGAGCTTTGGCTTTTTCAGTTATGTAAAAGAAAGCCCCTTTGCTGGGCTGTTGTGAGGATTCAATGAAATGCTGTGAGAAAGTGTCTTGCACCGTGTCTGGAACAGTAATTACACGTGGGTAATTATGTGTGAGAGGTTGGCCATCTCCTCCTCCACAGAGGGAAAAGCCTAATCAGAGGAGAATGTAGTAGCAGGGATGAAGTAACAGAGAAGGAACCTCAGTCTGGAAGAGGCAGAGGACTGTGGTCTTTGAGGGTCTTTGTGAACCCACCAATAATTATCCATTCAAGACCCATGAATGTCCGCTCTGTGGCACGCTCTGAGGATGCTGCCATAGACACCACCAGACCAGACTCTCTTTAGCCTTTCAAGAAGTGGCCCTGACCAGAGACGATCGCGGGGTGGATTTTGGAAGCACAGTTGAGGGAGAGCTTCTCTAAGGAAGGGACCACTCTTCAGACCCCTGACCAAGGGGAAGGGGTTAGCCAGGTGCAGGTGTGGGAAGTGGGGAGGGTTTTCCAGGCAGAGGGGACAGCACGTCTGGATGCCCAGGAGGGAACACACACAGGCTCCTTGTGAGGAAGGTCAGGCGGAAAAGCTGACTGCAGCAGGTGCTCTGGACTGTCGAACCAGAGCTCTTCAGAGAGCCCTCTGCCTTCCCAAGGAGCCTGTCTCCTGAGATTGTTCATTCCTCCTTCGCTTCATCCCAAGTGTGGAGGTTCCTGGCAGCATTCATATTTTTATTATTGAAGGAGAACGTCACATTAGAGCACCAGCATTCCATTGCTTCCAAGCGAGAACATTCAGTGTCAGGCAGGGATCACCTTTGGAAAATGAAAAGCCAGTGAAAATTAGAATTACAAGCAATCTCCTCCTTCTCTGTTTTCTTGAAGACCCAGTTGGGTGGAAGCAAACCCAATTATTTATCACATATAAAGTACCCAAAAAGCCCAAGCCAAGCCTTGCTTTTAGGTCGATGAATTACTTGGAGGAGAGACCAGCCTATTTCTAACCTACACTATTAATTATAGGGCACTTGTAAAAAAGAATTAAGCCTGGAAATGCAGCTGGCAAGCTAACACCTAATTCAGTAAATAATCAAGAATCAAACCATTATTTTCCTGAAAACTCGAAATTGTTCAGAGTACTTTCCTGCTTAGCACCTAAATAATAAAGTAATTATGTAATTAGTAATTAATTTGTCACTTCAGGACGTAATTTAATTTATTATCTTTTCTTTAAAGCTTGACACCAGAGGTAATAGAGGCTGCGGCTGTGTTAACTGTGTTTCAGGGGCACGGTTGGCCAGGAGGCGGCACTGGAGATGAGCTGACATTCCCAGATAGAAGGGAGGCCTGGGCATGAGGATTTCAGTATTTTTTGAAAAGGATGTGGAATGACTTGTGCCATGATTTGAGTGTGTTCGACATTGGGTGAGAATTGAATTTCTCGAAGATGGTGTGTGTGTGTGTGTGTGTGTGTGTGTGATGAAGTGCCCTCTTAATTCATTCTGTATTCTCTTCAGTGGCCCCCTGTGCCCATACTGAGCTAAGAGCCTTGGGGATTGTCAGAGAAAGTGCTCTGCATCTTGTTCTGAAGAACTTCCACGTGTTTGTGCTGGCCTGTAGGTGTGTGTGCACCTTCATTCATTTTACTCTTTTGTCCATTCAGCAGATGTTGTTGAGCACGATGTTACATGCCAGGCACTGTGCTAAAAGCTGCTCATACAGTGAGATTTATGGAAAAGATAAATGCTCTGAAGGAGAGTTAGTGACAAGTGCTTTGAAGAAATAAGTAAGGAGCTGGCGATGCTGAGGGTGTCATCTCAGATGCACTGCAGCAAAGACACACACTGAAGGAATGTGACTTGGGCGCACATTCCCTGTGGGGAGAATGACAGGGGCAAAAGTCCTGAGGTTGGATGTTCTTGGCATGTTCCTGGAAGACAAATACCGCTATCTTTAGAGCACAGCAAAAGGGGAAATGTGATCGGAGAAAGGTTGACCTGGGGGTGGATGACAAAATCTAAAGCTCTTTGATTAGTTCTCAGGGCATGGCTGCCAAGAGAAAGTCTTCTCAAAGCTTCCCATCCATGCCTTCAAGGCTCCTGGGGAGATGGTGATCAAGACAGTAGTGGCAAAATAACCAGCATTTTCATGTTGGCATCTTCTACCATCCTTTTCATAATTGTTACCGCATTTACACCTCACATCAGTTCTGGAGGGCGAGGCGTTTAGGAAGCCCAGAGAGGCTGAGTACCTTGTTTAGGGTGCACAGTAAGAGGGAGCCTGGCACGTAGGTGCCTTGAAATGAGCTGAGTGACCTGTGCTTGCTGGACTAGTATAATTCCAGGCTGGGGTTCCTGTTTGGGACCTAACTTCAGAAACTACCAACGGACAATCCAAGGCTTCAGATTACTTCTATAAGAAGCACAGACACATGAGACTTGAATCTCTTGTCATTCATTCATTTATGAGTTCATTCATTCATTTATATTTTTATTGAAAAAATACTGGCTTATAGCACTGTATTCGTTTTAGGGGTTTAGGGTCATACCTCTTCACATGTATGTCACCACACCATGACCACAACCAAATCCCCAGTGGTCCTTCACAACAGTCCATTGGGCCCTCTCCACCCTCCCTGGCTCATAGCCTTGCTTCTCAGGCAGATTTCATGGGTTCATTTTGGTTCATTGCTTTGATTTGTTTATTTATATTCCATTTATGAGTGAAATCATCCGTATTTTTCTTCTTTCTTTGACTTATCTTGCTTAATATAATCCTCTCCAGTTCCATTCACAAATGGCTAGAGTTCATTTTTTTTAATAGTTGAGCAGTATTCCATTGTAGTATTCCATTATGTAAATATACCACATTTTTATCCCTTATCTATTGTTGGGCACTTAGGCTGTTTGCATAACTTGGCTACTGTAAATAGTGCTGCAGTGAGCATAGGCATACACATACCCCTTCAAATCAGTGGGTTTTTTTTTTTTTTGTATTCTTATATATATAACCTAAAAGTGGAATTGCTAGATCATATGATAGATCTATTTTGAATATTTTGAGAAACCTCCAAATTGTTTTTCTTATGGATTTGGGTGTCAGGTATTATTTCATTGTGATTTTGATTTGCATTTCCCCAATAATAAGTGAAGGTGAGCTTTTTTTTTTTTTTAATTTACATACCTGTTGCCTATCTCTGTATTTTCTCTGGGGGAACAATTTAGATCTTCTCAGTTTTTTCATTGGATTATTTTGTTTTCTTGTTGAGTTGTGTGACCATTCTCCAATATTAACTTCTTGTTAAATGTATGATGTGCAAATATTTTCTCCCCTTCAGTAAGATAGCCTTCTGCTTTACTGATAGTTTCTTTTGCTGTGCACAAACTTTCGAGTTTGATGTAGTTCTAGTTGTTTCTTTTTGCTATTGTTTCCTTCGTATTGGAGTTAAGGCCCCAAAGACATCATTAACACCAATGTTGCAGAGTATTTTGCCTATGTTTTCTTCTATGTATTTTACGGTTTCAGGTCTTAGATCCAAGTCTTTAGTTCATTTTGAGTTAGTTTTTGTATATGGTATGTGATAGTGGTCTAATTTCCTTCATTTGCATGTAGTTGTCTAGTTTTCCTGCCGTGTGTTGAAGAAGCTTTCATTTTCTCCACTGTCATAGATTAACTTGGCTCCTTTGTCATAGATTAACTGTCCATATAATGTGGATTTATTTCTGGGCTCTGGATTTTATCCTATTGGTCTGTGTGTCTGTTTTTATTCCAACATCATACTGTCTTGACTACTATGGCTTTGTAGTATACTTGAGTATACTATAGTAAGTACCTCCATTCTGTTTTTCTCAGGATTGTTTTTGTTATTTAGGGTCTTTTGTGGTTCCATGTAAATTTCAGTAATGTTTTTCCTCTTTTCTTGAAGAATGCCATATAAATTTTAACAAGGTTTAGAATGAAGCTATTCTAATCCTTTGGGTAAGATGACCATGTTAACAATGTTAGTTCTTCCAACCCATGAGAAGGGGATATATTTATATTTCTTTGATTTCTTTTACGTTTGTCTTATAATTTCCATTGTACG
Source organism: Galemys pyrenaicus (assembly GCA_019455555.1). Taxonomy (NCBI): domain Eukaryota; kingdom Metazoa; phylum Chordata; class Mammalia; order Eulipotyphla; family Talpidae; genus Galemys; species Galemys pyrenaicus. The sequence continues at coordinate 4,596,710 of JAGFMF010011417.1, forward strand.
TGTCATTCACCTCCTTTGTTAAATTTATTTCTAACCAGTTAATTATTTTTGATGCTACTGTTAATGGTATTTTCTTGATTTATTTCTCTTTTAGATAATTGTGTATAGAAATGCCAAAGACATTTGTATATTGATTTTGTAACTGGCTATTCTACTGTAATGATTTATTGTTCATAATAGTTTTTTTTAATGGGGTCTTTAGTATCTTCTATGTATATGATCTTGTCATATACAAATAATGATACTTTTTCTCCTTTTCTAATTTGGATTCCTTTTATATCTTTCTTTTGCCTAATTGCTCTGGCTATAACTTTCAATGTGTTGTTGAATAGTTGTGATGAAGGTGGATGTTCTTGTTTTAGGGCAAAGATTTCAGTTTTCCACCATTGAGTGTAATGTTAGCTGTCAGTTGTCATATGTGGCCTTTATTATATAGACATATGTTCCTTCTATTCCCACTTACTGACAGTCTTTATCATAAATAGATGTTAGACCTTGTAAAATGCTTTCTCTGCATCTATTGATAGAATCATATGTTTTTATCTTTCTTTTTGTTGGTGTAATGTGTTACATTGATTGATTTGAGTATGTTGACCCATTCTTGCGTCCTTGGAATAAATTCCACTTGGTCATGGTGTATAATTCTTTTTTATTTTTTTTAGATTTATTTAATTGTATTTGACAACATTTGTAGTCCCCATGGATTTCCCACTGCCATTCCACCCGTGCACCATCACCTCAGTCCCTTATGCTCTTTATGCCCTCCTCCCCGTCTTTGCCCTCCCTCCCTCCCCACCAATGTTCCCTTTGGTCTATCTTTAACCTTTTAATCTTGTTGAGTTTGTTTTTGGTTGTAATTGCACATTTCCTTGCACTTCCTCTTGTTTTCTTTTTAATTTTTTATTGTAGTTGTTGTTCTTTCACATTCCTCCTAAAAGTGAAGCCATCCGATATTTTTCTTGCCTTCTGATTTATTTCAATGAGTATAATTCCTTCTAGTTCCATCCATGTTTCTATAATGTCCCTAGTTTATAATTTTTGATTGCTGAATAGTATTCCGTTGTGTATATGTACCACATCTTCTTGAGCCAGTCCTCTACTTTTGGGCATTTGGGTTGTTTCCAGGTCTTACCAGTTATAAATAGTGCTGCAATAAGCATGGAGTTACAGGTACTCTTTTGGATCGGTGTTTTTGTGTCCTTTGGGTAGATCCCTAGGAGTGGGATTGCTGGATCATATGGTAGTTAACTCCATCTCTAGTAGACTGAGGAATCTCCATACGGCCTTCAATAGTGGCTGGATTAACTTGCATTCCCATGATGTTCTTTTAATGTATTGAATTTAGTTTGCTAAGATTTTGTTGAGGATTTTTGTGTTTATGTTCATCAGGAATATTGGTCTATAGTTTTCTCATTTTTTGCTGATATCTTTGTTTGCTTTTGGAATCAGGGTAATGTTGGTCTCTTAGATTTACTTGTAAGTGTTCCCTTTTCTTCTATTTTTTATAAGACTTGAGAGAGATAGGTATTAGCTTGTCTTTAAAGGTTACTCACTAGTGAAACCATTAGGTCTTGAGCTTTTTGTTTTATGTTTTTTTTTTTAAATTATTGTTCAATTTATTTGTTATCGGTTTGTAAAAGTTTTCTTTTTTCTCTTAATTCAGTCTTGATATGTTGTATCCTTCTAAGAATTTGTCCAGTTCTTCTGGATTTATTGGCATAAAGATGCTCATAGTAATCTCTTAGGCTCTTCTGTTTTTCTGTGATGACTATTGTAACTTCTCTTTCATTTCTGATTTTGTGTTCTCTCTCTCTTTTTCTAAGTGAGGTTATTTAAAGGTTTGCATATTTTGTTTATCCTTTGGAAGAACCAGCTTTTGGTTTCAATGGTCTTTTTGATCATTGATTATCTTTTTGTGTTCTGTTTTATCACCACACAATTTTTTTTATTATCTTCCTTTTATTGGATTTTGGTTTCATTCATTCTTCTTTTTCTGATTCTTTGTAAAATTAATTTTTATTTGAAATCCTTCTTGTTTCTTGATGTAGGCCTCTATTACTACCCTACTTCATGGCCAGTGCTGCTTTTGCTGTGTCTCATAGGTTCTGATAGCTCATGTCTTAGTTTTCATTTATTTCTAGATATTTTAAAATTTCTCCTTTGATTTCATTTTGTACTTTTCAGTAGTATTTGGTAAATCTGCACAATTAAATATTTTTTCTGCTTTCTTTTTGTGGTTGATTTCTAGGTTGCAGGCACTGTGGTCAGAGAAAATACCTGATCTGATTTTAATCTTATGCATTTATTGAGACTTGCTTTATGACCCATGTGTGGTCTATGTGCACTTGAGAGAATGTGTACTCAGCTTCTTTGGGGTGCCATGCTCTATAAATGTCTGTTAAACCCATCTGCTTTCATTCTTTGTTTAATGTTATTGTTGATTTCCTGTTTAATTGATCAGTTGATGTGAATGGGGTGTTAAACTCCCCTGTTACTACTGTGTTGTTGTAAATGCCTTTTTTCAGGTCTGCAATAATTGCTTTATATATTTTGGTGCATCTTTATTTACTGCAGAAGCCAAGTCTCTTAAAAACTGATGACTGGAGTTTTAGTCAAAACTCCAATGAAGTGGTGGTGAGATGCCCTGGCATATCAAAGGACTAAGAAGAGGGAAAGTTTGTAGACTGGAAACCTGATAGGAGGAAGGGTCTGATTTTTCTCTGCAGAGTCTTGGAAAAGGAAGATTCTTGTAGCCTTGACCTGTGATCTGTGGGCTTAGATGGAGTTCAGATGATGCATGTCCTGATATGAAGCCTGGCTGGGTTGAAGGTTGTGGAAAGAGGGTCTTCTCTATCTTAGTGATTATGAGGTAAAAGGATGAAAGATGATGAAACATCTGTGGAGCTGGTGAAGGCCAAGAGGTAATTGTTTTATTTGTCCCCATGTCTTTAATGTAGAGCAATTACTTCCCAATAGATACTCATAAAACATTAGTTTATTGGGGGCCTCCCTGGCACCCTAGAGGTTAAGTCTCAGCACTATCATCATGACAATGTCCTGAGTTTGATCCACTGCCCAGGAGGTGACCCACATGGTGCAGCAGACCTCTCCTGTCTCTCCTGTTACCCCCGTCAGCAGTGTATTTCAGTGGATCTGCCTGTTCTGCTCCCTACTCTGTTTCTGGTGAATCCTCTTATCCCCACACCTCTGATCTGCACCTCAATTCTTCTGCACAAAAATAAATAAAATAAAAAAGATGTCAGAGAACATTATAAAAAATTAGTTTATTGGGATTTAATCAACTACAATAGAAAAATTTGGAATTTGGACCTTGTTAATTTGAGTTTGAATTCTAGGTCTCCTCTGCTGTGACTGTGTGGACAGGGTTTTACCTCTCCCTATCTCCTCTCCTTTATCATTCTCTTGTGTTGGTTACATCTGAGCACATCAGGCACAATGCTTATGATGTGTGTGCCATGTGCAGGCAGTCTGGCTAATTCCACCTGCATTTTGTTGGTCTCTTTGCAGCTCCTCCTACCTTTACAGAAACACCCCCCCAGTACATTGAGGCCAAGGAGGGTGGCAGTATTACCATGACCTGCACAGCTTTTGGGAACCCAAAGCCCATTGTCACCTGGCTCAAGGAGGGGACACTCCTAGGTGCTAGTGGGAAATACCAGGTGAGTGTTGTTCTCTATTGGCACCTCTGTACTTGCTCCTTGGTGGCCAGCCTTTCTTTGCCCCTTTTTCTGTCTCCAAGGTGTTCCCCACCTCCCTTCATATGAGCAGGAATGCACTGTAAAGATATGAGTGGGCATGAAAACATCAGGCATCCTGGCCCAGCCATAGGTGTGGTTTCTATGTTGTTGGAGGGGGATGGAAAATGAGGTACCTGCCTCATCCCCAGGTGCCCCAATGTGTGAGCCCTGGATAATTTCCTGAGGCTGGTGTTGGAGAGCACCCTGTGTGCTGAGCTCCATCCTTCTGGCCCTAGGTGAGTGACGGCAGCCTGACAGTGACATCAGTGAGTCGGGAGGATAGAGGCGCCTACACCTGTCGTGCATATAGCATCCAGGGTGAGGCCATCCACACCACCCACCTGCTCGTCCAAGGTAAGATATTGCTCTGGCTTTTGTATGCCCCAGGCATGGGTGGCATAGCGGGAGTGAGTGGAGAGCTGGGTGGGTCGCCTCTCTCTGGAGCTCGTACAGTGGCCTCTTGTGGCCATTATGCATGGTGGTGGGTGGCTCCATGCTGGGTGGTTTCCGGTTTCTCTATCTGTGCAGATAGTATCCTGCCATGCCCCCACCTTCCCCAGGGATCAAGGTCTCCCTCCATTAGTGATGGCATTAATAAATAAAGATAAGAATCCAGTCCAAACCCCAAACACTTAAATAACACCAAGGGTGTTGGGCAGGAATGGGGTGTGTACGACCAGCTGCAGGAGGTGCTAGTCTTCCTCCCTGGGGTCCAGAGTCCCTCAGAAGGGAAAGGGTGGTGTCTGGGGGGTGGGGGATCTCTTCTGTGATGAGTTAGCCCACGCAGTCCACCACCGCCTGTGGGAGGAACCATCAGGATAGGTGGTGGCTGTCCGGCTGTCCGGCTGTCCGGCTGTCCGGTCTGCCAGGCACCGTGGTGCAGGCTCTTCTGGCTTCCCCCCGACTTGGGGTGCTGAGCCGCAGCCTGGCCAGAGGCCCCTGCAGCCTGTGGGAGAGCTGCCCTGTGAGCAGAGAGCCAGGCGGCAGTGCGGCCTGTCTGGAAACCAGCGCCAGCACTGCTGGAATTTCACCCTCTAGTTATTCTGCTCCCCCGCCTCCTCTCCCCTGAGCTGCCCTCTCAACCTCTGGTTGGCAAGCAGCACAAGCCTCTTACTCCTCTGGAGGCAAGATTCTTCCTAGTTCTGGCTGGAAGAGTGGCCTTTGTCCCTCCTGCACGTCTTCTGCTCATTCTCCGCTGGAGGGAAGGGTGGGCAAGGAAGGGCTGTATGTGTATGGGTGCACGCCTTTGTGCAGGCATGCATGGGTGTAGATGCCTAGTTTGGGGAGCCAGGGTGTATATAGTGGGGTTGTGCATGGGGTAGACACAGGTTTGCTGCTGGCTTGGGGTGGGGGGTGCCCATAATATGGGTGCACCCCAGGACCATTTGCACCTCTGGGGCCTGTAGAGATAGTAAGAGCAGAGACTGATGGTGGCAGCATCTCCATGACGACTGCCCCAGTTGTTCTGTTCACCGTAGGCCAGTGCTGGCCCTAGCTCTCTCTCCCAGGGTTCAGGGTACCCTTCCTGGGACATCTCAGAGTGTTCTAGGTGGCCTTGTCTTCCCCCTCCTCTACAGGTGAGGTCATGTTTGTTTCCTGTTTCCCCAGGGCCTCCCTTCATAGTCTCCCCTCCTGAGAACATCACTGTCAACATCTCCCAGGATGCTCTGCTCACCTGCCGGGCCGAGGCGTATCCCGGCAACCTCACTTACACCTGGTACTGGCAGGATGAGAATGTCTACTTCCAGAAGTGAGCACCCCCTGACCCTGTGGGGATCCCCAGTCAGGCCTGCCCCCGCCCTGTATGGTTTCTGAGTAGGGGCTGCCCAAGGGTGCTGGGGGCTTGGAGAGGGTGTGGTTAGGTCCGTGTTTCCTGGGTGCTAAGGCCAACCCCTGCACATAGGGGTCTTCTGAGGGATCCAGGAGGGAGAGGAAGATCAAGGTCTCCTCACATCATCCGTGGGCGAAGGACTTCTTTCTCCCTTGCTCTGCCCATCCATCCCCTCTTGTCCTTGTAGTGACCTGAAGCTGAGAGTGAGGATCCTGATTGACGGCACCTTGATCATCTTCCGGGTGAAGCCTGAGGATGCGGGAAAGTACACCTGTGTCCCAAGCAACAGCCTGGGTCGCTCCCCCTCTGCCTCAGCATACCTGACGGTGCAGTGTGAGTAGGGGAGGGGGCCCCTTTTGGTGGGACCTCTGAAAAGTTCTGGCCATATTAACCAGGCTGGAAGCTCGAGAGCCACAGCAACTGAGTGTCTAGGTGGCCTTGTCTTCTCAGCCACCGAGACTGAGTGTCATTGAAGGAACCTGGGCAGAGGAATGACTGAGGGAGGAGCCCAGGACCTGGGCTTGTCGGCAGGTGTGTGTGGGTTGGCGGGGAGGGTTCAGGGTGGGGAGGTGAGGGGCCGGGGAGGGGGTTGTGAGGGATGGGGCCCACGACAAAATGCTGGCTGGGCACCTCCTCTGGGCCAGCACCGCAGGGTGTGCTAGCTCGTCTATCCATTAGCCGGTCTAGGTTGGCTTCAAGGACAGGCAGCCTGTCAGAACAATTGTGCTTTCTCTGAAGGCTCAGAGCACCTCTGTCTGTACCCTGAATAGAATGTTCTCCGGTGCCCTTTTCTCAGGTCTGTGAGGGAGTGAGCTTAAACAGGCATAGGATCGGCTTTCCTGCCAGTGCTCCCTTTACCCCACTGTGGACAGGGGTGAGGAGCTTAGAACCCTCTTCTGGGGTGACTAGATCCAGTTCTGCCAGCACCTGGCTCTCTCTCAGCTTCCTCTTTGCTCATCTCAAGAGCTGCCAGAGACCCAGATGAATGAGCGGCTCCTCGTGCCAGAACAATCGAAGGCTTTTGTGTGAGCACAATAATTCAGTTTGCTAATTTTGAATACTTCAGTGTAGTCATTGCTCTCCAACCCCCTGGCAGGCTGAGCATTGTGAGAGAGAGAGAGAAGGAAGAGTAATGAGGATTAATTTCTTCCTTTTGATTTGCGGATGGCCCCGTCACTCAGGCAACAAAGGCCCTACTTGGTTGCCTTAGGTGACAGGCTGTCCATCATCCCCTGGCTGGTGTGGAAGAACCGCTCCCTCCCAGGGATGGAGTGGCAGGGTGAGGAATGGAGACATGTCTGGAAGTCAGCATTTGAACCAAGGACAAGGGGTGACCCTGGAGGTGGGGCTTATCTCCTCTCTGCCACAAAGAGCTGGATAGTCTCAGTCACTGGTGATGGGCATAGTGTGGAGCCAGGCTGGACCCAGAGCCTGGTCCAACTCCTTACCCCACCTGCTTACTGTTTGCTCATCTCTATGGGATGATTTTGCGAGTGGGGCCTAGGGGCCATTGCCCACTTCTGCTGTCAACAATTTAACTGGCCTTTCAGTTTCCTATGATTTCTGTGGGGTCCATGAAAAGCAGTATGACCCCAGAAGTCAGCTGCTCCTACCCAGACTGGCAGTAGGAAAGAGCAAGCCCAGGGGCAGTTTCCACATGTCTGTGTGTGTGTGTGTATGTGTGTGCACATGTGCATGTGTGCATGCACCCACACGTGCAGATGAGAAGCAGTGCAGAGAGGGATGACTCTACCTGGAGCAGCATCTCATCTGACTTGTGACACCTGAGCAAGAAGGTGGCAGTTTGAAGGGAGAGAGCCCACAATGTGGCTTCAGAAGCCCAGAAAATTGAGCCAGTCCCCCTATCTTTGAGACCAGAGGCCACCTTTTTGCTGCGGTGGATGGTTTCCCTGTCTCTCTTGTCCTTTTTTTTTTAATCTCCTTCCTGTCTTCAAAGAGAATCTAGGGGGTGAGGTTCTCAGGTGGGTGAGACAAGGATCTTTATTTCTGCTAAAAAGAAGTGTTCAGAGTATTTCCCATTCATAAACCCTTTGAAAACCTTGGAGGGGAAAAAAAAAACCCTCCATCATACAAAAGTAGGAAGCTATGTCTAAATATATAACTCGGCCTGGTATTTATGTAATGCTGTTCTCTGAAGAGCTCCAAATGCTTAAAAGATAGCGGCTCATTCATCCTCACGGCCTCCCTGGAAGTTCTGGATCTTTCTCCTCAGTGGCCCTCAGGGGAGACTGGGGAGAATCAAGAGGTGATGACTCACCCACACAGAGTTGCTCCCCCAAGAGCATCTTTCAGTGGCCAGGGTTGAGCCTGTGTTCCAGCAGCACGGATGGGAAACTGAGGACTGGGCCGCCGGACTGCTAGCAGAACAAAAGGCGAGCAGAGAACTCCCCGTGGTTGTGTCCTCATCACCTTATGTGTGGAACTGGCTTAGGTGTAGACAGGGGGCTGCTTGGTGTCCAGGAGAGATGGAACCAGCAGTGGCTGGGAGAGGACGTGGTTGCCTCTTGGCTTCCCGGCTTGGAGCTGGGGGCTCCCAGGACCCCTGTGCTTTACATGTCTTACCAGACTAGAGTACAGGTGTGGGGCCGCTGGCAGGACCTTGAGGATCTTTGCCTGGCATTGAAGTCCATGACTTGGAAGCCTTTCAGCGGTACTGCAGATTGGGGCAGGCTAGAATGTGTCCCTGAGGGCCTCTAAGCATCCAAAACAAGTTCCTAAGAACATGTTAGTTGGGGCAGACAGAAGAAGTCTGCAGCTTGCACCGGCTGGCTGGTGTGGCCTCTGGGTTATAAGCTCTCGAACTAGGAGTTTGTCAGTCTTCGGGTCTGTGGTTCTTATTAGCGACAAGCGGCCCAGCACTCTGTAGGGGGGTGAGGACACATGTAGGACATGTTCACGGAATGGGCGAGTAGGTATGAAAGGCTGTGCCTTGGAGTCCAAGTGTCTGGGAGGGACCCAGGGTTTCAGCTGTGGCTTGGCCACCTGCCCAAGTTTCTCACTTTTTGATATCTCTCTTGTCTCTCTTCTGCCCCACACTTTCCTTCCGCAGACCCAGCCCGTGTGCTCAATATGCCCCCGGTAATCTACGTGCCTGTGGGGATTCATGGCTATATCCGCTGCCCTGTGGATGCAGAGCCACCGGCAACCGTGGTCAAATGGAACAAGGATGGCCGCCCGCTTCAGGTTGAGAAGGTGCTAGAGAAATGCATGCTGGGTCCTTCTGGCTCAGAGCCTCTGGCTTTCCTGATTCCTGCTGAGACCCCTTTTGTTGTCCCTCCTGTCTCTGGGAAAACAGTGTGTGGGTCCATGCTGGATATCGCCCCCAGGCTAACCCATGCCTACCCTCACCTGCCCACGATTGGCGAGCCCCGCTGGCCGACGTGATCCAGCCTGGTCCCCATGTCCACTCCCTTACCCTTGCTCCCTGCTCAGTCCTCTGTGCTCCAGCAGAACCTGGGTTGGACCTTAATGGAAGATGGCTCCATTCGCATCGAGGAGGCCACAGAGGAGGCTCTTGGCACTTACACCTGTGTGCCTTACAACACTCTGGGGACCATGGGCCAGTCTGCTCCTGCGAGGCTTGTCCTGAAGGTAGGGCCTGGGCCACCAGTGGCCTCAGTGTGGGTGGGTGCATGGGAAGTCTGAAATCAGAGCCTTGCTCTGCTCTCCCTAGGATCCCCCTTACTTTACGGTGCTACCAGGCTGGGAGTACAGGCAGGAGGCTGGCCGAGAGCTGCTTATCCCCTGTGCAGCTGCAGGGGACCCCTTCCCTGTCATCACATGGAGAAAGGTACTTCTGGGTTCTGGACCTGCCGGGGACCGTGGTGGAGGGTAAGAACCTCGGAACTGGCGCTGTTCTGACTGGGCCAAGTGTTGAGTGCCAGGGGTGACCCCCCAGAGTGATGGGCGTCCTGGAGGAGGGGCAGGAGGGGTGCAAGCTGAACACTCTGGAACTGCCCCCTCCGTCCTCTTCTCAGATGCCTGAGGTGTTGGTGGCTTCTCTTCCTCCCTGTCTGCCCTGGTCCTCCCCTGCCACCCTGCCCCTGTCCTTTTCCTTGCCCCCTTGTTTGGCCAAGGTAGGGAAGCCCAGCAGAAGCAAGCACAACGCCCTGCCCAGCGGGAGTCTCCAGTTCCGAGCCCTGAGCAAGGAGGACCACGGGGAGTGGGAGTGCATCGCCACCAACGTGGTCACCAGCATCAGTGCCAGTACCCACCTGACCGTCATCGGTACGGGGCCGCGGGCTGGCGGGCTGTGACCTGGGACTAGGGCCCCACTGCTCGCTGCGGGCGTCTTTCTGGAGTCAGTCCACCCCCAACCCAGAGGCCCATCGCAGGCAGCCCAGCCCTCTGTGGACTGCATCAGGGCAGTGACACGGAGCTGTCCTGAGACGCCTTCCTCTGTCAGGGACAGGTGGATGGACTCGCTGCTGCCTTGACAGAGCCGAAGCCCCAGCGTGGCCTAGAACCACCGCTCAGAGTTATCGAGGGCCGGTGGGAAGCCGGACAGGCCAGAGTGGGGGATTTGGGTTCCCTCGCCAAGGTCTGGTGCCCACCTTCTGCCCCCACTTCCTCCGCCTGAGTGTATGTCCCCGGGACCCTCAGCCTCTGGGGAAAGAACAACCGCTACCATTTTTGAGTACTTACCACCAGTGGCACCTCATCATTTCTACTTCTGACTAGGAGCTGGCATTTCCCAAGGGCTGGTCACTGAGTTGCGGGTGTGTGTGTGTGTGTGTGTGTGTGTGTGTGTGTGTGTGTGTGTGTGGCAAACACCTGGCCAGCGTGACGTCCCTCAAGCCGAAGTTGCTAGCTGTTGTGCTGTACCACCTGCCGTGGCAGCTCTGGGGTGCAGTGTGGCTGTCTCTCGAGGCCACAGCGGGACTTTGGTTTTGCTTGTGATTTTAAGGGGGACCATTTCTGTGCTCCCCATGTGAGCTTTGGCCCGGATGCCGAGGTTCTATTCCTGAGGCTCTCGCCACGTCTTGCTAGGTGACTGGATTGCGCAGTGGGGTGGGTTTCCTTCGCCAGCACTGCTACCTATTAGGGATGGGGCATCAGGTCCCCAGAGCACCCCCTTGTCCCTGCCATTCCACCTGGGGGATGCGTTTTGCGATTGTGCAGCGAGATAAGGGCGCCCAGCTTTTTGGACTCAGTTCTTTTCAGTCTGAGAGGTCTCCACTTGGTCTCCAGGCACCAGCCCCCATGCCCCGGCCAGTGTCCGGGTCCAAGTCTCCATGACAACTGCCAACGTGTCCTGGGAGCCAGGCTATGATGGAGGATACGAGCAGACATTCTCAGTTTGGTACGGACCTCTGTGAGTCACCCCCGCATGCTTTGCTCTCTGCTTCTCCCCCTACCCCACTCCAGTCAGTGCCCCAGGCGGGTGGAGATTGTGAGGACACAGTTCTCCCACCAGACCTCCAGATGGCGAGGTGTGTTGACACAATGAGTAGGGTCTTGTGGGGGCTGGATGTGTCTGCCAGGGACGCTGGAGTCCTGTGTTCCTGGCTGGGAAAGGTTCAGTATCCTGTTTGACAGTTGCTGAGTTGACTATTCCTCTGCAGCCCTCTCTCCAGCTCAGCTCACTCCCCCTGTCTCACTCTTCTGAGTGCCTCTGTCCTCTGGAGTCTGGAAGATACTGCTGATCTTCCAGGGCATTTGAAACAGCCCAGCCTGGAGCATAGAATCTGAATTTTATTCCGCCCCTTCCCTACTGGTTCTGGAAACCAGAGTGAAGTGGTGCCCACCTTTAATCCTTAGTATCCACATGTTCTCTCTGGGACTGTGTCTCTAATAGTTTTAAATCTTTGTTATTAATAAACCAAAGTTGGTGATTTGAGATCTTTTCCCAAGCCTTGGCATCTCAACAGTGTACTGAGGATGAGAGGTACATAATAGGCAGAAAGAAAAGCCATAGCTGACCTTCCCATGCCCTTTGGGTTTCTCCCTTCTCACTCTCATTCCTATCCTCAGCCAAGAGCTGGCTGCCCGCATCACGGGTGGCATCCTTGAGTGGGGGGGATGGACCATCTCACTTCCTCCTTTGTGGACCTGTCTCAGTGGGTGCGTCTTCCCCAGGGCCTGGGGAAGAGGAAGCGTCGTACTCCCAAGGGGACGCATGGAGAGCCAGGAGAGCCCCTGACACTCTTCTCACCAGCAGGGGAAGCTCGTTCCTGTCACGGTGGTTTTGATAGATATTTCCTTGAACTTTGTGTTGTAGGTGTTTTGAGTTCTGGATTGGCAAACTAGACCTACTTTGAGCTTGGGGAACTCTTGGAGTTGCAACTAGGACCCTTTCTTCCCCCACGTCCACTTACCCACTTAATCTCTTCCTTCTGAGGCAGGGTGGGGCGGGGTGACCCCTGCAAGATGACGGTGCCACCGGGTGACTGTGGCTAGGGAAGGGCACATGGCATGGCTGAGACGGTGCTGGGGGGCCCGAGTAGAAGGTCTGCATACAGATGGGGATCTCCCTTGCTGCTTGTGGCTGTGCTCCACGCTGCTGCTCATCTGCATCGCTTCTCACTCTTTGCTCACTTGCTTTGGTTCCTGGGGTGGGGAAGGGGGTTGCAGAGGTTGGGGAGGTCTCCTTCCCCCCTGCGTTGCTGACTGCCTCTGATGCTCCACGCACCCACTCAGACACTTGGTGCTAGCTTCGTTTTGCTGTGCTTTCTGCTCTCTCATCCCAACCTCTTGGGCAGACACAGCAGTGAGCCTTCCGACCTAGACAGGAACCTGGTGGGCATCCGCTGAAGCTCAGGGCTCCCAGGAGAGGCCTGCCAGGATGCCAGTCCCATGGGATCATGTCTCCTCCCTGTGGCGATGCTGGGCACTGCACCCGCAGATGGCACCGTGTGGCCCAGGGGAATTAGGTGGGCCACATGGAGCCAGGGAAACCCTCACCCCCTTTTCCAGTATTCTCCATACGTGGTGTGACCTTCACCTTGAGTGTGATCTCTAACCCATAAGACTTAGGGATCCCACTCCCCAGCATGGGGAGACTGTTCCAGATGACTCAGATCTGGTCGGCCTGAGTGAGTGCACTGGGTTACTCTGGGTCCCATTTTTGGCTGTCCCTGGAAGGGTGGACAGCTGAGGACACTTGGGTTCCTCCCCTAGTCTAAGCCATTGCTAAGATGCCCACTTTCCTGCTATGATACCTGCCTTGTCCCCAGCGTCTTTGTTTTCCCAAGGCAGAGCCACTCTTAGGGTTGTGTTCAGGGTGAGATTCTCCCACAATGCAACTGGTAACTTGAATAGCCTATTAAGCATCAATTCTCCCTAAGGGGCCCTTGTTGTAGAAGAGATGCCAGCAGTGGCTGATGACCCGACACGGTGAGGATTGGCACAGCCAAAATTGGGAAGGTCATTCCACCTTGGTCATCACTTCTTCCTGTCCTTGAACCTGGAAAGGCGGGTCTGCCCACTGCCACCTCCCCCAAGGACCTTGCATGCACTCTCATCTCTCCAGTGTAACCCACCCCACCCCCTTGTCCCCGATCTTCTCTCTTTCTTTTGGCCAGGATGAAGCGGGCACAGTTCGGGCCCCATGACTGGCTGTCTTTGCCAGTGCCACCAGGACCCACCTGGTTGCTGGTGGACACCCTGGAGCCTGAGACAGCATACCAGTTCAGCGTCCTGGCCCAGAATAAGCTGGGAACCAGCGCCTTCAGTGAGGTGGTCACTGTGAACACTTTAGGTGAGTGTCTCGGCAGATAGCCTGAGGCTCTTTGTTAGTGCAACTGGGATAGACCAAGACAGGCCTGGCAGTGGTGTTCCTGGCAGTTGACATTTCTAGCAGATACAGTAACATGCCAGGCCCCCTGCTAAACTCTTTGCGTGATCGGCCCAATAAGGATCGTGTCATTTGCTCTCCCAATAAGGATTTGTCCTATCATTTTCTGGGGGTGGCTTGGACCAAGTGCCTCATCCCAAATCCCATGGGCCAGACCAGATTGCTTTGAATTTACCCTCCTGCCACAGGCCATGTGTTTGTATCTTCCGGTGGCTTCACAGGGGAGTTTGGGGGGGGCGGGTCTTCCCTTTTTTGTACCAGCTGCTGGTGCTTGCCTTTGGCCCGCGGCCTCATTTAGTGGCAGTTGTCTGCCCTCCTCTCTGCTGCCAGAGAGGACATCTGGAATGGCAGCACCACCCGGCCTCCCGGCTCTGCTGTGCCCCTCGCTGGGCCTCATTTTTCCATTTGGGCCAATGAGGGACTTGTAAGAGTGAGCGTAGTGTTCTGGAAGCTCATCCTTGGAAGATGATCTCTTCCTTGGAAGAAAACAAAAGCTATGTTTTGTGGTATCTTTATGGAGATACCATCTTATTAAAAAGATAATGACATTTAATTTTGCTTTCTTCCTGTAGTTCTTTCTTTCCTTTTTCCTTTTGAAGTACTTGATCCCTTATACATTTTTTTTAATAAGTACCCTGAAAACAGTCGTGTGATGTGTACGCTCCTGCCCTGCTCCTTCCCTTGGTCGGAGGGCTCTGCCTGCTGCCCTTGGCAAAGTGACACTGCTCAGGTCATGGGAACAGGACTGCCCACTTGGGCCAGGGTGTCCTCAGGGACCGGTGCTTAGCCAGAGGGTGCATGTGGGTGGGTGAGGCTGCGGCAGCCTCAGCTCCCCCCGTGCTACTCCCCTTCTCTTTTCTCCCCCGCACAGCATTCCCTATCACAACTCCAGAACCCCTGGTGCTGGTTACCCCACCGAGGTGCCTCACAGCCAATCGGACCCAGCAGGGTGTGCTCTTGTCTTGGCTCCCCCCTGCCAACCACAGCTTTCCCATCGACCACTACGTGATGGAGTTTCGTGTTGGAGAACGCTGGGAGACTTTAGATGAAGCCATTCCAGGCACTGATGGAGAGTTCTTTGCTAAGGATCTGTCGCAGGTGAGGGCCTGGCCTTTCCTGCCTTTTGGTGCCGAATCTGCAAGTGACATGGCTCTTTCTAGAAGCTTGGAGTGACCCAGCTCAGGTGTATGATGTTCTGTCCTGTGCCATACCAGTATTCTCCCAGAGTTGCCCCCAAGGGTTAGAACCCTCAGATTGTTGCCATGGAGTCAGGACGCTGCTGTGGCAGTGGGGGCTCCTAGCGCTGACACAGCCAGGCCAGGGCCAGCATGTGTAAGGAGGCACTGACCTCAGTTCCTTGCTAGGAGTTAAGCCTGGGGGTGGTGTGGGGTGGGGTGGCGGTGGGGGGAATGAGAGTTTCCTGGAAGGACCATCTTCTTTGCCTGGGAAGTCTCCTTTAACAAATGAAGAGTCCAAATTCCCCGACCTCCCCAGCTGATCCCCCTGAAACTCTGGTCTCTCTCTGGTGGGAGAGACGGGTGCAGACAGTCTCATCTGTCTTTCTGTCTCCCTTGCCTGGGCAGTTATTTCATGCTGGCATTGGCTCAGAGGGCTCCCAGTACCTACCTGTGTATCTCTTCCCAGCTCTGCTTTCAGCAGCCTTACGTTTATAGCTTGAAAGCAGCCATGCTGAGGCTGTTTACACCATGGAAACTGGCAGATGATACAGTGAGAACTTTTTTTTAACTGCAGAGAGCGCGTTGTTAGATGCTTCTGCCCTGGGTGCCCTCTCCCATGAGAGACCATTGCAGGGTCAGTGGCGGTGGGGCCCATGGCGGTCCCAGCCCCTCGGCTGACAGGGCATTACCCCTGGGGCTGTAGGATACCTGGTACGAGTTCCGGGTTCTGGCCGTCATGCAGGATCTGATCAGCGAGCCCAGCAACATCGCAGGTGTCTCCAGCACAGGTACTTTGGGGTGTGGGGGTTCTCTCACATGGGAGTCCTTTTGTAAAATGGCTAAGATGAGAAGAGACGCTGGGCTGGGAACAGAGGAGAGCTCTAGTTGAAACAATGTGTGGCATAACATCGCCAGAGCCCCTTAGATTGGTGCTTCTGCTCCCATGATGGAGGGGGTGTCCTCGACTACAGAGTCACATTCAGGGCTGTGTCTGTAAGAAACCCTACCAGGGGCTTCCCCTGGTGGCGCAGCGGGTTGAGCGCCGCACTGTGAAGCATCCACAGCACAGCTGCATGAGTTTGATCCCTGGCCAGGGAGGGGACCCACATGGCACAGCAGACCTCTATTGCCTCGCCCGCTGCTCCCCTCAGCAGTGTGTTTCAAATCGATCTGCTTGTTCTGCTCCCCACTCTGTCTCTGGTGAATCCTCTCATCTCCCCACAGCTCTGGCCTGTATCCCAGCTCTTGTATGCATAAATAAGTAAATCTTAAAAAAAAAAGAAGACGCCTGCCAGTCTTCTCATGATGGTAGTCAAATGAACATAGTTTAAGTTCCTTTGCTATCTGTTTTCTGTTTCCTCCAGTGCTATCCTCTGAAATGGGGTGGGGTGGGATGGAGCAAAGAGACAACGGGTCAACAAGTATTTATTGAGTGCCTATTATAAGACTGCTTTATAATTATGGTGGTTTTATTTGGAAAATTGCTGTTTGGTGTTGTTTCTCTTCACTCTCCCTCGATTTTTTTTCCAGGCTAAATAAAGCCAACTCCCTAGCATTTTCTCTATTTATCTTTCTTTTTCTTGGCTCTGGTCCCAATTCTATACATCTTTCTCCAGCTACAGTTCCTGAAACATAGCAGGGTCCCTCCCCCTCACTGAGGTTGTTTCCCTGGTACTTAGTGATGAAGCAGTAGTGTTGTCCTGGGCCCTGCTCTCACCTAAACACCTAGGCAGTTGGCAAGGAGCTTGGCTAAGAAGTTCATGGGCGCAGGGCTTATGGTTACGGAGCACGGGGTGGGAGTGGGGTGGGCAGATGGGGGACAGGCGGGGAGAACCTGCAGGAGGTGGGGGGGTGGAGTGAGTGTGACTTCGGACTTATGCATGTATACTTTTTAAAAAGTATAGGCAGCAGAACCCAGCATGCTTCTGTCTTAGCTTCCCTCCAGGGAAGAGATTTGGGGAGGTGGAGAAACGGAATATAGTTTGCAGCCAAGGCCAGAACAGGGGACTTGAGAGTTTGCAGGCTTATCTCTGCGAACTGTTTTGTAGTCAGTGGTTTTTATGCCTGACTCCCAGGAGAAAACCGCCGTGATTGGAAGGTTCCTCCTGGATAAATAGGCCGCAGTGACCTCAGCCTTCTTGGAACTGAAGTTCCCCTTTCCAAAGGCTTGCCTTCATTTTCCCACACAGTCAATCAGCATGATTTGGATTATTTTTATCCTATGTTATTATTGACATAGCAATTATTTCTGGCCAGAAGTATACCAGGATATATAGATCCCCCTTTGATGAATCTAGATGGGAACCCACGAATTTAACTGTCTTATGAAGTATATAATTCAGTAGGCCTGGGTCTGCTCAGGCTGTCCCTTAGGACTCTGTGAATCTGGGCACAAAATGAGGTGCACAAAATGAATCTGGGCACAAAATGAGGGCCTCTTCTATGCTTATAAAGGAGCAAATTGGACCCCACTTAGTGCCCCTGCCAGCCCGGGCATTGTGAAGCTGGCCTTCCTGGTGGAGGTTGCGGGCCTCCACTGGGGCAGGTCAGAAGTAGGCGGAGTTCTAGAGGAGCAGACCCTCCCCGCCACAGACTCTGCTTTCCAGTGAGGCGGGAAGGGCCCCACCCGAAGGCGCGTCACCGCTCAGGCACGGCCCCGGAACCAGTAGCCCGCTCACCCTCAGGCAGTGTTTCCATTCTGTGTGGGCACAGACATGTGCTGGGTGGGCCTCGCGGGTTAATGTGTGATGATGTGCATCAGCGCACGTGTAAAATGCAGAGAGCCAGTAGCTATGACAGTGCCATGTCACCTGCCAGGACCAAGGTACCCGAGCTCGGTGGCAGGTACTTGACCTTGGGGCGCACCCTCCCCTTTCCCTACCACACAAACCTCATCAGTGTGAGAGGGGGCCGTGGAGCTTGAGCCTCAATGTCTATTCTGCAGAGATCAGGAAATATACTGGGGGCTGAGTATCAGAGTAGGTGGGGGCCTGGCAGGACGGGAGGAACTCAGGCCTGTTTGTCCCCGGCCCTCCCCGCAGACATCTTCCCACAGCCGGACCTGACCGACGACGGGCTCGCGAGGCCTGTGTTGGCTGGAATCGTAGCTACCATCTGCTTCTTGGCGGCTGCCATCCTATTCAGCACCCTGGCCGCCTGCTTCGTCAACAAACAGCGCAAGCGTAAGCTCAAGCGCAAAAAAGGTGGGTGTCTGTCCCCGACCACTCCCTTCCTCTACCTGACCCAATTTCAGGTGTTCCCCATCAGAGGCAACGGCCCCCTTTTAGCATGGTCCCCCTTGAAAATAGGGAAATTATGATCTTGTGGGGAAAGCTGCAGTGGGCCTGGATTGGAAAGTAGGGGAAAGGCAGCAGGGGTAGTGGGGAGAGTCTGATGGGACCAGAGCCACGATGTAGGCAGCGTGTGTGGGCGATGGGTGGGAGGAGCCTGCAGTCAGGCCTCTGAACTGGACCTAAAGGTGCCAACAGAGAGGAGTGCTTCCCTCTGTGGCTCTGCTCAGGCCTGGTGACACCTGGGGTGAGTGTCATATTCTCGAGCATCCCTGGACAACCTGCTCTCTTTCCTTCCAGACCCCCCACTCTCCATCACTCACTGCAGGAAGAGTCTAGAGTCTCCGTAAGTGTCCCTGGAGAACCATGAGATGCTTCTGTGTGTGGTGTGGGTTGGAGGGGGAGGGGGAGGACAACGGGCAGCCTGCCTGGCTCAGCACAAGACTGTTACTGAGTGGATCGTTGCTGATTGAGCTACGTATCGATTTTAACTGGTCCACACAGGAAGCAGGAGTGGTAGTGTAGACTATACAAAACGGTAGACCCTCTGTTCCTCTTTACCTTTAGAAAGTGCTTGCAACATGTATTTTCATCCCAATAGATTTGCCTTCATGTGTCTTGTCTGAGTTAATATTAAATGAACTTGCATTGCCTGAGCCACCTGAGGATGAAATTAGAGGTGTGACTAGACAGAGTGTGGCCAGCAATAGGGCTCAGGCAGAATCAAAGTAGAAATATGAATGTAAACGGGCCACTCACACGCAGACTATCGAGTGGGCAGGAGTGTTTTGCGCCAAAACGTGCCTCTCATCTCCCCTGTGCTTGCGGTTTGTTAAGAGGAGAGAAGCAGTGATAGGTGGTGTGTGTCTCTTTGTCCTGCTCTCCCTGTCCCCACAGCTTGTCCTCCGGCAAGGTGAGCCCCGAGAGTATCCGGACACTCCGGGCGCCATCAGAGTCTTCCGATGACCAAGGTCAGCCAGCAGCCAAAAGGATGCTCAGCCCCACCCGGGAGAAGGAGCTGTCGTTATACAAGAAAACCAAAAGGGCCATCAGCAGCAAGAAGTACAGCGTGGCCAAGGCGGAGGCAGAGGCCGAGGCCACCACACCCATCGAGCTGATCAGCAGAGGTCCCGACGGCCGCTTTGTGATGGACCCCTCCGAGATGGAGCCCTCCGTGAAGAGCAGGCGCATCGAGGGCTTTCCCTTTGCAGAGGAGACGGACATGTACCCTGAGTTCCGCCAGTCAGATGAGGAAAATGATGACCCGCTAGTGCCCACGTCTGTGGCTGCCCTGAAGTCCCAGCTGACACCTCTGTCATCCAGCCAGGAGTCCTACCTGCCACCACCAGCATACAGCCCTCGGTTCCATCCCCGTGGGCTGGAGGGCCCCAGCGGCCTGGAAGGTCGACTCCAGGCCACAGGCCAGGCCAGGCCCCCCGCCCCCCGGCCCTTCCACCACGGCCAGTATTATGGGTACCTGAGCAGCAGCAGCCCTGGGGAGGTGGAGCCTCCACCCTTCTACATGCCGGAAGTGGGCAGCCCCTTGAGCTCTGTCATGTCCTCCCCACCCCTGCACACCGAGGGGCCTTTCGGCCACCCCACCATCCCCGAGGAAAACGGAGAGAATTGCTCGAACAGCACGCTGCCCTTGACTCAGACACCCACAGGGGGGCGCTCCCCCGAGCCCTGGGCCCGGCCAGAGTTCCCCTTTGGGGGACTGGAAACCCCAGCCATGATGTTCCCCCACCAGCTGCACCCCTGTGACGTGACCGAGAGTCTGCCGTCCAAGGCCTGCCTCCCCCGAGGACTGCCTCCCAGCTCCCTCCAGGTACCCTCGGCCTACTCCGGCATCCTGGCTCTGGAGGCACCAAAGGGTTGGGCAGGCAAGTCACCGGGCAGAGGCCCCGTCCCAGTGCCCGCCGCCACCAAGTGGCAGGATAGACCTATGCAACCTCTGGTGAGCCAAGGGCAGCTAAGACATACCAGCCAAGGTATGGGCATACCCGTGTTGCCTTACCCTGAGCCGGCGGAGCCCGGGGGACACGGTGGCCCCAGCACATTTGGCCTGGACACGCGGTGGTACGAGCCCCAGCCCCGGCCCCGGCCCAGCCCCCGGCAGGCCAGGCGCGCCGAGCCCAGTTTACATCAAGTGGTGCTACAGCCCTCCCGGCTCTCACCTCTGACCCAAAGTCCCCTCAGCTCCCGTACCGGCTCCCCTGAGCTGGCCGCCCGGGCCCGGCCCCGCCCAGGGCTCTTGCAGCAGGCGGAGATGTCCGAGATCACTCTCCAGCCGCCGGCCTCTGTCAGCTTCTCTCGAAAGTCTACACCCTCGTCCACCGGCTCTCCTTCCCAGAGCAGCCGCAGCGGGAGCCCCAGCTTCCGGCCCACCATGGGCTTCACTACTCTGGCCACAGGCTACCCCTCCCCTCCGCCCGGTCCCACGGGACCTGGGGACAACCTGGATGTGTTTGGACAGGCGCCTTCCCCTCGAAGGATGGGGGAGGAGCTGCTCAGACCAGAGGCCCCCCCACCACCATTACCTACTTCAGGGTGAGTGTGTGCCGGTTTCTCCTGCCCACCTCCACCTGGTCATCTCCCTCTCCCCATTTCTTACCCCGCCCTCCACTCCCTCCATCAACCCGAATGACAGGGCTTGTCTGGACATGCTGCAGCATCCCTTCGGAGGGGGGACCGGGGATTCTGGGCTCCGCATTGGCGGGATGTGGTCTCTGGGGTGGGGGTGGGGCTTACCTGCCCAGGTACCCTGCCAGGAGCTGGAGGGCTCTTCTTCACTCAGTCCAGAGCACTCAGAAGCCTTGGGGTGATGGGGAGCGGGCACACATGGACAAGGGGGGTGTGGTGCACCCAAGCGAGTGGTCCGCCAGTTCCTCTTGGAGTGATAGTTCTTCACATCCCTGTGGTCCTGGCTTCGGGGTGGTTTGCACAGAGACCTCGTGTCTAGCTGCCTTGTCTTCCCTGGCCCCTCCTCGCTTAAGCAGGACCCGGAAGCCTGACTTCCCTGGACCACCAGGCCAGGGGCTCCTGTTCCCCATTGCTGCCCTTAGCTGCCTAGTGGGCACCAGCCCCTCCCAGGGCCCCTCCACAGGGCATCCTGGAGGCTGGAACAAAATCTCAGACCCGTGAACCTTGTGTCTGGAGCCACATACCCCACCCCAATCTGTGTGCCTCGCAGGGAGCTGCAGACAGACAGACAGACAGACAGACAGACACACTCCGGCGATCAGCCTGCCTGAAAGAGCACACTCTAAACTGTAGCAGCTGGTATTCCAGGTACCAGAGTCCCAGAGTCGGCCTGGACGCCTGTCTGTGCCTCTTTTTCTCTTGTCTCTCTTCCCGCTCCTGCCTCTTTTCTCCTCCTCCTCCTGCCCGTCCTTCCTCCTCAAGTCCGTCTTTCTCTGTCTGTCTCTTCCTTCTCCATCTTCTTTGGGTTGCCAGAAGAGCCTGCAATGTCTCTGTAGTGCTCCTCAGCCTTCCCCCTGTCTCTCTGGTTCAGTCCTTCGGTCTCTTCTTGACGTGGCCGCCCGTGCAGGGAGCAGAGAGTTCCAGAGGAGGCTGGCCTGGTGGTAGGCAGGATGGGAGATGGTTGAGGAGGGAGCCCAGTGCCCTTCCCCTGCCCCACTCACTCCCACCCTCTCTGGTACCTGGAAGTGCAAGCCTCACCTCCCACCCCCACCCTGCTCCCGGTGGGGGGAGAAGGGAGGGGGTCCAGGGAGACAGGAGAGCTCCAGAGAGCTCCAGCCGAGAGCCAGGCGGGCGCCGCCTCGGGCTCCTCTGTCTGTGCAGGAGATGCTGTGCGCGCAGCCCTGTCGTCTGTGCTTGTACCGCGCTCTCATCTGCTTTGTCCCATCGTGCCGTCTGATTTTCTGTCTCTCTCCTTTCCTTCCCCTCACCCCATTCTCTGGCCTCGCTTGTCGGTTCTCTGGTCCCTGTGCTCCCCCCTCCTCCCCTCTGGGTGTGCGTGGGTGGTCCCCCCATGGCCCGTGTTGATAACTGCTTTGTTTCTGATTGATCTCAGCTATCTGGGCAGTGTTGTCGAGACAAGCCTCTCCTCAGCTCAATAGGTAAGGGAGCTCCACGGCTGGGGTGGGGCGGGGGGTGGACAGGCGGATGGGGCTTTGGCAGGGCCATCGCTTCCTTGACAGGGGAATCCAAACCATGTCCCCTCACCCCCTTTGTGGGGGTAGCAGCCTCCGCTCCTCGATTCCCCATGGCTTCTGGGTTCCCCACATCATGCTGCTCCAACAGCCCCACCAGGCCACGCTCGGGCACTGCCTAGCTGCAGCTTCTGACCCTCCACGCCCATGTCAAACCCTCCCCCCATCCCCAGAGCCTCTTTGCAGTTCTCTTCACTCAGACACCTTGCCATCCTGCTGCCAACACACCTAGAGCTTCCCACAGAGGCCCCTGGGATTTTGCATGCACCCCAAGGGACCTAGAATGCCTGAGATCTGCTTTGCATCTCTGCACCCTTGGAGATCTGTCTGGGGCCATGATGGTGGCCAGGACACCCCCCTGCCCCCCTTCTGCCTAGTTTTCCCAGTAGCCTTAGGCAAAGTGCTCTGCTTCCTCCCTAACTCCCTCCCATTCCCACTTCCACCCCCTAGCTCTTCCCCTGGGGTTGCTGGTCCCTCACTGTCTTCTTGGGATCTTACCAATATTCAGCCCTCTCAAGGAGCATGGGTTGGGGGTAGGGGCCCAGCACTTTGCTACAGTAGTCAGGTCCTCCTCAGGCCAGGTCACCTGCAGTCTCGCCGGGACAGGGGCAGGCAAGGCCCTGGGGTCACAGTTCTAGGGACAGGGTCTTGGGAGGCACTGGGTGGGGGTTGAGGGAATGGAGAAAACAGACTTCTTAAGCAGAAGAAAGTTGCTGGTGAGAGGCACAAAGACCCACCAGGAGGCCCCGCCTGCCCTCCTCTGATGCCTGCTCTAGCCTGCTTCCAGTGGGGATCTCAGGACTGGGCATTTTATAGGGTGTCAAGTCTCTTCAGGAGGCTTTTAGAGCTCCCTGAGGCTTTCTGTCTCCAAGGGTGACTAGGAAGACACATCTCTTTTTTTGCCGTGGACACCCTAACTTGTGCAGCTGCAGGCATGGGGAGCAGAGCCTCCCTGGAGACCCCAGGGGAGCTGTTAGCAAGCCTGGTGATCCTCCAAATCTCCTTCAGTCCCAAGTACGGCCTCCTGTAGGGAGGAGGGCCTTGCTGTTTCTTTACGAGCTACACCTCTAACGCTGTCAGCAGCCCAAAGGCCTGAGATTGTGTGCAAGGCTGACCGGGCACACTGTGGCCATTAGCACTGGAGAGAGTGTGGAGGACGCAGAATGTAGTTTTGAGCCCACCTGCTCCTGCAGCTCGGTGGCTGGATGCTCCAAAGTGACAGTGACTGGACCGCCCCCCATCTCCCTGCTCTCCCTCCTTGTTCCCCAGTTATGACCCCTCTGTGGCCCCTGGAGGTATGATGTCCCAGGACCTCTCTCATTCCGGTTCTGATGAGAACCGGGACCCCTTCTCCTTTATTACTGTTATTGCCACGTCCCCCCACCCCGTGACCCTCCTCCCACATTGAGCCCCCTTGCCCCTTGTGCCAGCGCCGGGACTGCCGAGCTGTCCTCTCACTGCTGTGGCAAACCCAGAAACCAAGGGCAGCAAGGAGGGAGCCTTGTTTCCTCTGGGGCCTGGCCAGCATCCCCAGCCTAGGAGAATGAGATCCTCCCTGCAGCCTCAGGTTAGACCAGCCCTGTGCTGGGCGGCAGGAGCCACGCTGCTCACCTGCTTGCTGAGAGCCTCCTGGTTGCCGGTTGCCGTAGCTGCTGGGGCCATTGGGAGGCATCCGGCTCCTCTTCAGACGCTGTCTTCATGCTGAGCCTTTGCATGTGTCTCCACTCGGTCTGGCTTGGAGATGTGACACGTCTCGTCTACGTTCGTTCTCGCTCTGTTCCTGTTTCCTTCAACTCTTTCCTGTTCCTTCTTCCCATACCCACAGTTGTTTCCCTCCTCTCCTCCTTTCTCTCTCCCCTTTGCTCCTCTTCCCAACTCCTCAAACCTGGGAGTTGTACTGCGTGGCCCCATCCCTTGCTGGTGGTTTTCTGGGTTCCCTGTCTGAGGCCCGTAGCAGGCCTGTTCTCACGTCTCCCTGAATTCCTTTTCCTGTTAATAGCGACCGTGGCCTGGATGATGCAGGTGGGTGTGGGAGTGTGGGTTTTGCCCCTTTTACCAGGAAGGAGCTCCGTTAGGGAAATAACTCTGCCTAGCACTGGCTTGTGCTCTGACCCCACTAAAAAGGTGCCATCTGGTCAAAACTGGGCAGGAGTTGGCTCTGTCCTCTCTTGTATGTAGACCATGGTTTGCCTTTGTCCAGGCTGCACCTTGAACCCCAGGGGATCTTCCCTGACCTCTCATCCATAGTACACAGGTGAGCAGGCAGTGAGGAGGACAGTGCGCTCTTTAAATCACCACTTCTGCCTGGTGCTGGGGTGGCTGGTGAGCAGGTGTGACGGTCAGCTCCGAGGGCCCTGGAGTTTGAGCTTTCTGTCCTGTGCTTTGCTACTGTGAACTTGGCTGTGTCTTGCCTCTACTGCTGTGGATAAGCAGAGAGCTAAGCAGCTAAGGGCTCTTGTGCTAAATAGTTGTGGTTTGGTTTTTGTATGAATTTTGTGAAAAGAGAAAGAAAGCAAGCAAATTCTAGGAATATACTGCTAGTTCTGGTGTGTAAAGAAATACCAGTGGGATGGAGACTGGGATTTTTGTGGGGAACAGGTTGTGGAAGATGCAGAGCACACCCTAGGCTTTGAACCTTTATACCTTTCTTACTTCCTGGGAGGAGAAGCCCCGAGTTTGCTGAATCGACTGGGTGTTTTAGAAGAATTGAGGTGGACTGGGAAGAGAATTGTAACCCTGGGTTGTCTAGGGCTGGGTGCTTTTCGAATAGGGTGAGCTACTGGTCAGTTCCAGGTTCATGTTCAGGCTTTATTCCCAACCTGGTATAGAGTCGTTTAACCCAAACTTCCTACTGTCTGAGACAAGTTAGCACCAAAAGCTTCATTACCTGCAAGTCTCCCAGTAGTCTTGACATTGCCTGGGGGACACGGGCACCCTTCCTAGAAAGGTGCCCATTTGATTCCAATGGGTTTTGCACGCTGCAGGTAAAGTCTGTTGGAACACATTTCCTGTGTCTTTTGTGTGTTATTTGCTAAACATAGAGACCCCTTTTGCTGCCTCCCTCCCCTGCCTTTTTCTCCCTCCTTCTTCCTCCCCTTTCTCCTGATCCCTTTTGCTCCCTCCCTCCCCTGCCTTTTTCTCCCTCCTTCTTTCTTCCCTCCCTCCTGTCCTTCTAGACACTTGTCTTTATTTTTCTCTCCTACTTTGGGAATGGCTTGGTACAGCCAGGAATCTTCTTCTGTCCTGTTTCTGAGCACTGGGTCCAAAGTGAGGGCAGGTAGACAGCAGGTGTCCTGGAAGACCTGGAGCTTGGCTCTTTCACCAGCACAAATTGGCAACCCCCCTGGATAGATCATTCTAGTTTGGGAATTTTTTGCATTCAGACAGAACTTGAGACAGTTTTTCCCAGCCCTGTCTGTCTCATTGGCTCTGCCACCACCTCAGGGAATGTTGGGGTAGTAGCTACATGTATATGTGCGTGCGTGCCCAGGGCCACAGGCTTCTCAGTGAGGGTGGAAGCAGTGCTTTTTTTTCCTGTGTGGCTGCTGTGCCTGTTACTTTAGGAAGAAATTAGAAGAGTGTTTAACCTTCTTGAGAGTCTTGGCTCCATCACATAATAGCTGATTGGACAAGCTACTTAACCTCTCTCATTTCAGCTTCTCAATATGAAAAATGGGGTCAGTGTAGTATTTACCCCTTAGAGTTGTAAAGTTCGAAGAAAATTGTTGTAGAGAACATAGAATAGTGCCTGGCATGGTAAGTGGTAAATAAATGCTCTATAATAAAAATAGCAATCATAATAATATGGTGAATGTAATAGTAATAACCTATCTGGAATATCATATCTTGGAGAATCCACAAGAATTTTCAGGGCCACTCTGCCAGTTAATCTCCTGCCTCATCCACCCTGGATTGTGTGTAGCACCCACATGTCCCCTCGGGTCGGACATCACCCTTCTTGTACGTCTTTCTTCAGAGCTGCCCAGGTGTAGGGGACAGATCAACAGTAGATTCGTATCTTTGATTTTCCCTTTAGGCAGTGGGAAGAAACAATAGTCAAGGATGAGGATGGGGTGCGGACATTTCACCAGCTCCCTCACACCCTAACCAGCTTCATCCTTTGCCTACCTTCCAGACTCCCAGCTGTTGCCACTGCTGAGAAATCTCTGTAGGCAGACTCTGGGGTTTGTGAAAGAGGGAGGAATGGGGAGTTGGCAGATTGGGTCTATGGGGGTGGAAGACCTGACTTCCTGTAAGACTCCATGCTCGGGGCACTTGTAGGTGGGTTTTCTTAGCTCTATGCTCTCAGAGGACCTTGGAAAACTAAGAAGTTGTCTTTGATCTGAACTTTGGAGGAGATTCTTGATACTTTATTTACAAAAGGGCTGTGGAATGATGACATCCATCAAAGAAGATGGAGGTTGCTTCATTGTCAACCCCCAGAGACCAGAGGCTTGTCTACAATTAGTCTGTAAGTTTTTTTTTTTTCTTCCCTCATCCCAGTGAAGATATCTGGTGTTGGGGAGGTGGGACTGCAGTCCTTGCATCCCTCGATCATTTTTTTTATACCTCAGACTGCTGCTCAACCTTGGGGATTTCCTCTCCCTCACAGGGCTAGCTGTCCTACTTCTTTAAATCAGGATATACCCCAAACCAGTTGTCATGGAGATGGAAGAGGGAGCTGTTGGGGTGGAGGCAGAGTGCCCACACCCCTGACCTGTGCTAATGGCAGCACCCATGGGAAAGAAAGAGCAATCTGTCTCTCTCTTTCTGCCTTTATACCTCAAGCTTCGAGTTTGGCTTCCTTTGATAAGAAATGGTTTTGAGAAAATAGCTTCTAGATTTTCTTCTTTTATGGCTCTTGGAAAATTTTCTCCACTATGCACCATTGTCACAGACAGTCCCTCCTTTCAGCTTGGTCCCCTTTCTTACCTGACCTGCACGACTCCCTCTAATGTGCTGATTTTGTCTAAACCATACAAAGTTTATCTGTCAGGCAAATGGCAATATCTGCTCTACAAGTGGAGGAGAAAGATCTATATGATCTATATGGTCTCCTTTCCCAACAACCCCCATTTCTCCACTGAATCTTAATATATAGAGATTCCCTGGATGCTCGCTACCCATGGCCAGGGCTTTGCAAGGCTTCCAGGTTTGGACACTAACCATCACAATCTACTTCTACCCTCTCCTTGCCTGTTCTCTTACATGACTGATGAAATCTCAGCCCTGTCTGCAGAGGGTCAGGGAGAGACCCCTCCTAAAGGATTGGCTGCACTTGGCTGTTGGGGTTCTGCCTGAATCCTGTGGCTGAGGGGAGAAGCCCCTTGAAACTGGGTTTGAGGTGCCTCCATCTCACTGGGCGTTGGGTTTCTTACGTAGCCCTGAACTTTCTCTTTTTTGGAGGAGGACAGTTACTGGGGCTTGGGGTTGATCACTACCCACTTTAATTTGGCATTTTGCTTTTCATTTTTAAAGGTCTTGATTGTGATGGTTTCTAAGAACTTCAGACATTGACACCGTTCCCTTCTCCGGCCTTATTCCTCGCAGCTTGAGTTTCACGCCATGGGGCTTATATTAAAGTCTCTCTCCCTTTCCTAGGTCTTCTGATTGCTCTGCAGCCTGGTTTCCATCTGAGGTAGGCCTCCTGCTGCTGGAACTTTCTACTGGGTTTTCTTCCTTCTAGGAGTGATAGAAAGGCAGGTGGCAAGGAATCGTCGTGGACCCTGGGACTCCACACAACTATCCTGTCTTCCTCTGGGCCCACTAGTTGGATTCCTTCCAGCCTCTCTTCCAAAGCTCCCTTTTGGGGAGCTTACCTGTGCCTCTCTAATTGTCCCTTCCAGAACACATCCACCTGCACCCGGGAATGCTGCTGCACCTGAGAGGTTGGAGGCTCTGAAATACCAACGGATAAAGAAGCCCAAAAAGTCATCCAAGGGCTCTTCGAAGTCAAAGAAACGATCCGGTAAATGGCAGGAAGCGCCTGCTCCTCTCTTTCTACCTCGCCCTGCCATTATTATGGGATTGTTGGCTCAGTATTCCAACCTTGGGTTTTCTCTAGAATCGCATCCACCAGCTTATCTTGTTCTTTGTTTCTTTTCAACGTGACTTTCCAATACAGTTTGCACATAAAAAATGCAGATAAAGTTAAAAGCTCTGATTGCCCTCCCGATTCTGTCTCCTCCCATCAGGGAACCCTCCCTCTTGGTGCTGTGCATCCTCTTCGAAACTTCCTACTCATGCAATATCCCCTGTTCTTTTAATGGATTTTTTTTAACAACAAATACAGTATCTTATTGTTTTTACTCAGCAATATAGCTTGTTCCAGCTTAGCTCTTTAGAGCTTTCTTTATTATTTCGGGTCTTCTCATCGTGATTATTGGGCCCTTCTCAGTGCTGAGGGACCATCATGGCAACCTCTACAGGTTGGCTTTTCTTAATGAGAAAGTGAAGTCTTCTTATCCTGTGGACAAGATACCTTTATTGAACTATGTCCAAGTTGATCTAGCAGTGATATGTAGCGTCTAAGATAGTGTAAATAACTCAGTTCTTTTCTAGACCTAGAAAATTTCTCACTGTTTATCATATACACCTTTTTTTCCCAGTGACTTCAGACATGTTGTGATAGGCTGTCAAAGGAGACGGCGAAACAGCACCTTGCAGACCCAGTGACTCCCGTGCAGGGACTGCTGGAGAGGTGGGCTCATGCGAAAAGGCTACCCAGAGGCTCCTAGAAGACACTGAGTGCTTATTTCTCACTTAGCCTTTTGGGTGGTGCTATTTCCTATTATTTTGCAGACAGGAATGCTGTGGCTGAGGGGAGAAGCCCCTTGAAACTGGGTTTGAGGTGCCTCCATCTCACTGGGCGTTGGGTTTCTTACGTAGCCCTGAACTTTCTCTTTTTTGGAGGAGGACAGTTACTGGGGCTTGGGGTTGATCACTGAATTTCAGACCATTTTAGTTTAAGATATATCCATCTGTCTGTCTGTCTATCTATCTATCTATCTGTCTATCTATCTATCTATCTATCTATCTATCTATCTATCTATCTATCTATCTATCTATCTATCTATCTATCTGTCTGTCTGTCTGTCTGTCTGTCTGTCTGTCTGTCTGTCTGTCTGTCTGTCTGTCTGTCTGTCTGTCTGTCTGTCTGTCTATCTATCTATCTATCTATCTATCTATCTATCTATCATCTTTGTTTTGCAAAGGTCACATCATGTAAGTGCCTATATGCTCTCGTTCTTTTTCTTGGTCTAACAACTCTCATCAGTCTGTTTTTAGCCCCGATCACTTCCCTGAGCTCAAGTTTCATGTTTCTGGTCGCCGACTGAACATGCTCGTGGATGCTTTGTAAGCCTTTAAAATGTCCAAAATAGAGTTATTGATTATCTTCTCCAAATCTGTTTCTCTTTAGCTCCCTCCCAGTTTCATAAATAGCACTGCTACCTACCCAGTTGTGCAGGCTACTTCAACCTTGGTTCTTGCTCTCGCCTCTTACATCCAGTACACCTGGTAAGGTCTGTTGGGTCAACTTATGAAACGTATTCTGTATCTGACTGCTTGTGGCTCTATCAACTACTAAAACTAAATTCTGAGTCACTTATCTCTTGCCTTGACTATCCTGCCTCCTCCTTGCTCCTTCCATAGAATATTCTACACACAGTAACCAGGGTGATGTTTAGTAAACATCAGAGCATCCTCTCTCTTTTAGTTATACACCTGTGCACCTATGTGCACTTCTGATTAAAACCTTCCAGAAGCTTCTTGCTGCAGCCAGAACAGATTTCAAACTTCTGATAATGCCTTGTCAGTCTCTTCTACTCTACCTTCCTCTGCTCTCTCTGCTTCCACTGTGATGCCTTCCTTCTGTTGGTGAAAATTGCCAGATTTTCTCTTAACTTGGGCTTTCCTGCTGACTGTTCTTTTTGTTGGGAATACTCTTCCCTCAGATCTTTGGGAGACACATATTCAAGACTGAACTAAAGTGTTACTCTTTCTGAGAGCAGAGGCAGTGACTTAGTCATATGCTCTCACGTGACCCTATTTTGCCTTTTTCATAATGCTTTCCTTAATCTGAAATTTTCATTTTTGTATATTTTTGTCTTTACAATTTGCCCCTTCCTCCCTACTCTCACACTGAAGATAATCTAGAAAGCACTCTGTGTCTGCAGAGTAGCCATGTGGCAGAGGGGTGGCCCTGCAGTGCGGGAAGGGCAGGGTCTCATTCGTGGCATTTATGAGAGTCTTGGGGAAAGCCCATCACTGCTTGGGGGAGGATGGAAAAGATGTGTTACGTTCCCACCTGTTAGAAGCCCTGGCCCCTGGTACCTAGGGCGATACCTGGTACTAGGCATGGAGACTTCTTTAATAAAAAGAAAAAAAAATAGATACAAGAATTTAAATAGATGTACTGCATACTAAATAAAAGATAAAGAGAAATACTGACTGACCAGATCTGTGAATCTATAGAAAGTCACGCCCACTGTACTGCTTGGACAGCCGTGGAGCTGGTGGAGCAGAGGTGGGTTGTCCGGTCCCCCGTGGTGAAAAAGGTGGTGCTTTCACAGCAGTTTGCTTTGGTCTCCCAGACACTTGGGATTCCATGTCTTAACGGTAGACCTCCCAAGTAGTGGCCCAGGCAGAGGGAGAAGATGAGTGTGCGAGGTTGTGCTCTGCCCATCACCCACTTTCTTTTCTTTTCATTTTCCCGCGTGCCCATCCCCTTCTCCTAGACGGTTCTGCCTCCCAGGCTCAGCAGCTTCCAAACTCTCAGGTTCTGTGGCCCGATGAAGCTGTCTGCCTCCGAAAGAAGAAGAGACATTCCCGGCCCGACCCCTTTGCCCGGCTCTCAGACTTGTATCGCCGCCAGCTTCCAGAAGACCAGACGGCGATTCTCAACAGCATGGACCAGGACGACCCCGGCCACGCTACTTTGCTGTGACACCACCCGATTCTGAGCACCCCCAGAACAAGGATGGCAGGCTGAGGGGAGGCGGGGTGTATGGTGAAGGGCCCCCTCGTCCTCCTCCTCAGAGGAGGGGCTCAGGCCTCTGCCCATTCCCACTCCTGCCAGAGCGGGAGGGTCTCCTCTGAGTACTCGTTTCCTGGACAGGGGTTGAGGCAGACCGCTCGGCTGTAGGTAGAGATCGAGACGTGAACTGGGGACAGGGAGCGCTGCCTCCTCCCGCCTCTCCCTTCTTCACTAGATCAGTTTTTCTCACCTCTTCAAACACCTTTGGAAGTGAAGAAGAGGAACACAATAGCTCTCACCGCTCTCTGCTTCTGTTTCAGTTTCTCAAGCCTCGGAAGTGGGTTGGACTACCATCCCATCTTCCAGACGCCACATATATATAGATATAGATATAAATGCACATGTATGTAGTTGGTGGGTTTCTCTATGTATATATATATGTACATTGAAGCAAAGTGCTATTGATTTCTGTGGCCAATGAGAGGAGGAGGAGGAAGAGGGCAGCAGACATGGGGCTTGTGGCTGGGTGCCCCCATGTCTCTGTCTTGGCTGTTCTCCCTAGAACAGGATTCAGGCCTTCTCAGCCCAATTCACTCTCTGTGTCTCTACCTTCTCCCATGCAGAGCATAAGGGTGGCCTTGCAGGATTACTGGCTATCTGCTTTGGGGGTTCAGCAATGAGAACTAAACAAGCCTTTACTTCTTGCCTCCTGGATGACAAAGGGTGGCTAGGCAGAGGGCCAGACTGACTTCTTTCCTCCTTCCACCATTTGGCTCATGCTTCAGAAGCAGAAGTTGCTTCAGAGTAGGGCTGAGAGACAGGCCCGACCCAAGATCATCTGCCAGTCCCTTTTGGTCCAGCCGGAGCCAGGGGCCTTGTGGCCAAATGGCCTCCCATTCTGGAACCATCTGTGCTCTGCACTGAGCTGCCGCAGCTCTATTTATATCTGCCTCTGGCTCAGCACCCTCTGAAGTGCTGTTCCAAAGCTGCTGATTGGATTCCTCCTTTTCTTTTGTGGGAGCTAATTCCCCAGATTGATTAATTGCCACTTGTGGGGAGCCCGCCTGTGGCTCCCTTTCCTGCTCTCCACATGCCGCCTGCCGACTCCTCTTTGCCCTGGGGCCTCCTCCACCCCAGGGACCCATGCTCCAATGGGGTGGGAGCAGATGAAGCTAGGAAGCCTCTGTTTTCTGGGGTGCTCTGGATCCCCCCTCTTTGTCCAGTTCTGTTCATGTGGAACTGGCTGAAGCATGGGGATGGCTTGTGACAGGGGTGGTAGCTGGGGGTCTGGGCTCTAATCCTTTCTCTGCCAAAATCTTGTTCTAGATCAAACTGTTAGCACCCAGAGCTTCTGTAAGGTCACCTTACAGTGATTCTTCCAATAAGATAATGGTGCTGCCCAAGAACAGGGCAGAGGCCCTGCGGGTAGGTAAGGCTGCTTGGGCTCTCTCTCTTCTTGTGAAAGTAGCCCAGTCTTCCAGCTGCCCTGTGGTGAAGGTGGCTCTGAGCTTCCTTGAAGTATTTCCTTCTTGGTGCTGCTGTCTCAATGGGTGTGTGGGGCATTCACTGCTCCCCTTTTACCTGCTTGGACGTTGGCCAAGTTACAGCATCGGAGGCTTTAACTAGTCTCACTGCAGTTTGCCAATGGCTCAGTCCAATGACCTAGACAAGGGAGGCCCTGAGAAAAAGAATTGCTCTTTCTGGGAGCTTCCATCTTAGGAATTCTTCTCTGCCAAACAGACCCCGGTGCTTCCTTTCTCTCACTTGGTGAGCAGAGACCAACTCCACCCTTGGGGTACTGCATGCAAGTCACATGACCGCAGCTCCTTTCTGAACATGATAAGTTATGGCAAAAGAGTTCCTGCCTCTCTCTGTGGACTGCCCCATCACCCTGAGGCTGGGCCAGGTGCCTGTGGGGGAGAACTCCTCTGGGCATCCAAATCTCCATTACTGCTGGGCAGCAACTCCAGTGACTGGAAGAGCAGAGGCTGGGAGACTCCATCCTCTTCTGAGGCAGCACTACCTCTGCCACTATGCCTGGATAAGTGACTCATTGAGTACCTCTTGTGGGGTACAGGCTTGGAGGTGGGGTCTCACACCAGGTGGCCTTTGTAATCTCACAGTGTGGTTCCTCCAGCAGGGTGGATTCCTGCTGGAATGTGAATGTGAGATATCAGGTCTGCAGGATGTCAGGAAAATTCAGCCAAGCTTTCTGAGCCTCATGCTGCAAATTCTAGGCCCTGAGGTTTCACAGGAAGAGAAGATGAAGTAGAAGGCTTTGCTTCCTTAGGGTGTCATAAGGACTGTGTGCCTCAGATGCCGTCCGTGCGTTCCCTGGGGACGCACCACCTCAAGCTGTCCCCAGTGCTAACACTGGTGCTGACTTGTTCCTTTCTCTGGCAGTGCGCCTTACCTCAGCACTTCAGACCAAATGGGGGGGAGCCCGTGCTTTCTGGTAGCTGCTGGTAGCAGCTATGCTGGGGCAGCCCCCAAGCTTGGGAAAGGACACAGGCCAACCTGTCTCCCAGTGGCCTCAGACCCATTTCTCCTCCAAAGAGGGCTTCTTTCCTGTGATGGTATCCTTGGAGGCCAACAGCCTTCCTGAGTCCCCGGGAGCTGTTTTACTCCTTCCTTTAAGAACTGCAGTGGAAGGATATGGTCCCCTCTCTCCATGGGATGCAGGCTCAGGATGTCCCAGACACACACGTTGCCGGCTGTGTGCAGGTGTGTGAGGGTATGGGTATGTGTGAGTGCTGGGGCTGCAGCCGTTTCTAGGGAACATATGTCCTTTGTCCCCTGCCTTCGGGCCATTGGATGAGCATTCGTGAGCTTCCTAGGATGTCCACATGCCAATCAGTGGGAGGTCAGAGGTCTTCCAAGCTTCCCCCTGTGTGGTGTGGAAGCAGCTCAGATAAAAATCTATTCTTGGGTCTTAGACTGTTGTCTGCCCCTGCATTGTGCATCTTGACTGGAAAGCTGTTCCAGGGTTAGGGGACCAGAAAAAGGGTGAAATGATTCTTGAAGGGGCCTGAGGCTGCAGGCATTTGGGGAGTCTGGGAAGGAATCGTTGGGGGGAGGACCATAAGCAATATGAAGACTGTTTCGTGACTGCTGCTTGGCTGGGTTGAACAGGTTCCTGCTTAAGTGGGGTAATGTGTATGGACCGTGGTCTGTTCTCTATCCTCACAGAAGGAGGAGAACCCCATCATCTCCCCCGCCCATCTCACTAGCAGCTTTCCTCTGTGAGAGGGGCTTATGAGGGGCCTTTCAAAATTTCGCTTTCTCCACAGGAAGGGGGACTTCATTCCGTGGGGCTGGACCTATGACCCCCTTTGTGGAGGGGCCTGTGTTCCATGTTCATGCTCTTGGGGGTTCTCAAGCAAGGGTGAATTGAGGTGAGGAGTGATTAATATTTTTCAATGCTCTCTGTCTTGATTTTAGATTTGGCGTCTGAAATATTTGGAATCAGACTGATTTAGTTTTCCTTTGTCCTTTTCATGCAGAGATTCAGATACTGAATTTCCTGATTCTTTTATTTTGGGGGCAAGGTGGACAAAAAAGTAGCTTCAAGGGAGAAACAGACTTCACAGAGCATGGGGATCTAATCCTGGCTCCCACTTCCTAGGATTAGAACCCAGGGCTGAAGTGTATGTGCCTGGAGCTGTTTCTTCCAGTTTTCTTAGTAGAAGTCTTTTGGGGGTTGGGGTGGGCTGGGGGGAAGAATTGTACATAAAGTACATTTTATCACTATGTAGCGAATCATAAGAAAAGCTAAAGGTTAATCTTGGCCTTGCTTTGCTTGCATGTAAAGGAGCACTGGGGGCACCACAGGGATTGCTGAGGAGGTAGGGAGGGTAGAGGTAGCAGGATGGCGAAGGAGGTCCCCTGAGTACACCCCCATTGCTCTCTCTGTTGTGGGGCTGGAGGGGACTGCACTCATTCAGGGCATCTCATCCCAGCTCTGCCTTTCTGGTCTTTTTGGGCAGGCTGGGTGTAGAGCCCTATGGTGTCATGCTGTTCATTGCTTTGAGATGAGGGTTCAGACCTAGGCTAAATAAGGTGATGAATGGGATGGAGTATTTCAGGGAGGGGAATCAGATAATTGGGTCACAAAGAGGAGGTCAAGTTATTTTGCCAGGTGTTTGTAAGGTAGGAAGGGGAACAGAAAGCCACATAAATTGTAGAGTAGAAGGCAGGGTCCTGTCACGTGACCTATTGGGTCATAAGCCTCACCTTCCTCTTGAAGGATACATGATAACTTGGTACCCAGAAAGGGCCAGTATCCAAGTTGGGGACTGTCCCAAGAGAAGGGGATTGATTGCCTGGGATGGGGCAGGTTGGGGAGTAATGCAGTGAATATTGGTTTGGAGGGAGGTGATGTAATCATGGAAAAAGACTGTGGGGTGGGTCTTGAAACTGCCCAGACTGGGCCTTGGGAAAGGTCTTGCTTCTGAACTTGACCTTCTTGCTTCTTCTAGAATTAGCCTATAACACTAAGTGCCCGAACCAAACATGGACATATTCTCTGTGAGGTATTTAAACTCTATCTCTTTGTGTTTGGGGGGTTCCTCAGACCCAAAGCTAGGAGACTATCTCAAGATTCCCCATCCTATCACCAGCTCATTGGCAGTGGAGAAGGGACACATTCTTTCCAGAGCTTCGCAAGCTTGTTCTCGTCAGCAGAAGTGAGGGGTGGCTTTTGCTTCCTCTTCCCAAACACTGTTCCTAAGACATTGCTGGAGATGCAGAGGAGGGTCTGGGACTAGACTTTTTATAACTTCTCACCCTTTTTCCTGAGGTAACAGAGACTTCCTTCAGGGCATGGCAATTCACAGTGGCTTTATAGCTAGAGCTTTTATCCTCACTCTCCTTTGATAGGTTAAAGCCACCAGTCTGGTGGACATCAGAGGGTGAAGAGTTCCACCCTGAAATCAGACACCAGCCATTCTTCTGTCCTCTTTAATGTCTCTGACTCTTCCTTCTATCAGACCAAGGAGGCGGAATTAAAATCTCTGCTTTAGAAGACACCAATGAACCAAGGGTCAAAGCCCAGATGACTGGAATGCAGCACTCTAGCAACTTGATGTTTGTTTACGGGTGTCCCTTCTCACTCTTCTCTCTGACTGGTAGTGCTCCACCATGGTCCAATGCTTTAT
Source organism: Galemys pyrenaicus (assembly GCA_019455555.1). Taxonomy (NCBI): domain Eukaryota; kingdom Metazoa; phylum Chordata; class Mammalia; order Eulipotyphla; family Talpidae; genus Galemys; species Galemys pyrenaicus. The sequence continues at coordinate 4,632,891 of JAGFMF010011417.1, forward strand.
TTCTGGGCCCCCCATTGATACTTTCAAATAAGTCTCTCGTGAGCAAATATACTGTTCCCACAAGATATTTTGTGTGTTGGGTTACTTAGAATGAGCTAATTTTAAACTGATAGACTAATGTCCAGTAGATTGAGTCTGATCCAAAGACAGACACCCCAATGCCTAGTGGTTTCTGTGTAGAATAAGGAAAATTAAGCGTGAGCACAAATAAGGACTGGCCATACCTTATAGAAGTGTCAAAGTTTTGTGAATGTTAAATGCTTTGGTAGAACCGCAAGCAGAGAACTAGATACTCTCTTTCGTGGTGGGTCCATAGTAGTAGTTAGGGTTTCTGCAGAGGTCTCACCAAGTTGTCGTCAACTTTGGACCATTGGCCGGGAGAGCCAGTTGTGGAGTCAGGGATGGTATGAATCTCAGCTTCTGTCCCTGGGCTCTCTGCCTTTCCCATCCCCCTGGAAGATAATATGTGTAGGCCTATTGTCTGGTTCTCAAAGCAATGTGCTCCACCAATCCCACCTCTCCCAGGCATTAGATTTCCTGGTTGATTTTAGGAACTAGGGTAAGTTTCCTCCCTCTACCCCATATCAACAGCAGTTAGGTTCCCTTTTCCTCCTTACCCCACTTCTTTATGACTCCAGGGATCTTGAACTTGTGCATGGTTTACGACGGGGAGGTGGTTGGGTGGGGAAGGGCACCTGGGAGGGGAGGAGGGTTGGACTGGGAGGGGAATTTGCATTTTCAGCCTTAGAAACTCTGCGCGCATGCTTTTGGGTGATGTGTGCATTCTTCACAGAAGTAGAGGGAAGGGGCAGATGCCGACTCATGTTAGTGATGAGGATTTAGGGCTTTTTGCTTCCATTTGGCTTAGGGCATCTATGAAGTCTTGTTTCTGGTGGGTGGGAAATAGACCTCCTCACGGTCACCTTGTAAGCCTTCGAAGGGAAATTGTCAATCACTCTATCACCAAATACTTATATTACCTTCAAACAATGAGAGGTCTTTGATGAGTAGACAGCGTCCTGCTGGGTCAGAGAGATGGGATTATGTCACCTGTCTCTGTAGTTACCAGGTTATAGCACTGGTTTTATCTAATTCCCAGCCGGCTGTCTATTCCGTGTTCCTTTCCTGGGTTCAGGAAGTAACTCTGTATGTGTGTGTATGTGTGCGTGCGTGTGTGTGTGCTGTTATATGGTATGGTTTGTGTGGTATGTTTGTGGTGGGTATTTGTGTGTGTGTATAAGAGAATTATAGGGACACACTAATTTGCCTGAGTAGCATCAGGTCTAGGAGACACTCTTTTTGGTTGACTCTTTTCTAGGCAACTTCTGTTTTGGTAGGAGGGTGAAGTTAGTAATATACCATCTTTAGTGTATTTTTTATGGAGATTGTATATAAAATTATATAAATACATATAATGCGCTCTATTTTAAGGAGAGAGGGGAACTTATGTAAGGGGGGGTGGGTGGGTGCAAGGATCAGATGCAATAGTAGAGAGTGGGAGGCAGGCAAGTGGGACATCTGGGGAGTGGGAAACGGAGGCCCCAAGACTCAAGTTGGGCAAGAGGAGCTGAAGCTCCTGCCCTTGGCACAGATATATAAATAGAAAGAAAACTTATAGCAAGTCTAGCTAGCTAGCTTATCTATATATCTATATATCTATATGAAGTCATAGTTTGCTTTATTTTTGTACCTGTGCTTAGAGATGTTTCAAGCAAGACCACCTTGATTCAGCAGGTGGTCTGGATACTAGCTCATGCCTTGACACCCCCTTCCTTCCTCATCTTTCAGGCCTCTTCCTCTGAGACCCTGTTCAGAGAGTTGCTTGGGTCCTTTTGAGGGAAATGTGTATATGAAACTTTTTTAAATAACAAAATAAATCAACTTGCAGAAAGGACAAATGAGCTGAAGGTTGTGGGGAGCTAGTCAGTCTGATAGCCTTGAAGAACCAGGACCCAATGTCTCTTGTCACTGGGAGGAGACACTGTGGCTTGAAAACTTTGATGCAGGTGCTTCACATAGTGAGGATGGTGAGTGGAAGACTCTGAATCCATCCCCACCTTATGTGGGTTGGAACTCAGTTCCTCTGAAGGAAGTGAGCAGAGTTAGGAAGGAAAAGGTACAGACTACCTAAGGGTTTGCAGCAGCTGTCCTGGTCTGTTGTACCTTGATGCAAGCACCCATGGAGGGGGGTGGGGAGAGGAGGGCATCTTCAGAGAGCTTGGGAGATGGCTGCACGGGCTCAATCTTAGAGGAGAACACCGTGATCATTCTTGCTGCAGATTCTTGGAACCAGTGTGAATGTGATATTTAGTATATCATGTATGCTTCTTTCAGTTGTATTTTTATTGGAAAATAAGGTGCTGTTGGAAATGGAGTGGTCCAATTCTGGGACACTGAGGATGAGGTGTGAGAGAAGAATTTTGGACAAAACTAGGATAGGGCCAGGTGGAACCTCATTCTGCCACCTGGCCTGGAACCTACAGAACGGAACAGAGCACCATGGAGGAGCTTCTGGGGAATAGAAGTTCACTTGTATTTGGGCAGGAAATTTTAGGTGCCCTGACGTATACCTCTCTGAGAATTCAAGACCTCACATGTCCTGCGAGGACATGCGCCTCGTGAGCCCAGCAGTCTCCTGGGTGCTTGCTCGTTCTCCTGACTTGCCAAGAGCTCACAGTGATGTGCTTGGAGCTGGCGCAGGACCAGATGGTACAGGCAGCCTGGAGAGACTCGAGGCTGCCCCCTCCCTTCTCATCCTGCTCATTAACTAAGGGAAGGCAATACCAACCCCTCCTCCCCAACCAAAGTGTCTTGCTGTTTGCAAGCGTTTATCCTACAGATCCAGTTTGGTCATTAGAGGAGCTCAGACTCCTCAGCCAATGGAGGGGCTCTGTTTACATTTTGGGGAGTATTACGGGAAGGTTAAATTGGGGTGGAGCTGATTCCTGACCCTCTGTGCCCACAAAATAGAACTTGTGTCCCTGCCATTCACTCAAATACTACTTTTGGGTCCCTTTGACTACCTGTTCAGAACATCCCCATTTTCCAGGGATACAAGGCAAATGGGCTCGCCAGTATAACACCTAAGCTTCCCTGCTATCTCCTCTGGAGGATGTTTCTTGACTTTTTAAGGGAGGTGGAGCAGATTCTGTGTCCTTTCCCGGCTTGCAACCATTGCTACCCTACCAAAGCTCCACACAGAGATTTGCGTTACTACGCTTGGGCTCTTGGAGCAGTCCTCCCCTCTTTCTGCCACGTTTGGCACAATGCAACCAGCAGAACAAATCCCTTTAGCATCACATACCCCTACAAGGTTAACATCCCCATGAGGCCCAGGGTCACTCCAAACTCTGCTCTCTCCCAGGCTTGGCCCTTGGAGACCCCAGCAACATCAGGACATACGGGACCAGGACAGCCATTGACCTGTTTATTCCCCACTCCTCAAACTCCAGTTTGGATTCTTTGTTTGGAGGAGGAAAAGTGCAGATAAAGGGTATAGCCCCTTCCTTGGAGTTTTGGAGCTTATTTCTACCCTTCCCTTGATCTGGCCCTGGGAAAGATAGAAAGATCAACACTGGAGGAGAAAGAATAAATAGCCCAGTAAAGATTTCCCGTTTCTCTGAAGAGCCTGACTTTTGCACAGGCACATGGGGGCAAAGTGGACTGAGATCTAACTGGCTATGGAATAAGCACAATTTCCTGTGTTTTAAACTCTCAGTTAATGGACAGATTGGTGAGATGGGTGCTCTTGATGAAGACTTTGACACCCACAGCCACTACCAGGAACATGAGCTATTCTATATGCTTGTACCATACTCCTTGGCCCCCATCCGGTAGAAAGGATGGATGTTAAATACTGGTGCTTTTCCATTTGGATAGGAGGTGGAGGACTCCAGCTCTGTCTTAGTCTGTTGCCTCTGCCTGCTGCATGGAACGTGAGCTTGGATTAGACAGATCCATTGGGAAGTGCCAAAGGGTTGGAGGGGGCCATGCTCTTTCCCCCTTTATCATCAACCAGTTGCTTGGGGAAGAGGGGTTTATCCATTGCCCTTTGGTTTGTTGCTAGATGCTTTCTTTCCTCTTTGCTGTAGGTGTTCATGTTGAGCCACTTTGGGCAATGTAAAAGTAGCAGGTGTGGGGGTGGGGCACCTCCACAGCAGTCTTCCTGTCAGTGAGGGAGTGTGGGTGTCTCCCCTGTTTTCAGTGCAGTGCTTGAGGACAGGAGGGGATGCTTAAAGGGAGGGTCCCTTGCTGGAACTTTAGCCTGAGGTGGTTGGAAGAGGATTGGTGGTTTAGGGAAGAATGGTAAAGTTCCACATACTGAGTTGTCTACATCAGCCTCAAAAAGTCTCAAAATCACATTCAGATTTGATTTCCTAACTACCATCTACGGGGCTAGAGCCGGGGGCACGGGCAGGGTGTGCTGTCGCTAGTTGCTCTTTTTTTTTCCACAGCTGACTTGAAGGGACCACACTTGCTTCTTGTCAGTGACGCTTGGTTCCTTTTATCTTCAGCCTTGTCTCTTCCACCAGGAGAGGTTTTATCCTCCTGAATCTAATTCTTCCATTGCATGCCTGGAGGCAAACTTGGTCTGAACTTCTTCCCCCCATTTCATTTGGTGATCTGTGGCTGCACCGAGGAAGACTAGGTGGTGTGGGTGTGGAGGGGTTCACGACATTGCCCCCCAAGACCTCTTATAAACTCCATACCTCGAGGGGCGCAATGGCCTCCTGCTTCGGTTCTTTTCTAACAAGTCTGGAGATGACGATTGGTTTCGTCATGGGAGTTCTTGCTCTCATTTCGAACTTTCTTTTTCTTCTTCAACTTTCTTTGGGGGTTACCCCACCCATGCCAGGTCTTCTGAAGACCCTTCAAACCTCGTTTCCATTTCTTGAATGTCGAGTATTACGTCACTGCGCTAGGGTGCTTTATGGTGCTGTTCTAGAAGAGGCCAGCTGGGCTGACCCTCCTTTGTCCCACTGGTTCCTTATATCTTGCTGTATTTGTCTTCTTTTTGGTTTTTCTCCCTTGGGGTTTGGGGTGGGGGACTTAGGGGTGGCTTTTGTGTTTTCTCTCTTTTCTGTATGTACGGACTGGTTAACGGCAGTTATCACGGGGTAGCTGACTTCATGGTATTGGTTGGCTGATTTTGTTTAACTATTAAAGACAAACCAACAAATTGTACAGCTGCACACAGAACAACTCTGAGTATGAATCTGAATGGCAACTAGAGGCTTACTTTTTGAACTTCAGGTATGTAACTCAAAAGTTAATAAAAGCACTATTTTTTCAGTAAGCTTTTTTTTTTTTCTTCCAAGGGACAACTTAGAAATCATGCTATCAGAACATTAAACTGGTGCTGTACCAAAGCCTTATATGAGCATAATCCATTTTCTGTATAACTTGTTTCTGGTGAGCTCCCAGTTCTGTCACCCTCTTCTCAAAAGCCTGGGAATGCCAGTGTGTGCCAAGCCTGGGGCTGGTCTTGGGGACCTATGAGCCAAGGGACCCCCTTGGGACAAGGATGATGGAAAAGAGGGGAGTCCATTCTGCTTCCTGAGTAGAGAAGAAGCCAGGCATTTGTGTGTCTGGGTGTGTGTGTGTGTGTGTGTACGTGCAGTGCGCAGGCGTGTGTACAGGTACATGATGCCAAAGGGAATGCTCTGAGGGCCTGAAAGGGAGACTTAGTTTAGCTCTGGGAGTTGGGGGAAGGGGTGGGAGGCTCCTTGTATCCTGTGACCCTCCCTTTCGTCTGCCAGGGAGGGGTGGTGTACGGAACAGCTTCACTCTCAACCAGCTGCTTTTCCCTTGAAATCTCCAAACTCTAAGCATTTATAAAGGGACTGCCCCAGAGGCAGGCACCTCGAACCACCAAATCAGACTGTCAGGACGTGGGGGACTCTCTCCTCCCTCGTTCTTGCTTGTTTTCTTGGGAAAAGTCTTCCTTCTGCAGTGTCCCTGCAGAATGGGACTGTCCTAGCTGTCACCCCTCCGGGTGGGCTGTGATTGGCTGTCCTGCCCCTTCTTCCTGATCCACCTAGAAGACTTGGAGACGACCCCCAAGCCACACCTGTGCAGTGGCCCTAAGCAATAACACCTGCCTTCGTTCCCAAGGACAGTGGCTCCTTTGGCCTTAGATTGTGGTCAGTTAAAAAACAGAGTGACTGACACCCAGTGTCAGTGGCCCCGGCTCAGGCTGCCACGCCAGGCTCCACTCACTGGCAATTTCAGGCTTGCTGGATACTAACAAACTCTTCACCAGTAACACTGCACGTTCATATAATGAGTTAAAAATGAAAACAAGCAAACAGACCCGTACAGAAGCAGACAAACAAAAAGAGCAAAAAAGCCACATCACAGGACTAGATGTGTAGCCAGTGAAGGTGCCCCGGGAGTGTTGCGAGTTAAACTGATAAGTTTAGTATTTAATTGCTCCTCATGTAACACTACTCTGCTTCAGAAATGTTTTGTATTTTGATATAAATAAACTATTTGCTAAGAAAGTTCATTTTCTAGTTGTTATTTATCTCTAGGAAGCTTATTCTGATGTTATCTAATCTCACCTGTGGCTGTAGGGCTCCCTAATCAGCCCCTTTTATTTTTTTTTTAAAGATTTATTTATTTATGCATACAAGCACTGGGGTACAGGCCAGAGGTATGGGGCGGTGAGAGGATTCACCACAGAGAGCGGGGAGCAGAACAGGCAGATCAACAGAAGTACACTGCTGAGGGGAGCAGCGGGCACAGCAGGAGAGGTCTGCTGCACCATGTGGGTCCCACCCTGGCCGGCAGCAGGGATCGAACTCGTGCTGCAGTGGCTGCGGTCTGCTTCATAGTGCGTTGCTTAACCCACTGCGCCACCAGGGATCAGCCCCTTTTAAACTCATGGCTCAATGTGATCGGGAAGGACTTGAGCCTGGGAGATGGAAGACCTGCTCTTCATTCACGGAGCAGGTGTAATAAGGGCTTCCTTCACTTGGATCCATCAATAAATAAAAAGGATAAGATTATGGTCTCATGGTGGGGAGACAGACCATGTATGGTTATTTGTAATAGGAACATTTGAGGCTAAAACACAGTGAGCAGGATAAGGGGCACCAGGAGAGCATAAGGAGGGTGTCAGCTGCAGTAGAAAATGGAAAGTGCTGGGCCTGCCCCGGTAGCGCAGTGGGTTAAGCGACGCACTATGGAGCAGACCGCAGCCACTGCAGCGCGAGTTCGATCCCTGCGGCCGGCCGGGGAGGGGACCCACATGGCGCAGCAGACCTCTCCTGCTGTGCCCGCTGCTCCCCTCAGCAGTGTGTTTCGGTCAGTCTGCCTGTTCTGTTCCCCACTCTGTCTGTAGTGGATCCTCCCACCCCTGCACTTCTGGCCTGTACCCCAGTTCTTGTATGAATTAAAAAAAAAATGGAAAGTGCTTGAGTGGGCCTCCCTGAGAAAACAGTATTGAGCAAAATATAAAGTTCTTTAACTTTGTAGATTTTTTTTTAAGGTTTAAGATTTAAGATTTACATGAAATCTTTCAAGAACTAGTAGACTGACTCATTAATTATGTAACAAAGATGGCATTTTGGTTTGGCCTCATCTTTGCTTAAAAGAGTCCCCAACTCTCACAGAGGCTGTTCCTAGCAAAATCTCATATGCAGGAGTCACTGATGAGGTGACTTTTCTGTAATTGATTATGCCTTTCCTTTCACTTGAAGGGAAAAACAGGCTCAGGAAGGAGAAGTAAGCTCCATCCCAACTTACTTTCCCACATCTCATTCTGTCACTTCCAGGCTTGACTTGGGAGAGTTAACTGCTTAAATCAGCATACTTTCTTTCCTTTATGACCTCATCTTTCTCATTTTTTGACATGTTTCCTTCCTTGGCAAAACTCTCTGATTATGTATCAGCTGCTGCTATAGTTATTTCTAATTTCATTTTGTCTTTAGGTGAAAGGCAGATACCAAAATGTGCTATTCTTATTTATGCCTATAGTTCCAAATAAAGAAAACAACCCACCAGTTAAACAAACCAAAGCAGGTCCATTGGCAAACTCAAAATATCTGCCTTAGTGTAAATGTTAGGGGAACAGTACTCCTGAATGAACTCCACCCCCACCTCCATGCTAAAGAGAGCCCAGACGCCAGGGACTACAACTCCCATCATTCCATGCATCTCCATGACACTTCCAGAAGGTGGGGTTGCTGGAAACTAAGGGTGAAATTAAGCAGCCATGCTTGGTATAAAACTGAGTACTTGTGGGCAGAAAGTTTGGCCTGCCTTCAGCATTTACTCAGGCCGAAGGGGTGACACTGCTGAGACTGACGACCATCAGGGAGGTTCCAGAAAGTATTGTTAATGGTGAGACATTAGTAGCATTTATTCTAAGTCCTAGGGTAAAAAGATATAAATTCCACTATGACTTATTGTATCGGAAACAACCAGTGTAGTTAAAAAAAGTGAGAAATAGGGCCTCCCTGGTGGCGCAGTGGGTCAAGCAACGCACTATGAAGCAAACTGCAGCCACTGCAGCACTTCGATCCCCGGCCAGGGAGGGGACCCACATGGCACAGCAGACCTCTCTATTGCCTGGCCCGCTGCTCCCCTCAGCAGTGTATTTCAGTCGATCTGCCTGTTCTGCTCCCCTCTTTGTCTCTGGTGAATCCCCTCACCTCCCTGGACTCTGGCCTATACCCCAGCTCTTGTATGCATAAATAAATAAATCTTAAGAAAAAAAATTTTTTTTAAAGTGAAAAATAAAAGGTTAAAAAAATTGGGCCTTTAACTGCGGCACGAGTTCTATTTGCAGTCAGGGAGGTGAACCATGTGGCACAGCAGGCCTCTCCTGTCTCACCCACTGCTCTCTCAGCGCTGTATCTGCCTGCTCTGCTCCCCACTATGTCTCTGGTGACTTCTCTCACCGCCACAGCTCTGGCCTGTACCCCATTTCTTGTACGCATAAATAAGTAAATCTTTTAAAAAAATTGGGCCTTTATGTTCTTAAGACAAAACATCCCCTAGTGCATAAGAACTTCAATAGAAAAGAGCTTCAATCCAATTAGAGTGTTATAGAGAGAAGAAAAAGGGAAGATTAGAGTTTCTAAATCAAGCACTCAGTTACCCACCCCCTCTCAGGGGTAAATGCCCAGCCAAACAGGACGGGCCAAAAGCAGGACTGCTGAGCTCCAGAATCTTGCCACAAGTCTAAGACTCATTTTGCCCCCTAGGCAAAGGGCAGAAGGGGCCAGGCACGTCTGGAAGGAAAAGGGCAAAATCAAAATACAAGTCAAGATAAGGCTGCCATTGTTAACCTCTTCACAGGTCTCTTACCCATGTGTAGGGTAAATGGAAAAGTGGTCAGGCTTTTCCACCCTCCTGCTGTTGTGGTGATGGACATCTGTGTCCTGAGTGCATGCCTGATGACAGGCACTTCAAGAAGGGTGTGGGCATGCGCAAGTGAGTACACCTGGGCTGAGACGTGGTGTCTAAGAACTTCATCCCGAGGATGCCAGCAGAGAGCAAGGCAGAAGAAGCAGCCTTAGAACCAGAGACATGAGAGGATAGAGGGCCTGGAGAGTGAAGATGCGTGGGGGTAGGGGGGTGGGTTAGGAGGCCTACCAGCCTCCTGGCCCCTTGGCCCCCGTGCCTGCTGTGTACCTGGTCGCCTCTGATATAAAGAACAATAAAACCCTGAAAGCACCGAGGGCTCCAGGACGCCTCCTTGACCCCTCTGCTGGAATCATTGAGAACCTGTTCTGTGCCTTGCCTGTTTCAAGTGTCCTTCTATGTCCCCCAAGTCCCTGGTACAAATCTAAGGCTGAGAAGTAAGTGAAGCTTCTTCACATAGACAAAAGAGTTTTCATTTCTATAGTTGGTTTAATGACACCTGCTTCCAGGGCCTCCCTGGTGGCTCAGTGGGTTAAGCAAAGCACTATGAAGCAAACCACAGCCACTGCAGCACAAGTTCTATCCCTGCCGCCAGCCAGGGAGGGGACCCACATGGCGCAGCAGACCTCTCCTGCCTCGCCCGCTGCTCCCTTAGCAGTGTGTTTCAGTAGATCTGCCTGTTCTGTTCCCCACTCTGTCTCTGGTGAATTCTCTTGTTACAGGGCAGGGAGGGGGCACCCCAGAACCCCCAAACCTGTCCCCTCTAAATGGGTTCTGCCATCCACCTCATCAAGACAAACACATAAGGCCTTAATGGAAAGGAACTTTAATACAATTAGGGAACAATACAGAAAGTACAAAGAACATAGTTACTAAGTTAAGCATCCAAAAGTTACCCATTTCCTTGAGGGTAAAAATCCAGCCAAATAGGATTGGCCCAAAGCAAGGCCCAAAAGCCTGCCACAAGTCCAAAGGATCTTTCAGTAGATAGAGACCCACAGAAAAGGGTCAGAAAGAGTCAGACAAATCTGGGAGGAAAAGAGCAAAATCAAAATCAAGATGACAGCTGCCACTGTTAACCTCCCCAAGGGTCTCTCACCCACATCTGTTTTAACCAGTCCAAGACCAAAAAGCAAGCACAGTTTCTTCACATGTCCCTCTGCTCCACGTGCCTCCTCCAGGTCTCCTTGCTGCTCTCCATCCTGCTTCCTTCTTCCTTCCTTCCTTCTGTCCTCTTCTCGCCAAATCTTTTTTTTTATCCCTGCTCAGCTCCCCCCACTTAGGGTGGGACCAGGATTCTGGAACTTTCCCTTTTCCTGGTGACCATCCTGTTACACTCTCAGCTCCTTGGAGTCTGGCCTGTACCCCAGCTCTTGTATGCATAAATAAATAAATTTTAAAAAAACACAAAAGGTTTTTTAAAAAAATGACACCTGCTTCCTCTAGGTTTGCTTCTTGCTCTCAGTCCTTTCTTCTCCCAGTCTTCTCTAGCTTCTCCCTGCTCAGCTCCACCCTTCCTTGGGAGGACCAGGGAACATGGAACCTCCCCTTTCCCTGGGTATTACCCAGTTACAAGCTTAGCCAAGGTCAGGAGAGATAAAGCTCATTGGTTGTAGACTGATGAGGAATGAAATACTATATTGTTATATGCTATTGACATTTTATAATTGATTTTAAATATAGCATTATCGAGGCAAGAAAATACATGCAACATAAATCATAGATTGAGGATAGTATAATGAATATGTAAAAAACTCTCAAGAATCAAAGTACAAGATTTAAATGCTCCATAGGCAAATGGGCAAAAATTGTGAAGGGTTCACCCAAGATATAAATGACTCTTCAACAAATGAATAGATGCTCAACCTTATTCATAATTACACAAAGGCAAATTAAACTGCACAGAGATACCATTTTTCATCTATCAGATTGGCAAAAGTTCAAAAACTTGATAAAGCACTCTGTTGGTGAGGAGAACATGTTTGCAAATCATATATTTGATAAAAGACATGCATTCAGAATGTATAAAGAGCTCATAACTCAACAAAGCAGACAAATTGTTACAGACACACCTTTGGGAAGGGGTAGTGCCTCTAGGTGAAAACAACCTCATTAAAATACTTTGAATAGTAACTATGATGTCATTTTTTTTCTTTTTTTTTTTGGTGGGGGGAAGTGTTGGTTTTCAGAGAGGGGGTCCTTGGGTAACCTCTGAGAAAATTTTTGCCCAAATTTCCCTCTGAGACAGAGGTTTTACTTATATCCAAAAGGACAGTTTCATTATACAAAAAAGGAAAGAAGAAAACAGTTGTACAGACACAAGCACGCAGGAAGAGCTGCCCCTGAAAGGGACAGCTTTGTTAAAAGAGGCCCGCATAGACACAGGCAAGGAGTTTTGGGACAAGAGCTGCATTTTTAAAGGGGTAGATTTAAGAAAGAGACATTTGCATACGCACAGGTAGGCAGGAGAGCTGCCTCTTGCCAGAGCAGAAATTGCACTGATTGAGTGTTCTTTTGGGGAGGGTTTCATTCCTTTGTGGAGTTGTTATCATTAAATTAATTAGTTCTAGGGTGTGACTAGATTGGTTTGTAAGGACCAGTGATTCTCTACAATGGCCCTCAATCTCCATATCCCCACAGCTGTTGCCACCTAAGAAGTTTTCATTTCTATAGCTGGTTTAATGACTATGTTAATCATTTCTACTTGTACCTCCTGTTTCTGTTCTTGTCACGGCCTCCATCCTAAATTTTCTACTTAGCCTCCATCATATTGTATCAACTATAACATATATAGTTGGTTTTCATCCACAATTCCTTGTTCCCAGAAATCCTGCAAATCTTGAAATTTCCTGAGCCATTAGAGCCATAGGAACACCTTTTGTCCCAGAGCTCCTCAAAGCCCTTGGAATTTCCAGAATGATAAGAACAATGGGAGCATTTTTTGTTACAATATTTGGTCTTTTGCCATCAGTTCTTTGGTGAAAACTTCAGCGCCATGCAAGTTTAAATGGGTGTCTTGTTATCCCTAATAGGCCCATATTAATGGGGGTAACACTGAAGTTGGGGTTGGTTGCCAGGGACACTAATGTGACTTCTGGGAGTGGGAGGGGCTGGAGGTGAGTTCAGTTCCACAAAGGCCAACGATTTAGTCAAATTATGACCCCAGGTTATGACCCCAAAAGCAAGGATTCAGAAAGCTTCTGAGTTGGTGAATATGTGGGACTTGGGGGGCAGTGGAGCACCTGGAAAAGTCATGGAAGCTCTGTGCCCTGTGCGTCTCTGCTCCCTCACTTCTCCTGAGTTATAACCTTTGCAACAAGTCAGTGATCTAGTGAGTAGTTAGTTGGTTTTCCTGGTGTAGGGTTAGAGAAATCAGGTCTTTCCACCCTCCCACCACTGTGATGATGGACACCTGCGGTGCTGCGAGCATTCCAGGGTGGGCATGCGCAAGTGGGCGCACCTGAGTTTGACACAGGTTTAAATGGGCGGCGTCATGAGGATGCCAAGACTGACCAACAGAACCGACAGGACGAAGGAGCAGCAGCAGCATCAGAGAGAGAGAAGAAGCAGCCGAGAGGGTGAGATGTGCCTGGGGGCCCCATGCCTGCCATGTACCTGGCCACCTCTACTAATAAAAGCATGAAAAGCCACCAAGGGCTCCAAGATTTCCCTTCCTTGAACCGTCTGCTAAGAACTATCCCGAACCTGCCCAGTGCCACCTTTCCTGCTGCTACACCTGGGTTCAGTGAGTAATTATAGCAAGTTAAACAAGGATATCCTGTGCACCTCTAATCTTTAGCCAGTGAGCAGATAGAAGCATGAGAAGTGACTTGGTCTAGAAACTTTGGTTTGAAGTGGAGGACAGGGTCACTTGGGAGAAATGCTTAACCTCGGCATTGAGTCATATAGGGCAAGCTGATAGCTTCTCAGGTCAGAACAGAATAGGGAAAACCTTGGAGGAATAAGGAAGGCTCCAGAGATAAGGGGGACAAATTCCAAAGGGAATTAATCAAACTCCCAAGGTTAGGGGAAATAGGACATTTGAGAACAAGGATGATGATAAATAAAAAGGACTGTAAGAAAAGAGCTGAAATGCAAGATGTAATTCTAGGCATAGAGACATTAAGAGAGAGTGAATGAGGCCACTGAGAACTAACCAATCACAAGGAGACTGATGGGGCTTTAGAATGAGTAGGGAAAGAAGGTATATATCTATGAGGCATGACTCTACTTCTGCTTCCTTGTCGCTCTCCCTGGCTTGATTCCCTCAGCCTGCGAGTCCCACTTTATTTCTGTTCTTTTTCTCCTAAATAAACATATTTCTTCAAACAAAAGTGCCTCTTTTTGATTGCTTGCTTGAGCGCCAGCGAATTTCCTGCTGCAGTTTCGTGAGACACCAACCTGTGATGGCCTAGTGGGCAGGACTCAGCGCTGCCACCAGAGCCTGGGCTCTATTCCTGGCGGGCTAGACCTGAAAACCCAAAATTACAGTATCAGCATGAATATTAATGTTAGGGGGAAAGATCCTCCTGAATAAATTATACAAATAAGTTATGGACTTCGACCCCCATTCCAAACCTACAAAATCCAAAGACTACAAATCCCATAAGGTCATTATCGAAGAGCGAATCACTGGGACCTGAGGGTGGAGTTGAGCAGCCAGGCTGAATATAAAAGCACACACGTGGGCCTTGCGGGGTCACTTTTTCCTTGGGAGTCAGCTCTCAGCGCACCGTTGGGTTCCAGCTCCAAGGAACTGGTAGGACATTTACGAATCTGTATCCTTCTCTTCTCCTTGTGTTATTCACTATGCTATTTCCCCTCTCTTGTAGATAAAACCCTTTATTAACCTTTGTTGTGTGTGCCTGCAGTTGGGGCATTATAAGTGCCGTTCGAGTGCGCGGGTGAGGACCCAGTCAAGCAAACCCATTTTATATTAGGGTTGCCCTGTAACATACCTACTTTCTCCATTTCTGTTTAACAATATGTAACAAGACAATTAGGCCAAAAAGGAAATGAAAGACATCTAGATTGGAAAGAATATAGGTAAGCTATTTCTATTTGCAGATGGCATGATCTTGTATGTAGAAAATTCTAAGGAAACCTCTAAAATTATTCAGTAAATGAGTTCAGTAAGGTTGCAAGGTATAAGGTTAATATTAAAAATTCAGTGTATACTTACAAACTAGAAATGACAAATTAAAAAATGATGTTAAGAAGAAAACTACAAAACTGTTCAAAGAACTGAAAGAAGACGTAAATAACTGGAAAAATATTTTATCTTCATGGATTGGGAGACAATGTTGTGAAGATGATAATACTTGCCAATGATTAACAGATTTAAAGTGATCCTTATCAAGATGTCAGCAGTTCAATTTTCCTTTTTCACTTTTGTAGAAATTGAGAAGTTGATTCTAAAATTCATAGAGAAATGCAAAAGCAATCATTAAATAAAATGTTGGAGACTCACACTTCCCAATGTCAAAACATACTACAAAACCACAGTGATTAAGACAGTATGGTATTGGCATAAAGAAAGATACAGATATCAATAGAAAGGAATTGGCAGTCTAGAAACAAACCCTTCCATTTACTAGTAATTGATTTTTGCCAACAGTCCCAAGATAATTCAGTGGACAAAGAACGGCTTTTCAACAAATTGAACTGTGATAACTATATTCCACATGCAAAAAAAAAAAAAAACACCCAAAGTTAGACACCCTAATTTCTCACACTATATAAAAAATAAATGAGCTAGGTATGGCTCAAAGACACTAATGTAAAAGCTACAACTATTAAACTCTTCAAAGAAATGAAGGGATAAGTCTTCATGACAATGAGCGAGGCGATGGTTTCTTAGATATAGGACCAAAAGTAGAAGCAACAAAAGTAAAAATAGATCATTTGGATTTCATTAAAAGTCTAATTCATCATTTTTTGTGATGGATGATAGCTTCGTTCATTTATAGAATATTAGAGTTAGTAGAAAATTAGGGACATTATTCTTTTCACTTTGGAGACAAAGATATTAGAATCAGAGAGACTAATGATCGGGTCAAGAGCACATAACAAGATTGTGGTAGAGACAAGGTTTAATTCTGGTTTCTGAGTCCTTGAGAATTGTCTCAGGGTTGAATTACAACTGCTTTAAGAGCAGCTGAACATTTGCCTAGGGCCCTTTAGGATGTTCAGAATGACTTAAATTCCTGGTGAAGGCTCTACAGATCTCTGACCACCTATCAATTTTTCTCCCCAACTTTGAAATCACACAATCCCCTTTCCTTTTCACTTTACTGTCTTTCCACCTGGGTCATCCACCATGGGTGGCTTGAAGAAACCAGGAGTATCTTCTAATTGAAATGGTACTTTTACTTTTTATGCTATTTCCCCTCATTTTTTGTTATGATTTTAATCACTGTGTAAATAAAGTCAACAAAAATAAGAGACAATATCCTTGCTGAGAATTTTGTTCCTCCATCTTTCATGTTTTATGGACGAACAAGTTCTTTTTCTCCCCATATGTGAGAAGAAGAAATGCTAATGGCGTTACTTGGATTGAATATTTAGAAGACCCAGGACATTTTGTCACAAATTACTTTGAGGTTATAAAATCCCTTTCATGGCTCAAGACTGAGCCACTAGCCATAAGCTCCTCCCAGTCTCTGGAGATTCTCTATCTGTGATTAGGTAACTTCCCCCCTATGTCTTCCTGAAGCTCACATTAACCAGCCTACATCTTATCCTTACCTCCCACCCCCCCATCTCTCCATTTCTGAGCTCTGACTGTGGGGAAGCCTGTGGTGAAGGGAGGAGCCTGGAGAGCAAGGGAGGTCATTGTCACATCATCACTGGCCAGCCAATCAACTGGGTCCCACCCTTTAATAACTTCCTTATTCCAGAGGCTTACTCAGGCAGCTTCAATGGAAGGAGGGAGCCGAGGAAGAGGCCTGGCATAAGCCCAAAGATGATAATTACAACATGGATTGTGTACATTCTCACCCGGAAAGGTGCAGGGTACCCCTTCCCACCAAAAACCAGTTCGGTAAGTGGAGCTGGTGGTAGCCACGTGGAATTGCTTCTCATGTATCTTTTCCCTTCTGAGGTCCCTGCTGTACTTCTGTTACATGGCAGGGAGAGGGGCACCCCAGAACCCCCAAACCTGCCCTCTCTAAATGGGTTCTGCTATCTGCCGCATTAAGACAAACATATAAGACTTTTAATGGAAAGGAACTTTAATTCAATTAAGGTACAATACAGAAAGGATAAAGAATATAGTTACTAAGATAAGCATCCAAAGTTACCCATTTCCTTGAGGGTAAAAGTTCAGCCAAATAGAATTAGTCCAAAGCAAGGCCCAAAAACCTGCCACACATCTAAAGGACCTTTCAATAGAGATCCATAGAAAAGGGTCAGATAGAGTCAGACAAATCTGGGAGGAAAAGAGCAAAATCAAAATCAAGATGAAAGCTGCCATTGCGAACCTCCCCACGGGTCTCTCACCCACATCTGTTCCAACCAGTCCAAGACCAAAGAGCAGGCGCAGTTTCTTCACATGTCCCTCTGCTTCACATGCCTCCTCCATGTCTCCTTGCTGTTCTCCATCCTGCTTCCTTCTTCCTCCCTTCCTTCTGTCCTGTCCCCTCTCCAACATCTTCTTATTCCTGCTCAGCTCCACCCCCTTAGGGTGGGACCAGGATTCTGGAACTTCCCCCTTTCCAGGGGACCACCCTGTTACAATTCCAGAGAAGATTTTATATAACTAGATAAGAAAGGAGGAGGCTGGGTCCCAGGTACTCTGAGGTTAAAAATTTACCAATTCGTTGCAGGACATTGAAGTTGTGGAAAGTGAGGCTCTGTCTGTAGTCCAGCACTGGTTGAAAAAGGTGAGTACAATTCCTCTATGACTCAGGGTAATCCAAACCCCAGAGAGCTGGTACCTGGAGATACAGGGAGCTGGACTCCCCTCTCTCTAGAAGTGAGAAACTCAAATTCATTGACAAGTACCTGTCCAGGTATGTGTCTAATTCACTGAAGCTCCACTGGCCTCTCAAGTAGCCTGGATGATGGGTTTCGGATATATCACCCTTGCTTCAAGGGTGTCTCAGGAAAGCCTTCAGATAGGGCCACGGACTTGGCACATTCCCTGGAATCCCCCAGGAAGGTAGCATTAGATGTATTTATTGCTGAAACTAAGAGCTATAGAGTGTGTGTTAGACAGGCAGCATATGAGTTGGATGGAGAGGAAGAAAAGGGAAGAGAGATGAGAAAGTGTTACAGGGCAGGGAGAGGAGCGCCTGTTACAAAAGGACTGGGGCTCAGCTACAGAGTGATGCTTTCAAAGGGAAATGACTCTCCTTTCAGACTGAAGAAGAGGCTTCCCAGGACATCAAGGAGAAGATGTCTACGAACGACCCCCCAACTCACGGCCAAGACATTCACGTGACCAGAGATGTGGTAATTGCGAGTTTGTGCAGTCATCCCCGGGGAAGTGAGGGAAAGGGAAAGAAGGGGGATGTCCTTCAAAGGAGCTTAAGTGGGATGAGCTTGTCTGCGTTGGCTTACCCTCCCACCATGGAGTCCTTCCTCCATGTGGGCCCTACCTGGATTTCCTAGGTGAAGCATCATCTCTCAAAGTCTGATTTGTTGGCAAACCAGAGTCAAGAGGTTCTGGAGGAGAGAACAAGAATCCAGTTCATAAGATGGAGGTAAAGCATCCTGTTTATCCTAAACCAAGGAAGGCCCAAGCCCCCTCCTCAGAATTCCTGACCAATGCAAACCCTCAGCTCCTCTAGAGATTCCCATTCCTTTGGCTAAGAAAAAAACTTCAGCCTCACTTTGGAATCTTAAGGGAATGTTTTTGCTCTCTCAAAAGCCCAGATCATTCCTAAATTTTAAAATGACTTCAGGGGTTGGGGAACTGAACTTGCTTACCATTTTTTAAATGCTTCTGAATAAATTTCAGACTTCTGTTATTCTTGCACTTGATTTGTTCAGAGGCAGCTGCACTTTACAGAGCTAAAAGGAAACGAGCTCTTAAAATGCAAAAGTCAAAACCCTCACCTACAATGAGATGAGTGGAGACTTCTCAGAGCCTGAGGCTAGAACTCTGCGCTCCATTCTTGGTGACTTAGTCTCCACAGCAGCCAGGCACAGGCCATCCCTCAGGTGCTGAGACTCAGGGCAGAGGGAGTGAGGCAGCCAGGGCGGAAAACGATTCCTTTCCTTCACCACAGTCTTCCCTATTTCCTCTTTGAGACTTGTATTCTGTTGGGGTGTGTTTTTCCCAGTGGAACACCTGTGTGATTAAGCTGGTCTTCCATAAACTGCGAAGGGAGGGGTGTCTGGCAAGGTGGTGGCAGAGTGAAGACTCAGGGCTTACCTCCATATACGCACAGCTATGGCACAGAGTCCATAGCTCCGGAAAGATAAATAGATGACCAAATTAGGTGTCAGGAGTGATGGCCTAGAGGAAAGGGGTGAGAAACTTGACGTGAACCATGGTGTTTGCAGTGGTGCTGGGGCAGTACAGCTCAGGAGAGGGAGGGGTACTGCCTTGTGCACCTCCCTCCAGTTGTTGACCCACATTTAGGACTTTGGAAACCTGGCACCGTGTTGGATAAAGGGGCACAGAGATGGCATAGAGAACCATTGGAGTAGGGGTACAGAGTAATGATTACTGGATTGATCCTAAAGCTCCCAGTATAGAAAACTGGAGCCCCAAATATCAGGGAATGCCAGGCCAGACCACCTGTGTCTCTCATGGAAGAGGGTATTATTTGCAGCCTTAGTTTGTGATAGCCTGGACACCTCCTCCCTCCCCACCCAAACTCAGACAACTGGACGCTTTCACTAACCAGAGGTTAAGCACCTGGATCTTTTATTTTTATTATTAATATAATTTTTTTTTAAAAAAATTACATATACTTGCCATCAATTGTAATCCCCATGTATTCCCCATCACCATCTCACCAGTGCACCATCACCTCAGTCCCTCGTGCTCCCATCT
>JAGFMF010011417.1:4652559-4681195 GCA_019455555.1 Galemys pyrenaicus
AGTCTAGTTTTTCATTTCTGATTGCTGAGTAGTATTCCATCGTGTATATGTACCACAGCTTCCTGATCCACTCATCTGTTTTGGGGCATTTAGGTTGTTCCAGGTCTTACCTATTGTAAGTAGTGCTGCTATAAACATAGGGGTGCAGGTATTCTTTTGAATCAGTGTATTTGTGTCTTTTGGGTATATTGCTAAGAGTGGGATTGCTGGATCCTATGGAAGTTCCATTCTCAGTAGATTGAGGAATCGCCATACTGCTTTCCATAAGCACCTGGATCTTAACAGCAGGAACAACCCCAACCCCCCATCCCAGGATGAGGCACTATACTAGAAAAGCAAAGAAAGAGAACAAGCCTCTGTGGGCTTGGTCTCAATAATAACCCATGCCCAGTGCTGCACCTAGTGCCCAAATATAGCCTAGAGGTTGAGGCTGGCAAGACTATATGAGACATTTAGGCCAATGAGTTGGCCCTAGGGAGGGGTCCGCACCAGACAACTCTGGTACCCACAGCATAGGAGGAAGCTTGAATCCCTGCCTCTCACTGGAGGTGGCCCTTCGGCACCCTCCTGCCCAATTCCTTTCTACCTGTTGTCCCTTGTGAGTACTAGTTCTTTGGTCACCTGGCCAGAGGCAAAGGCAGACATTTGAAAGCTGACCCCTATTACAACCTATTCAAACTTGATAAAAAATGAAGAGACAGAACAATATCACAGATGCTGGAGTAAAATGTCCCTAAGAGAAGTGTCAGTTTAGTAGAACTGCTGGATATACTTAAAGAGGAATTCAAGCTAACAGTTATGGTAATGCTTGCCAAATTAAAGACAAATGAATGAGGTATAACAGGAATAAAAATGACAGAAAACACAAGACTGTTGCAATTAGAATTAATGAATCTAAAAAATACTATAACCAGATTATAAGATACAGTAGACGGTAGACAAATGCAAGTAATGGAGAGAATTAGTGAGCTAGAAAGCACAATGTTGGGGAACACACAAATAGAACAACACAGAGGGAAAAAGAATAAAAAAGAAATAGAGTGAGAACACTTTGGGATACTTAAAGACAAGTAACATCCTACAGGAGTCTCGGAAGGAGGAGAAAAGAAAGGCATAGAAACATATTCAAATAAATAACTGCTGAGAACCATCTCAGCCCAGGAAATGAAGCAGATGTCCTCATCCAAAAGGCCCAGAGTTTCAAACAGAATAATACCAGACAGGCACAGTCCAAGATCCACTAGAATAAAACTGTCAAAAGTCAACACAAGGACAGAATATGAAAAACATTGACAGAGACACCAATTAGGGCACTTTTCAGTAGAAACACTACAAGGTTAAGAAGGGAATGACAGATATTAAAATTTCTCAAAGACAAAGATTTCTAGCCTAGAATCTTTTATCCAACAAGATTAACATTTGAGACAGAAGGAAGGATAAGGAACTTTATTGAAAAGAAAAAAACACCACAAAATTGGACATGAAAGAAGTATTAACAGGGTTATAAAAAAATCCAACAAAATCTACAGATAACAAACCTTTAATTTACACATTGTGGAGGAGGAGGAGAGTGACAATGTGATCCACCAGAGCACGTTTGAAGCCAGACCGTCCAACAGGTCACACAAAATAGTACATCATGTATTAACCTCAGCAAAATCTACAGGCAGAAATCAATAGAAGGAACAGAGACTGAGAAGAGGCCCTCATCTCTGTACTCTTAGTCCTTTCATGCTTCCATCACCTTTTCTATCCAGGAGGAAGTATTTCTCAAGAAATAGATTTTTGCTTCAGGTTATACAGTTTTCATGTGTTTATCCCTTTTAATGATAATAGCATTAAAAAATTGTATTATGTTTTTTAGTGAGGCAATGTTGGTTTACAATGTGGCTCAGGACTTGGGTTATGGGTTCACGCCTCTTCAGATGTATGTATTGAAGGTGGTGGGCCTGGTGAGGTGATATTAGCATTTTAAAAGAGAATTCAAATGCTCAGGATTCACACAACATGGGAGATAAGCTATTGGTGGAACTGGAGATCTCCTGGGAAAGATCCTTTGCTTGGGACGCCTTCCAAGACTGCTAGAATTGTCCTTGCTGGTAACAAACCCACCCTTGGCCCTCTGCGAGGCATGTCCTGGCCAAGCCGACTGCAGCCATCTTAGCGTTGCTGTTCCTTGGTTTGGATAATACGGACATCTTTATGTGTTTTTTAAACCTTAGCTGTGTAGAGCAACTAGGTTAAGTTTGGAGACACGCTACAGGAATCACAGCCAGTTATCTCTGCGTAAGTTTTCCACCCTGAATTTTTTGTGGCGATTTTAAGCCAATGAACTGTTTGGTTCCCCCAGATCCACTGGTTGTGGAAGACTCCTCTGGGTTTCAGTGAGTATGTGGTCAGGGAAAACACACCATTTATTAAGCATCAGAGTTCACTCATTTATTTAGTAGATATATGCTAATCACTATTTACTTGGTCCTCTGGAAGAGAGATAAAGAATAAAAGCCCCCCAATTTCAAAGGGATCAGAGTTAACTGGTTGGATAAACTATGAGGAATGTTAAAAAAAAAAAAGGGTGAGAGAAGCATGAGGCATTGCTGGCCATCGTGTGTGGGAGGAGAGATAAGATCACACACGCCTAATGCTAAAAGTTTTCCAGAAGGACATTGAAAGTGGGCTAACCCATGGGCTGGGAAGGGACTGGTTCAGCGGGCCAGGGTGGGGTCTTTCACACTGGCAAGAACCTTGGTGATCCAGTACATCCATCTGGCCTTCAGAAGCCAGGGTCTGCGCCCTCCCTACCTGGAACCTTCTCTTCCACCTTGGGCTGGGGTGACCTCTTCCTCCTCCTGAATACCTTTATTCTTCTCTCTCTTTGAACTAGCTCTGTCTTGTGTGACTCAACTCTGCCTTGTGCAGGGGAGGCTCGTGAACCCCTTTATCTCAGTAGAGGAACCCTAAAGTTTGAATGGTGTTTTGCAGCCATACCCGTATCTTCCAAGTGCCAAGTGAGGTGAGAGAAGAAGTTATGCGAGATCGGATAGAGCAGGTGAGACGAAGGTAAGCTGCTGTGAACGTGCTGGTTTATTCCTAACTGGGGACAGGGGTTCTGGGGTGACTGCTGGCTCCCTTCTGTGGGTCTGCCTTAGCCCCAGCCCAAGCCTGCGTTCCTGGTCAGGCCTGGAGCCTATCTAGGCTTTGTAGGCCTCTGTGCCCTAGCAGTAGTGCAGGCCTTGCCAGCTCTGTGCCTGGGCGCGTGCCCTGGCCAGGTGCTGCCGTCCTGTTGTCTGCCCTGTCTCCACCCTCTCTTCCATGCCCCACAGCCTATGCCATCTTTCGGATGAATCCTTTCAGGAGCTTCAAGACAGAAATTACTTCTCTGAATGCTGAGAGCTACCTACAGGTGAGGAGCTGGGCATAGGAGGCAGCTGTCCTGGGCTCAGATGGTATATCTGGGTGGGGGCTTGATGAAAGGTTTAACCTTTCCCTACTGGTGAGGGGTCTGTGCTTGGGGCCAGTGGGGCTGGGAGGAGGCAGCTGCCTTAGGCTCCGGTAGTGCCTTTCTTCAGTTTCTGAGGGGACCCGAAGTCAGGTTTAGATTGGCCTCTCTGACTTTTCACAGCTTCTTGACTGCCCGCATTTGTAGCTCTGTGTGTGTGTGTGTGTTGGGGGGGGAACTGGGGGGTGGAGGGAGTGGCTGGAGAGGCTGTATTTTGCATCTTCAGTGCTCCCAGGTGTTGCCACTGCTGAGTCCACTGAGCCCACGCTGAGGCCAAGATCACGGAGCACTGAAGTCAGGAGCAAGGGCACACAGGTTTTCATCCTCCCACCAGTTAGGGCTGTGAGCTTGGGCTCTAGGCTCTCTTGGTCTGCAGTGGTGCCAGTGGCCCTGGCAGTGGCTGTCCTGTGACTCCGGGAGCTGGAAGGGCAACGGCAGGAGCCATCCTCTTAGGGAGTGGCGACCACAGCTGCTGGATGCAAAAGGCTGTGCAGGCCATCATGAAGGAGGGACCCTACCATGCTTTGAAGAGGGCTGCAGAGAGGTAATGCTGGCGTTTATTGAGCACTTACTGCGTGGCCACTTCTGCACAGGCCCATTTGGTTCAAAAGGACATTTAGAGGAGGGCATTTTTGCCCCCATTACATAGACTTTGGAGTTCAGCGCAGGCCTGGGGAACCAATGCTGGGCCCCAACTAGCTACCACAGCCAAGTTGTCTTCTGCCTCTATGGCTCACTTTCTTCATACTTTATTTTTTAAAGATTTTATTTACTTATGCATACAAGAAGTGGGGTACAGGCCAGAGGTGTGGGGGTGAAAGGACTCACCAAAGACAGAGAGGGGAGCAGAACAGGCAGATCGATTGAGTTACACTGCTGAGGGGAGCAGCGGGTGAGGCAGGAGAGGTCTGCTGCGCCATGTGGCTCCCCTATCTGGTCAGGGGTCAAACTCGCACTGAAGTGGCTGCAGAAGCCTCCCAGTGCAGTGCTTAACCCCTTGTGCCACAAGGGAGGCCCTGCTTTCTTCATACTTTAGAACAAAGCGTTTAGGGCAATGGCACCATCTGACCTCTCTTTCAACAAAAAATGTTGTATGTAACCATGATTTCCTAATGGTAATAGAAATGAGGAATCTGAAGGCTTGCAGGGCTTCTGAAGTTTGACGAAGCAGAGACAGGCTTTAATACCAGCTCTCTCCAATACAGTACCGCCCTACTTCTGCTTGCTGCACCAGCTCTGCAAATGTCAGCTACAGCGAGGTTAGGAGCGCTCTCCACCCTGCTCCATGTTACTCTGATGTGCCCCTTGGGCATTTCTCTGCTTCCTAGGTTGATGTCCTTTAAGGTCAAGGAGCAGCCTGTGTCAGAAGAATGTCCATCTCCCTTGACCTGAAGAGGGACCACACCTGGGCACAGAGAATCCAGCAGGTGATCCCTTTATTGCCATAGTGGCAGCACTGGAATCTCACTGAACTGCTAATAAAGAGACGTACTATTTAACCACTGTCCAGGCCTCTTATATGACTCCTTTGCCTTCCATCCATCCATGCACCCATCCACCCACCTACCCATCACATATCCCACATTCTCCATCTGTCCTTCCTTCCTTCCTTCCTTCCTTCCTTCCTTCCTTCCTTCCTTCCTTCCTTCCTTCCTTCCTTCCTTCCTTCCTTCCTTCCTTCCTTCCTTCCTTCCTCCCTCCCTTCCTTCCATCCACCCACCCTCCTACCCACCCACATATCCCACATTCTCCATCTGTCCTTCCATCCATTCTCTCATCCATCCATCCATCCATCCATCCATCCATCCATCCATCCATCCGGCACTGAGCACCTCATGGACTTGTTTCTGGGGACACACAACTTGCAGCCATGTAGGGAGACAATAGGCCATCATGGCACAGTGTAATGCAGGTCATACTGGTTTCACCTAGAGTATTAGGGGGTGCCAGGGGAGTCCAGGGCAGGAGATTCTCCTGAAGGAATGGTGGCTTGTTTGTTTTATTCAAGTATTTATATTATCTTCATTTATTCCTTTTCTAGCACTCTTCCTTTCCTAGATCCAAGTTTCTGACATAATCCTTTTTATTCTTTGAAGAATTTTTAACATTTCTTGAAAGACAGGTCTACTGGCAACAATTTCCTTTGATTTCTGTTTGAGAAAGTATTTTTTCTTCACTTTTGAAAGACAATTTTGAAGGTTGTGGAATTCTAGATTTTTTTCTTTCAACACTTTAAATATTTCTCCTCACTTGCTTCTGCCTTGCAGGATTTCTGATGGGAAGTTGGATATAATTTTTATCCTTTGGGGTAAAGTTTTCTTCTCCCGTCTGGAGGATTCACCAGACAGAGTGGGGACTGGAACAGAGACTCCCCGAAGCACACTGCCAAGGGCAGCAGCGGGCGAGGCAGGAGAGGTCTGCTGCACCATGTGGGTCTCCTCCCTGGCTGGAGGCAGGGATTGAACTCGAGCTGCAGTGGCTGCGGTTTGCTTCATAGTGCTTTGCTTAACCCACTGCGCCACCAGGGAGGCCCCTCCCATCTGGTTTTAAAGATTCTTTTCCTTGTCTTTGATTTTCTGAGTTGAAGATGATTTTCCTAGGTGTGGACTTCTGGGAATTTCCCTTATTTGGTCTTCTGACTTCCTGGATTTAAGTTTTGGAAAATTCTCAGCTATGAGTCCTCTAAATACTTTTCCTGTCCATTTCACTTTTATCCTCTGGTTTTCCCTTTATGCATATGCTACAGCTTTTTTAACTTCCCGACACTTCTTGAATGTTCTATTCCACTTTGTCTTCATTCTTGTTTCCTTCTCAGTTTGGAAACTTTCTGTAGTCATTTCTTCAAACTCATGACTCCTTCCTGGCTTGAATCCTGACAGGTCCACCCAAGGCTTCTCTATTTGTAGTAATGGTTTTTATTCCTGGCATTTCCTTTTGACATTTTTCTTAGAATTTCCACCTCTCTGCTTATAATATCCTTCCGCTTTGTATATTATCCACTTTCCCCATTAAAGTGCTCGGCATATTGATCATCATTGTTTTAATTCCCCAGTCTGAGAGTTGCATCATCTCTGCTCTGTCTGGACCTGGGCTGGATGCTCACTTATCTCTCCAGACTGTTTTCTAACTTTTACCAGACTTTATCGTTGTAGTGTGCCAGGAAGGGCACTGAACAGTTTCTCAATATTTCTGGCAGATGGGTCAAGGAGGAGTCCTGGAGTCCTCGGTGGCTTTTTTAGGGTTTTATTGCTCTTTATATCAGAGGCGACCAGGTACACGGCAGGCAGGGGGCCCGGGTGGGGGGTGGCCAGGAGGCTGGCAGGCCTCCTAGCCCCCGGTGCATCTTCACTCTCTGAGTTCTCTAGCCTCTCATGTGTCTGCTATTACTGCTGCTGCTTCTGCCTTTCTTCTGTCTCTGCTGGCGTCCTCGTGACACTGTCCTTATACAGCCTGTGTCTCAGCCCAGGTGCACCCACTTGCACGTGCCTATACCCTACTTGACGTGCCTGCCATCAGGCATGCGTGCAGGACTGCAGGTGTCCATCATCGATACCAATGGCAGGAGGGCGGAAAAGCCTGACACTTTTCACTGACCCTATAATCATTTATATATATATATATTTTTGGTGGGAGGTCAGACACATGTTGTAGGAGGTAAGGGAACTGAGGTAACCACATCTTTAGAGTGAGGTTTTGCATTTATCTGGTTGTGTGTTAGGCTGTGTTTTCGCTTTCTAGTAGCTTATTTCAGAGGCTAACACATCCTTCAGTCCTTGTTTTTGTCTTCCTTATCTTCTTTGGGTTTCTCTAGAGACTCTTCTTAAACAGTCTGAGGCTTGCCATTTTTTTTTTTCCAGCTGTAAGCTCTATAACTGTGTTGACAGGATGTGTGTGTTGGTGAGGACAGTCTGTGTCCTCTGATTGGGTCTTGGTCTCTTAGCTGCTGGCCATGGCTGGTGACCTTCACAAGTGCTTCTTAACTTCTCCCCCTTCCTCATCCCCACTAAGGAGAGGCAATAAGACTGGAAGGGACTGGAGTTGGAGCATTTCCTACCCCTAGGCCAGGAGATCTGAGGACAGGCCTCTGTTAAGGAGACAGAATGCTCTAGACATATTCCAAATGGAATTGGGGGAGACTTTTCTCTGATAGTCATTATGAGAACCTGGTGAAGCTCCTGGAGGCAAGTGTGCCTTCCCTAAAACTGGGTTCCCTGGACTTGTTACTTCTCAAGTTGCCCAAATTGAACTACTAGCGATTAGTACAGTTTAGGTTTTTCACCCCAGAACCAGTTCCACGGAGTTCCTGGTCTTTTGCTCTGGTAAGTTGTGATTCTCTGTATCTACCTAGTTGTCTTTTCAATTTTCAGCTCAGTTGTTTGCCCTGTCACCTCGATTTTCTGATGGATCTAGAAGAGTTGTTTTCTGTTTAGCTTCTTTCATATTGTGAGTTTGGGGGGAGAGAAGGGTGGGTGGATAATTTCCAAGCATATTACATACTGGACTGGAAAACTGGGAACTGAATTCTAGTGTTTGTTGACTATTAGAAGGATAGCTAAGGTTTATTGAGCACTTACTATGTGTGGTATAATGCAAGCACTCAGTCTAAGCAGGTTTTGATGTAGATATTGTTATTCTTAGACAGGAGACAAAATAAAACCAAGGCGAGGAAGCACCTCACTTTGGTAACAGGAATGTTAGAACTCTGCATGATTTCCTGGCTGCCAAGTTTGCTTTCTTAATGATTTTGTTATATGTGTATACATCTATTATATACATATACACACACACACACACACACACACCCCTGTGTTAGGCACGGGGAATCAGTAATAAGCAAGACCTGCCCTATTTCTGCTCTGGTGGAACTTTCATTTTGATAGGGGAGAAAAGTTTTAAATAAATGAAATGCTGATTAGTCATATTTCCCCCAACTACTACAAAGGAGACAAATCATACACAATGGGAATTACCCTAGTCAGAGAAGAAAACATTTATTTTTGATTATTTAAAAATCATCACTCTCATTTACAGATGCATAACTGGCTAGTCCAAGAGGTTAAGTAGCTTCTCTGATGTTACTCAGTCATTAACGTCTTGAAGACAGTCAGCCTCATGCCAGAGCCAGTGGAAGCATTCCACCTAACTGTGGAGCTGGGGGAGGGCTCCTTTGATCAGTGGTGGTGGCAGCGATTAGCCTTGGCCAGGCAGATGCTATAGCAGGAGAGGAGTAGAGGTAGGACAGTTCCTTACTGCCCTGCCCCTCTATTCACAGAGGTCAGAAGTGCCTGAGCTTTCTCCTCCATGAGCTTTCCCTCCCAGCTTCCCTTAGTCTGCTTGCTGGGGTGGTGGAGGCTGGGGAGATGAGTATGTGCAGGAGTTAGCTGGCAGCACCAGGAAAGCAGCTCTGGGCAGTGAAGAGTGAGCAGGATCTGATGAGGAGAGGAGCATGATGTTTCAGAGGAAATAAATCCCCACTGGCAGGAGGGAGTGGTGGGAGACAGTTCATGCAGGAGGCTGTTGGGGGTGGGCATGCTTGCAGGGTGTGACCTTGTTAGACACCCAGCACTTGACCTAGCAGAGATGGAAGTGTGGAAATGTTGAAGCAGAGTGTTCCTACACGAGGAGAAAGGCTGTAGTACAGGAGGGGTTTTGTGGGGGAGGGGAGGGACGTTTCATGGCATCTAGAGAGTGGAGAAGAAAGGTCCTGGGGACACAGTGGGATGATGGAGCTGCCATTTGCTCAGATAAGGATGTTTATGTTGGGAGATAAATTCAATGTGGGTCATGCTGTAGAGTCCCTGTAAGAATCACAGTGGTGATGACAAGCAAATGCATAAACAGAGACTCAAGGGCAGGTGGGGGGGTGGAGAAGTGGTGCCTGAGAGGACTTGGTATTGACGAAGGACGCTCCTTTCACAGGGTCAGTCACAACGTATACGTCAGCAGGAGGAGAACGGTAGAGAGGAGCTAAGCAGGCCATCCATAGCAGTCCTGGAGGCATCTCTGTCCTCTTCCATCCCTCAATCTTGGGAAGAGAAGAAGTGATGTTAGCTGGAGTTCAGTCTATGGGAGCCTTACAGCCTAGAAAAGGAGAAAAAGTCCTTTCCACAAGCCTAAGTGGGAGGTGGTTTTTCTAGAAACCACCAGATGGCACCATTTCCATGCAGAACAGATTTCCTAAAGGTGAACTGGTCTCCAGAGTTGGTGTGTGATAAGCAGGTTATAGGTTTTAGCACCATTTTGGAAGTCTAAAGATGTGGAAGATCTTGGAGTCTCTTCATTTAATGGTGAGTGTGGTTTAACACCCACAGGCATGTACTACACAGAGGTTGCTTATTCAATTGAAACTCCTTGAGCATTTGTACACAGTACTGTCTAGGATAAGGGGATGGTCAGGTGAGTATCCTATCACATCAGGGAGCTCAGAATGGTGGGAGGGCTGACATGCAAACAAGTAATGCGACACGTGAGAGAACAAATGGCGTAACCCAGGAGGGAGTGTTTTTTCTCTGCTTGGTAGAAACAGTATATAACCCATGCCCCAGCAGTGTTTGGAGGCCAGGACTCTGGCAATGAAGGGGGGACAGTGATATGGGGAAGCACAGAGGACATGTAGGGAGTCGGGCCCGACTCTGAAGATTTGGAATGCAGGGTGGAGAGGACAGCAGGAGAGGCAGAGACAGGCACAGGTGGGGATCCTACAGGTGGGAGCCAGATAACTCTTGGCAAGTCCAGGTTCTTGGGGGAGAGGTTTCTAATCTCTGCACTTGGAAAAGAGAGGATTCCATGGCATTCCAGAGGGGAGACTGACCCTTTTCAGTTTGACCTGGGAGGTTATGGTTAAGGAGCTCACAACCCCCCCCCCCCCCCCCCCNGCCCCCACCCCCCCCCCCCCCCCATCTGTTCTCTCATGCAAACATCTGGAGTTTGGGGAGAGAGGGACATACATTAGTATTATAGTTGCAGCTCCTTCAAACCTGGGGTGTAAATGAAATCATTAAGTGGCTCAAATGGAGTTTTGTTCTGTGCATGATTAACCCCAGGAGGGGAGTTTGGGAACAAATATGCCTCCTCTACCTGTATTACAGGGGGACTGAGCCACGGTAAATTAAAAGAAAATCACTGGCAAATTTGGGACCAGTCAGCTGTGACCAAGCCATTTGTGTAGTTTAATGGAGCTGAAAGAGCTAATAAAGGCTTTGTGGGTCATGGATCCCTCGGGGAGGGGAGGGGCAGGTGGGTGGGGGAACTGGTCTAGGCAGATGCAGGTAGAACTCTTTCCTGGGACTTCCTGGCGGTGGTGGCACTAGGAGATGTCCCACTGCTCTCATCCAGGTGTGTGGGATTTCTAATGGGAACTTGTTAATTCTAGACGGAGATAGCCATGCAGAGCTGGAGTCTCACACTGGGTGTATTGGTGTTCTGGTGTCTCAAACAAGGCCTGCTTAGTCTTGGCAGTCAAGCCTTGGAACACTGGGGGAGTTAGGAGCAGCATCTCCTGGGTCTGTTACTGCAGAGTAAGGTGTGATTTAAGATCGACAAGTTTTAATCAACTGTAGGGACAACGAATATTGTGGGGTCCCCCAGGGTGAAGACGCAGCTGGGGCCTGGGGTCCACAGCCGGATGGGGTGGGACTCTGGCCCATGCCCAAAGGAGAAAATTAGGCACGGAGCCAAAGCTAAGTATGAACCTGAAACGGGCTGGTTTCCGCGGGCCCAGGCCTCTGAACGGGGTCACGTTCGGAGAGGACATTGCAGGGCATTGTTGCCCAAGAGAAGGCGGAGGGAGGAGAAGAGTGGAGGGAACAGGCGGGGTCCTGAGGGCTCGGCTCCTGCTGCAGGCTATTCGGGCTCTGAGACTCACCATTAGGGCGCCCCGGTCTGCGGAGTCAGAGGAGGGCTGTGCCATGCCCGGCTTGGGTGACAAAACTCGGCGCTGACTGCGCGCCTGCTCCGCCTGGACGGGCTTTGCTTCAGTGGGCACTAACTAGCTCCGGGAGAGCTCCAACACCCGCCTATCTGATCCGATCTGAGCGTCGGGGGCCCCTCCCCTCCCCGCTCCCACGCCTGGGTGAAGCGCTGCTTCCGCGGCTTCCACTGGGGCCCTAGGGCGGAGGCTCGGACACCGCCCCGAGGGCGGGAGCGCCGCGGAGATCTCCGGCAGCACCAGACGCAGTGTTCGACATGCTTTCCAATTACTTGGCAGTCTCCGCAGCGATGCTCGAAATTCATTTCCATCCGGAGAGGGGAAAACAAAGCCAAGAGAAAGCAGCAGCTGCTCTAGGCGAGTTTGGGAAACTTTGCTCCCAGCCTGGCGGAACGGAGCGCGCGGGGCGGGCTGGGCGCCAGGGGGCGCTGCGGGCGCCTGCCTCGCTCTCCTCTCCCGCCGGGCGCCCTTCCTCACCTCATTGCTCCCCACTATGCCCAGCCTCCTCCCAGCCCAGCTTTTCTAGCCTTTCTCAGGATAGGGACACCTGGGGGGCGGGTTGGTGTTTCCGGGGGCGCACAGGGAGGAGGCGCACCGAAGTTCTTTCAAGGAGGAGGCACCCAAGGTCTGCAGACAGAAAGTTCTCAACGTGCGGACAGGGTAGGGTGGGAGAGGCCAAGGCCTAGCTTGGAGAAGAGAGGCGGGTTAGTGGAGAAAGTCGGATCCACAGCTTCTCCACAGACTACTACTGTCTGTGACCCTCTACCCATTTCTTCCTTTGCTGCTGCTCTTCACCTTTAGTGCTTTGCAGAGAGCATGGGCCCTGTGGCCCCCGCCATTTACCGCTTGGGCTGGTAAATGCTGGGGGAAGGAGTGCAGCTTGAATGGGTCCCAGGGCCCGGTCTGGGCCTCTCGCATCTGTATCATTTTCCCCGCTCATCTCTCAAGGGTCTGAATTTCGGTGCCCTTCCTAAGGCAGCTCTTGATCAGTGGGTCTGGAGATCTTGCAGGTGAAGGCAGAATTGGGTCAAGTGCAGAAAAGCAGGCATGCGAGACGCCGTGACAGGGAGGAGCAGCCACAGAGCAGGCCCAATCTGGAAAGGTAAGTGCAAACATCTGCGGGCGTACTTCTTAGCATAGAGATGCTTTTACTAAAAGTGTATGTGCACGAGTGTTCTTTTTCCGGGAGGTGCTGGAGCATCACTGCTGAGACCTAAGATGTTGGTTTTGCTTCTCCCATTTAGTGGCTTTGTGACCTTGTCTTGGTTACTTAACCTCTCTGTTGTAGTTTCCTGGAGTCCCTGGGAAGATCAAGTGACCCCTGAAAAGCGCTGGGCATGTGCTGGGCTCACAGGCTCTTGGAAACCTGTGGCCTTGGTGACTGTTGTGCCTGAGGAGGCTGATTCTGGGATAGCATTCTTCACATTCATGGAACATTCTCAACAGCCCCAGCACTGGGAGATGGTCTAGTCACTCAGTACAGGAATCTTGACCACTGCTCCCTAAGAACTGATACCTGATAGTGAAAGATTCTTGGTGTGTCTGGGGTGCTTAGTGAACTCAGAGGCTGCCCTTCTTCTAGGAAGGTGAAGTGCGTCTTGGAGCACAGGGTCCAGGTGGGTGGACTCTGGAAAGGTGCTCTCTTGGGGACTGGCTGGGCTCCAGGACTCCCCACGCTCTTTGGGAGGGGTGTCTCTGGTCTGTGTGCCAACAGAGAAAAGGCATTGCTTCCTCTGGCCACAAGCTCATATGGGACTTGGGGAGAGACCCCCACATGGCCTGGACTGGGAGGGTCACCTGGCATCTTCTGGCCAGCAGGTGACACTGTTGGTCCAGTGTTGCCAGTGCCCCCTTCTGCCCCCCCCACCAAGCTGCTGGTTTCTCAGGTAGTTTGCCAAGGGCACCTACAACAGCCATCCGCACAGCGTTAACATCTGCTCTTAGCTCTTGAGCGTGTCCTCCTGGCGGAGTGGGAGTGCTCCTCAGCCCACACCGGGCTTGCTGGTTTGGGAGTGAGCAGAGGACAGTCTGTCTTACTTTTTTGGGGAGGGGTGAAATCACTGCTTGACTTGGAATCCCAGAGTTCTCATCTACTAAGGCAGGGAGGACATTTGCTCACTTCAGCTGCTTCCTTTACCTGGTCTCTGGAGCATCCTTTGCCAGTTAACCTGTGACCACCCCTGGGTGTCCTGTCTGCTGTGGTCTAAGAGAGCTCACTGGAGGAAGAGGAACAGAGAGAGAAACAAGTCCTGCCCCCTTTGGCTCACTTGTTTAACCTGGCCTCAGAGGTTTCTAGCTTGTTCTGAGTTCTTCCTGAAGGGGTTCTGCTTTCTGCAGGTGGGTGACTCACCTGAGAGAGGTTTAGCGGGGTGTAGGGTTTCCTGGGCCTTCCCTGATGGCACTAACATTTCATGTTGGAGAAGTGTGCCCGTGAGTGTGTGCTGGGTGACTGTTTGTGGGCGTGCTTGGCTGACGGGGTGCATTTCACTACCTGGGTCTCCTGTTGTCAAAGTCAGTTAATGACTTGTGAAGCAGTAAGTTAAACCCATGCTGTTTTTGAGTTTACACCCTGCTGGCTCCCTGTTGTGGGGACCCTAGGCCTACTCTCTGAGAAGCATGAGGGGGTGTAGTGCCAGCAAGGCACGGAGCAGGTTCTCCATGATTCCAGCAGACGGTCGAGGAGGAGTCCTGGAGCCCTCTGTAGTCCCAGGAAGGCAGCACAGAGCAAGTTCTGGATGGATCTAGCAGACGGGGGTAAAGGAAGGAGTATTGGAGCCCTCGGTGGCTTTTATGCTTTTATTACAGAGGTGGCATCAGGTACATGGCAGGCAGGGGGGCCCGGGGCCCTGGAGGCTGGCAGACCTCCCAGCCCCCGGTGCATCTCACCCTCTCGGCTGCTTTGCTGGTCTTCTGTTCTTCCGCTGCTGCTTGTTCTCATCTGGTCTTGCTGCTTGTTGGTACTGGCAGCCTCATGACACCGCCCTTATATGCGCATGTCTAATCCCAGGTGCACCCACTTGTGCCTGCCCACCCAGGCAGGCGCACAGCACCGGAGGTGTCCATCATTATTCCAGTGGCGGAAGGGTGGAAAGACCTGATTTCTCTGACCCTACACCCTCAGTGGCTTTTTCAGGCTTTTATTACATCAGTATATCAGGTACATGGCAGGCAAGGGGACAGGGGGGCCCAGGAGGCTGGCAGGCCTCCTATCCCGCAGAGACTCTCACTCTCTGGTCTCTGCTTCGCTCTATTCTCTGTGCTTCTTTTCCTCTTGGCGTTCCTCTGACGCCACCCTTACACACCGAGTGTCCCAGCCAGGTGCGCCCACTTGTGCATGTGCACACCCTACTTGCGGTGCCTGCCATTAGGCATGCGCGCAGGACTGCACCAATGGCGGGAGGGCGGAAAAGCCTGACACTTTTCACTGACCAGAGGAAGCAGATCTGCATCCATGCTGCTTTGCCTTCAGTAGCTGTGACACCACCGTGGAGTCAGGTAACTTCTCTACACTTGGGTTTTGCCATCTGTAGGGTAACAGCGTTCCTTGCCCTGTGCTGTGAGATCACATGAGAATGTGTGCAGCCCTGGTGGGCATGGTGGTGCTGGAGTCTGTAGCCCTGTTACTGGCCCTCCTCGCTGCCTGTGCTCTTCTGCTCCAAAGAGTTCGCCAGTATTTGGGCAGACCATTTGGTGCTTAGACCCCAGCTCAGTGCTGGGCCAGAACAGGTCCTGGACAACTGGTTTGGGTGGGGAAGGGTATTTTTACTCCCTCCTGCTTTTAAGCCCTGGCTGAGAACTTGATGTGAGACTGTTCTTTGCTCCATCTGACTCCTGGGACCTGCCCCTTCTCTTAACCTGCACTGCTCTGGTGCAGCAGAGAGGGCCTGGGATCCTCGCAGAAGACATTCAGTAAGCTGTGTGTGTGTGTGTGTGTGGGGAAGAAATACTGCTAGACAATGGACTGGAGATACCTCCCCCAGTCACATAGTTTAGCCTATTAACACACCAATGCAGGCACAGTTAACAAGTTAGATTCAGGGCCAGGCTCAGCACTCCTAAACAGAGCTGCATTTCAAAGGGTCAGATAACAGGTCAGGCTGGTCTGTGTCCTTGGACAATTATTTCCCTGCAAAACCCCTCTTTTCCCCTGGGAATTAATCATCAATAATATGATTTTGTTACCATGTAGCAAATGTAGAGATAGTGAAGTATAAAAGGAGTTCCCAGCCTTTTTTCGGGGCCCAGATTTTTGGAGAAAGGTTCGTGTCTGGGTCCATATTCATGAATGTGAAATAAAGTGCCTGGTCTCGGGAAATCCTTGAGCGCTGCCTGGTTTTTCCTTCCAGGGCCTGGGTTAAGGGCCAGAGTATTTCCATAACATGTGGAGGAGTCAGACTGGGACTGACTGCATGGCCTCGGGCTCGAGGGCTTATGGGTGTGGTGGGGATAGCATCATCAGCCTGGCAGGGAGAGAGCAAACTTCGCTTAGCGCTTAGAGCAGTTCCCCCACCCACTGACCCAGTGCCCTCATAAAAGTGGCTGAGATGCACACAGCTCTGAAGGCAGGGGAGGCAGGCTTGCATTGTTTCCAATTCTCTGGAGGACATTTTCATCAGAAAAATCTGTATTTCCTCAAGACATCCAATATGCCGTGCTGCATGGACGGGGAGAGCCCCAGAGAGAATGTTGTCCACAAGGAAGTCCCTCATGGGTGGAAGTGCTTCCTTTTCCTACCACCACATGAGAGGGGATGTCATAGTGCAGGCCTGAGCTCACACCAGGTTTTATGACTGTGACAAGTGATGATAGGATGGAGGCTTAGAGTCTTTGTCTGTCTCAGGAGATGCTGAGGACAGCTGGATGAGGGATAGCTTGGCCAGAGAAAACAGTTTTTGGGAGGCACATGGATCAATGAAATAGACTGAGCCCCTATTTCACCTGTGCCAGTACAGGTAGGTGTTACAAACAACAGACGGGTAAAAGCACGTAAACCATAAAGGGTGAGGCCAGAGAAATGGTGATGCCAAGGTACATGGTATTAGGGTATTTTGGGTAGCAGGTAACAGAAGAATATGAGCTTAGCAATGGCCAAGTAGTCTGTCCAACATGTCAGCATCTGCAGTCATGGCCTCAAGGACTAGGCTAGTTGCCCGGCAAGGATCCCAGGACTGGACTCGTCCTGTCCTCCTTCCTGCATCTTCACATACCCTCTGCTTCCTCTCTGGCTGCAAGACCGTGGCCCCAGTGCCAAGCGCATCATCACCTAACAGCATCCCAAGTAGAGGAGCAGAGGGAGGTGGCATCTGATCTTTGGTGCTGTCTTATTCTGGGAAGAAACCATTCTCCTCAGGCATTAGCACTCCTTTAGCATCTCTGCGGGTAGTTGTCTATAGGGAGAGGCAGGTTTCTGGGACTGGCTTGAAGCAGTTGTGATTCATCCCTGGGATTGAGTATATTGCTGTCCTCACAAAAATGGGGTTCTGTACAAGCAGGAGGAAATGACGGCTGGACAGACAACAATAGTGTGTTACAGGCTGAAGCAGAAATAAGTATATGTGACGGGTGCTGCTCTGT
Organism: Galemys pyrenaicus; assembly: GCA_019455555.1. Lineage (NCBI taxonomy): Eukaryota > Metazoa > Chordata > Mammalia > Eulipotyphla > Talpidae > Galemys > Galemys pyrenaicus. Next base: position 4,669,560 of record JAGFMF010011417.1, read on the forward strand.
GTGGAGTGGGGGTGGCGCTAGGAGAGGACTGTGGCATTGTGCCATGTGGGTGTCTGCATCTGACTGTGGCGAAGTGAACACGAGGTCCCGGTGACAGCAACCTGGCCAGGAAGGAGCTGAATGGGCACTAGTTCAGTTGTCGCAGAGACTTGTTTGGTGACTTTGTTTTGAGGCTTAAATTTTAAAAACCAGTTTTTTTTAAAGGATGATACTATATGTTGAGCCTGACTGATAGGGTTAATGATGGAGATGAAGAAGATGGTGCAGACATGATAAGGGGAATAATCGATAACATCCATTGAGTGTTAGCTATGTGCTCAATTAGATCACTTACTTCTCTAAACAACCTTCTGATATCGGGCTACTCATGGGTACCCTTTACAGATGATGAAGACACAGAGAGGCTGGGAGTCTGGCACAGACTCAGATGGATTATACATGGAGGACGTTAAAATGTAGTTCCTAGGGTCGCCTCCTAACCTGTGCACTTAGGCTACGCTTACCAGTCTGGGCTGTCTTTTTCCTAAGGTAAGAGTTTAAGGCAGCAGCAGAATGACAGGATCAGCTTTGCATTTTAAAAGATCTCTTGGTACATCTTAAATTTACACAATGTAATATGTCAAATATACTCAATAAAAAATGTAAAGAAAAAAAGATCTCTTGGTGTCTCTGTGATCCAGTTTTCTCATGTATTAAATGCGGATGGTGTAGCTCTGTTGCCAACCTCATAAGATATTGTCAAGATCAAATGGAACGTTTGATAAGAGCTACTTGGAGCTGAGACACACAGCACAAATGCAGTCAACGATTACAGTAATTAGGCTCTCTCCCACCGCTGGATGAGCTTCCATTTCTGCAAGCGAGGGGCAGATAACAGCCTCAGAACTGTAAGAGCGCTTTTCTCCTAGTGCATCTCACTTAATCTTTACACCCCATCCAGAGTGGGTGAAATGATTATTCTCACCTAACAGAAAAGGAAACTGAGGTGCAGCGATGTTAGAGGTTAATACACCCAGCTGGTGGTGGGTATACCAGCAATACCTTCTGATTCTAAATTCTGTTGCCAAAAACAGGATGCTAAGAGTTTGTGCAGGTGGGATGTGGAGGTGGCAGGTGAAAGCATAGATTTAATATTTAATTGTATGTGAGTAGGCATGAGCTTGCTCGGAACTGTTGTTACGGTCACTCACTTGGTCCCTGGAAAATCATGTAGCATTAAAGATAGTGTAGGTTACTACTCAATAAAAATTGTTGAAAATACTCTAGGCAGATGCTCATTATCACACAGAAAGCTTAGGAAAATAAGGCGAACTCATAACATACCAGCTGATGGCAATTAAATACAGATGACAAAATAATGATGTAATTCAGCTGAGATCCAAGAGCCTCCCTCTGGGGGTGATGGTGCCCACTGAGAGATGAGGACTTGGGGTGGGGGCTGTAGGTGGAGGTTCCTCCACTCGCCAGGAAGCACCAGCCCTTCTCAGCCCCACTGAGAACAGTTCTTAGGAAGCCAGGGGAGCCAGGAGCGAGAGGTAGATAGTCTCTAGGAATTTTACCTGGAAGCCCTGTTGGCCTACATTTTTAAGGAGTTCCTGGTGTTCTCTGAAAATTAAAGAAATTTTCTAAAGAAAATTAAAGGGCTTTTGCTTTGTTTTTGGAAGTTCAGAGGGCTGGGGAGTTCTACAAGTGGCCAACTCAGGATGAGTATCTGAGCAAAGAACATTCCAGAGAGGTCACTTAGGCAGCCCTCAACTCTCAAGTGAGACTGTCCTCTACTTGGGTCGAAGTGCACTGAGTGCCTTCTCAGCCCTCACAGAGAAGGGAGGCTGGATCTTCTCCAAATGTTCTCTGCTGAAAAGAAGACTCATTAACTGCTGTTCTTCATTCTTTATCTCCTGCCCTGCGTTCAGTGGCTCTCAGAAAAACTCACTGTGGCTGAGCTGTTTTTGCTTGTAAGGAACAGAAGGGAGACTGGTGTCCACGCTAGTGACAAGGCCGAGAAAGAGGGAAGACAGAACTGCTCCTTTGGCAGTTCTGGGGTCACGGCAGTAGGGGGTGATCCCAGCTTGCTTTTATCTTTGCATTACCATGCACTTTTCTCAGCCTGCTTTGTCTTTGCTTTGCATTTTATCATCGCCACCAGTGGATCCCGCTGCCCCTTTCTGTGGGTTTATTAATATTGCCCTCTGATCTGTGGGTAGCTGCCACACTTTATATTCCAGCCCCATCCCAGCTTCTCCAAACTCAGACACCATATTTAATTAGATTTTCTCCCTGGCTCAGGCAAACAGAAATTGAACTCCCAGTATATCTCAATTGCTCCGGAGCTCGGGCCTGACAGCAGACAGCTCTTTTCCTCTCTGCCTCACTCCTCCCATCCCCACCTCTGACATTAATATTCCAACACAAGTCCACTTCTAAGTTCAGTCTTTGACCCCAAACTCTGAATTTCATCTTCATGTCACCCATCACCATTCAAATAAACAATGTGTGGAGAGTTTTGCTACCATAACTTTTTGATCTTCCTGCAGACTTTGCGCTGGGCCTCAGTGGTGCCAGGATGCAGAGAATAAGGGGATGAGGTGGGGCTGGGGTGGGGAAGGGAGTGAAGGTTAAGGGGGAGTTCTGCCTGAAAATAAGGAGACCTATTCAAGTTTCTTTCCAGCTGATGAATCCACCAAGGGAAAAGTCTTAGAGAAAACCACTTTCTGTGTTACAAATTTTCCATTAAAATGGGGGAGGAAACAGAATTGGCCTTTCTTGAATTTATGAAAAATGAAAGCCTCTAGTTTCACTGTTGTCAATAAAAGATGACAGGAAGGGTGTAGGGTAAAGGTTGATCAGGTCTTTCCACCCTCCCACCATTGATGATGGACACCTGCGGTGCTGCGAGCATTCCAGGGTGGGCATGCGCAAGTGGGCACACCTGAGTTGGGACACGGGCATGAATGGGCAGCGTCATGAGGATGCCAGAACTGTGAGAACTGTGAGGATCGACAGAACTGCAAGGACCTACCGACCGACAGGCCCGACAGCAGCAGCAACAGAGAGAGAAGAAGCAGCCGAGAGGGTGAGATGGGCCGGGGGCTGGGAGGGCTGCCAGCCTCCCGGCCCCCCGGCACTCCTGCCTGCCAGGTACCTGACCACCTCTACTAAATAAAGCATGAAAAGCCACTGAGGGCTCCAAGAGACTCCTTCCTTGACCCGTCTGCCCAGAACCATCCTGAACCGTGCTCCTGTGCCACCTCCATCCTGCTGCTACAAAGGGATTGGTCCTGGGCCAGCTTGGCCGTGTCAGGGGAGGTCCCGCTGTCCTGGGTGGGGCAGTCAGAGCCCAGGCTGGCTTGTGTCCCCAGCAACCCCAACCGTGTCCTCAGAGCCTGAGTTCCAGGAATGTCTTCTGTACCCTCCAGCTTTTTGTCACTCTCTTGGGAAGTTCAGTGCATATCTTTGAAGCTCATGTAGTGGCCAGGAAGGGAGCACTGGGGCAAGGTTCGGGATGGTTCTGGGCAGACGGGTCAGGGAAGAAGAGTCTTAGAGCCCTTGGTGGCTTTTATGCTTTATTTAGTAGAGGTGGCATAGGGTAAAGGTTGATCAGGTATTTCCACCCTCCCACCGCTGATGATGGACACCTGCGGTGCTGTGAGCATTCCAGGGTGGGCATGCGCACGCAAGTGGGCCCACCTGTGTTGGACACGGGCATGAATGGGCGGCGTCATGAGGACGCCAGAACTGTGAGAACTGTGAGGATCGACCGATGAAGGAGCAGCAGCAGCAGCAGAGATAGAAGAAGCAGCAGCCGAGAGGGTGAGACGCACTGGGGGCTGGGAGGCCTGCCAGCCTCCCGGCCCCCCGGCACCCCTGCCTGCCATGTACCTGGCATGTACCCCACCTCTACTAAATAAAGTATGAAAAGCCACCGAGGGCTCCAAGACTCTCCCTTCACCCTTCTGATCCTGAACCCTGCCTCCAGTGCCACCACCTTTCCTGCCGCTACAGGTGGCCAGGTACATGGCAGGCATGGGGGCCGGGGGGCCGGGGGGCTGGCAGGCCTCCCAGCCCCCAGCGCATCTCACCCTCTCGGCTGCTTCTTCTCTCTCTGCTGCTGCTCCTGCTGGTTCTCTTGGTTGGCCCTCGCAGTTCTGTCTGTTAGTGCTTGTAGTTCTGGCGTCCTCATGACGCCGCCCATTCATGCCCGTGTCCCAACTCAGGTGCGCCCACTTGCGCATGCCCACTCTGGAATGCTCGCAGCACCTCAGGTGTCCATCATCAGTGGTGGGAGGGTGGAAATACCTGATCAACCTTTACCCTACACTCAGTTTTCTCATCGATTAAATGTGTGTGTGTTTTAACTGGGGATTCTCTATATGAAGATCAGATACCCAGATTTTCCACTAAGTCTTTATTTAAAATTGGAAGAAAGCAAGGCATGGATGATGTAAAGTAGAGGATACTGAAATACTTCTTATTGGACCTTGTAATAATATTTATTTTCTCTAGCAGGGAAATTTACCAGTGTGATTAGCTCTCCTTGTCTGAAAACTTAAAAGGACTAGTATCAGAAGGAATTTAAATTGTTCCCCCCCCAAAAAAAAGGGAAAGAAGAGAGAAAAAGAACCATGAAAGTGAATAAGCAAAAGGCAGAGCGAGTATCCACTCGGATTCCTTGGTAACACTGGAAATTACTATATGCAAAAATGTAAGAATGATGGACATGCACTTTATACCACAGTGATCTAAGGTATTTAACTGTGACCAGCTGCTAAGCATCCCCCGAAAGGGGGGTAGGGATAGGAGGGCTGTGTCGGGGCAGGCAGAAGATCTGCATGGCTTTACCTTGGTCTGCAAATGGGGAGGTGAACCTACGAAGAAATTCCACTTGGACTGGGGGGGGGTGAATTTTACCCACACCCCTGGGCATCCATCCTCAGAGCAGTTCCTGGGCGGCAGGGGGCGGGGCGGGGAGGAGGAAGAGGAGCTCTCCCTGTTTCTTTAGCAATGAATAGTAGAGTGAAGGGCACGAAGAGGGTCAGAGAGAAGACCTGGATGTGATGTTGGCTGGACAGAAAAGCTTTGGAGTCAGATAGACGTGGGATGAATCCTGGTGTGCCACTTCCCAGCAACGTGACTGCTGGCAGGTTATAAATCCCCCGGAGCCAGTTTTGTGACCTGCAGCAAAGGAGAGCAGGCCTGTTAGGCAGAGTCTTCGTGCGGATTGAATGGAGTCAAGCATCACAGGCCTGCCTCGTGCTGTCCTAGCCCCTGTACTTATTAGGGTCCCTGCTCCCTGGGGACCCAGAACCTCGCCCTTCAGAGGGGGCTCAGATGACAGCTTGGCACGTGCTCCAATTACACTTTCAGAGAAGCCACGTTTGCATTTTGATTCTGAAAGCCAATGAACCGAGGTCAAGAATAGGAAAAGTGTTTGTGTGCTCTGAGCAAAAATAAAGGTCCTTAGTGATTGCATCAGGAGCTTCAACCTTGATTTTTTTTGTTTTGTAGCATGCCCTTATGATCTCATTCCTTCAGGCAAAAAAATCTAACTTGGAAGCCCTTAGACTTTAACAGGAAAAGGTAAGACAGTTCTGTGTGGTGGAAGCAGCTCTCTGGAGCCCCAGCTGCCGGAGCCCCATGAGACAGAGCATGCTCCAGAGCAGGCCCGCTTTCTTAGCCTAAGTCCCTGGCTTATTTCGGTCACCGGACTGGTTGACGGCAGAGCAGATTCTAGAACTCAGTCTCGATGTGGGGATTCTCTCTGGACACCATGATGTCTTTAAGCAGAGGGGGCCTTGCTAGACAACTGCTTTGATTGACTTGTGCTTATTGGGCAGGATAACACTACCTGCCCTGGAAGTCAGTGTCTTGTGCAACACAAGTTTCCCTCATGTGCTGGCCTGATATGGAATTTCTGATCAGCAGATGGCTCTCTATCCCATGATGATGCAGGAACCCAAGGCCTTTCATCACGTGGTCCTTTGGTTTCCTGGAGCCTAGATGCCTCTTTATTTAGAAAGCAGAAGAGGAGGAAGAACAGGGTGGGGGCACAGATACTTCTGAGGAGTGTCCCACCCCCCACCATTTATTGGTGAGGACTCATGCTTGTGGTCATTTCATCAGGGAGGCCAGAGAGCGTAGGCCAGATGTGTGCGGAGAGGAGAGCAGAAGCAAAACAGAAGTGGGCAGATAGCACTTAACTCTACCACAGACTGCCCCCTTCCTGGCACCCCAGTCCCCGGCTGTGTACAGGTGCTCCCCTTCCTCTGCCAAACACACTGGTACTAGGACCCCCAAATCTGCATCAAGTCTCTGTGTGGTTTTTCTCAAGGTCTGGCCATCGATGAACCTGAAAAGCAAACGATCCCATCACTCTTGTCCCCAGGATGCAGGAGGGGAGTGAGGACAAGATAACATTTCTCTGTTTGTCTGGACAGTGCTGCTTGGCAGGCATACATATACAGAGGTGGGAAATCTTTCTGGGAAGGCAACATGATTATAGCCACGGGCTTTCCTGGTTTCTCTGGTTTGCTGGCTGTCTCTAGTGTCCTGGGCTTCTGCTACATAACCCTGATATTGTCCTTCATCATCTCTTTTTTTTTTTTAAAGATTTATTTATTTATGCATACAAGAGCTGGGGCACAGGCCAGAGGTGCGGGAGGTGAGAGAACCCACCAGACAGAGCAGGGGGCAGAACAGGCAGATGGACTGAAACACACTGCTGAGGGGAGCAGCAGGCCAGGCAGGAGAGGTCTGCCTGCGCCATGTGGGTCACCTCCCTAGCCGGGGCCAGGGATCGAACTCATGCTGCAGTGGCTGCAGTCTGCTTCACAGTGCACTGCTTAACCCACTGCACCACGAGGGAGGTCCCCATCATCTCTTTTTTTTTAAGATTTTATTTATGCATATGAGAACTGGGGTACAGACTAGAGGCACGGGGGGGTGGGAGGATTCACCAGAGACAGAGCAGGGAGCAGAACAGGCAGACTGACTGAAACACACTGCCGAGGGGAGCAGCAGGTGAGGCAGGAGAGGTCTGCTGCATCATGTGGGTCACTTCCCTGGCCAGGGATTGAACTCACATGCTGCAGTGGCTGTGGAAACCCCACAGTGCAGCGCTCAACCCTTTGTGCCAGCAGGAAGGCCCCTCTTTCATCTTCTAACAGAATTTGCCATTTCTAACCTTTGCGCGTATTTTCTGTCTCTAAGCACAGAAGAAATATCCCACAGAGGCAAGAGAGGTTCACCTGCTTTGTGCTGTGAGGCACTCAGTGCCCAGAGCGGAGCTGAGCACCAAATGCCTGTTGAATGAGTCACTTGAAGGTGTGTGGTCCCTCCTGCAAAATGGGTGCCAGGGCAGGTACTAGGGGCTGCATCTGAGCAGAACAGCCTGGAGCTACCCTGACCTGGTTCAAGTCCCAGGGCTGGGGCCCTGCGACGCTGAGGTCAAGGACTTCATCTTTCTTTTTTTTTTTTTACTTTTCTCATTGGAAGATGGAGGCAACAACAGTACTTCCCACAGGCTTGTTGTGAGGTTTAAGTAACAGGATGTGTAAAGGAATGCATCACCGGGAGCCTGATTTACTGGAAGGGACCAATAAATGTTAGATTTTATGTACTATCCTAACTCTCACAAGGAAAAGTCTCTTCACTGTTGGTATGTTTTGAATTTGACCCCTTATCTCAAACATCATGAAGCAGTACCCTCAAAGGTGAGAAGGCAGAGGGCGGCCGGTTTTTGCTGTAAAGGCTCAGGTCATTCTACTTTGTTTCTCCCTGGTTCCTTGGAGAGTTACTTGGTTCTCTGTGCAGTGGGGAGACAGGTGGTCAGGGTCTTGGCAAACCTGGCCCCAGGGGATTCTGCACCCCCACGCTCGGGACCTCCTAGTCCCTGAGCCTGAGCACGTGCTTCATTACTTGTGAACTAAGGGACTTATTTCTTGGTAGAAAATATTAAGAGTTCTGACATTTGGAGTGTCAAAGGGTTGCCATGCAGATGAAATGAAAAGGGTTTTGAGCAATGAATTAACAAATTTCACTAATAATTTTCAGTTAAGCAAAGGGAAGCAGGTGATGTTTGATGGCCCATGGCTCTAAGTGACGACACCAGAAGTATTTCTCCCAGTTACTGCCCAGATGCCCACATCTCTAGATTCTTTTTTAAAAAAGATTTTTATTTTTATACATACATGAGCTGGGGTACAAGCCAGAGTCGCGGGAGGTGAGAGGATTCACCAGAGGCAGAGTGGAGAGCAGAACAGGCAGATGGACTGAAATACACTGCCGAGGGGAGCAGTGGGTTAGGCAGGAGAGGTCTGCAGCACCATGTGGGTCCCCTCCCTAGCCGGGGATCGAACTCACACTGTTGTGCAGTGGATGCTTCACAGTGTGGCGCTCAACCCGCTGTGCCACCAGGGAGGCCCCCACATCTCTAGATTCTGCACATGCTTGCCTTTGCCAACACAACACACTTGAATTCCTCTGATACCTTCTGGGTAGGATTTTCCTTTGACCATGGGAAATTCATTCCATGACCCATCGTGTGCCAAGGGGGTCACCCTGGCTCTCCAGCTTCACGGTGCAGCTTCCTCTCTGTGCAGGGAGCCGGTGCCAGGCACTTGCACCTCTCCGTCCAGGAGGCTGCAGTGTGCAGGCTAGAGATGGGTGCAAGGAAGATGGCAAAGGGCGGACAGTGGCTCACTTACCCTATTCTCTCTCCCATCCCTTCTGTACCTAAGAACTAATTCCAGGCCAGGGAAGATAGGGCTAGATGATTATATTCTGAGTGTGTGTTTATTAATGAAGAGAGCAGACAGTAGAAGAGAGTGTAATGACATCATAGTGTGTCTGATCTAATTATGCTAATTGATTTTTATGGCTCATCACAGGGAATCCCGGTTGGGCCTGTGTCAGGAATTCCCTGGAGGGTCTGGAGCAGCTGCTGGGAGAACATCCCAGGCCCCATGGAGAGTTAGGACACCCTTTGTCCAGGCCTCTGTCTGCCCCACCCAGTGGAATGGCCAGGGAAGGGGTTGCCCTGGGGTCAGGAAAAGCCCCTCAAAAAGAGGTGGATGGGAGGGCTGGGGGCTCCTTAGCTTGTGTTTCCAGCAGGAGCAGAGTCCTGGGGTGGGTGGGGCTGCAGGTGCACTGTGCTTGGTGCTGTCCCGCTGAGGGCGAGGCAAACTCCAAACTAGCAGATGTAAAACCAGGGAACTCGTCCCTTTTCATGCTGCCCATCACATGCCACCTGCTCTTTTCTGTTCTCATCCTGTCCATCAGCTTGAAGGCATTCCTTTGCCCCCCAAAGGGATCATGGCTTGAGTCAGGTGATTACGCAGTTCTGTGCCTATGATGCTAACTCGTATTTCTCTTTCTTCCCAGTTTCTTTCTCCTGATCCCCATCCTTGAACATTTTCATGCTGGACTAGTTTCATTTATAGTTGGGCAGGTAGTATATTGTTTATTTAAGGCATCCTGAAAACACTTAGAAACCCAAATAATCCTATTATCACTTCACCAGCAGTTTAAACTTGCACACTTCATTTTTTTGGGGGGGTCCTTAAATAAAAAATTTTATTAAAGGGTCTGTGGTGCCAGCAAGGTGCACAGCGCAAGATCCCGATAATTCTGAGCAGACAGGTCAAGAAGGAATCCTGGGGCCCTCGGTGGCTTTTTTTGCTTTATTATATCAGAGGCGACCAGGTACATGGCAGGCAGGGGTGCCGGGGGACCAAGAGCCTGGCAGACTTCCTAGCCGGGGGGCGCATCTTCACTCTCTGGGCTCTCTAGCCTCTCGTGCCTCTGCTACTGCTGCTGTTTTTCTCTTCTCTCTGCCTCTCTCTCTTCCTTGTCTTCTTCTTCCCTGCTGGTATCCTCGTGACACTGCCCTTATGCCTGTGTCTCAACCCAGGTGCACCCACTTGCGCATGCCCACTTAGGCACGCGTGCAGGACCACAGGTGTCCATCATCACACCAATGGCGGGAGGGCAGAAAAGCCTGATCACTTTTCCATTTACCCTACAGGGTCCCATCTTCCAAGCACATGTGAAAAAGTGTTTTGCTTTAAGCAAAACATTGCCTCCACTAGGGGAATAACTTCCAGATGCTTTCTTGAGGGAAGTAACTGAAGGTACTTGGGATAAGGGAAGTTGAGAGACCTTAAGGGTGGGTGAGGGGCTCTAAACATTTCAAATGGGGAATCTGACAAGATGCCAGTAGCGTGAAGCTGCAGAGTTCACCTCCTCCAACATGCATAATGAAAGTGATGTAAAACAAAATCAAAACCGTCTGAGGGGAAAACTAACTCTCATTTCACAGAAAAGGAGCTTCAGTCCAATGGAAAGGTGTAGGGAAAACTTCAGGTGAATTCTGGAGTAGTAACAGCGGTGCACCCCACAAGAGGGAAGAGCAGCTGTTGTGCAGAGCCCCCTACAGCCATTGAGTGAGGCACAACATCAGGGTTCCTAAGGCCTGATGCTACACTGGATTAGGGGGAGCATGAACAGGCACCCAGAATGAAGGGTGCATTAAGGTAGGGCAGTGAACCAGGACCACTGGCTTGAAGCTGAGGTTCATAACACAGAACAGCTGTAGTCTGAATTGGGTCTGAGCATCTGAACTTCCCTGTAGAAGAGGTTAGTACTGAAGCCCAGGATGAGAAATCCAAAGCACCTGCCACCTCCCATGAAGAAACACTTCACAACAGGAAGTTCAAGTTCTTGAGTCTGCTGGAGGTGATTCTTTGATGCGGATTGCCCTGGTCTTCTTTTATACCTACTAGCCTGACTGGACCAGCCCCCTGATTATTCCAACAGGTGCAAAACGCAGTGAAAATCTATCTCTGCTACAATCCATACAAAATTGAAAATGAAGACACAGAAGAACACAGAACAAGTGCCAGAACAAAAAATTCTTGAAAGGAGCCCAGGCTCAGTTGTGGAGCATGGCAGAAGGGGAATTTAGGGCAACAGTGCTGGCAACACTGATGGAATTAAAACAAACATTGGAGACTATAAAACAACAGAGTGAAGGTAATGGAAATGTGAAGCTACTATAGTTGGAAATAATGGAGTTAAGAAACACTACAGTTGATTTAGAAAATACTAAGGGCCTCCATAGCAGTCAAACAGAAGCAATGGAGACAATGAGCTCAAACACACAAGGTTGGATAACACAGGCACAGGCAGGGAACAAGGCAGAGAAAAAGGAATAAAAATAAGTCAAGAAAAAGTCAAAATAGGGGCCTCCCTGGTGGCGCAGTGGATTAAGCAAAGCACTATGAAGCAAACCGCAGCCACAGCACGAGTTCGATCCCTGCCGCCAGCCTACTATAGGCCTGCTACATGGTGTAGCAGACCTCTCCTGCGTCGCCTGCTGCTCCCCTCAGCAGTGTGTTTCAGTTAGTCTACCTGTTCTGCTCCCGGCTCTATCTCTGGTGAATTCTTTCACCTCCCTGGGCTCTGGCCTGTGCCCTAGCTCTTGTATGCATAAATAAATATTTATTTTTTTTTTTTATAAATAAATCTTTAAAAAAAGAGTCAAGGGCCTCCCTGGTGGCGCAGTGGGTTAAGCAATGCACTGTGAAGCAAACCGCAGCCACTGCAGCACGAGTTCGATCCCTGCTGCCGGCCAGGGAGGG
>JAGFMF010011417.1:4681281-4697714 GCA_019455555.1 Galemys pyrenaicus
CTCCCTGCTCTCTGTGGTGAATCCTCTCACCACCCCCAACACCTCTGACCTGTACCCCAGTGCTTGTATGCATAAATAAATAAATCTTTAAAAAAAAAATAAAAAAAGAGTCAAAATAACAAGCTGGCTGTAGAAATGAGGCATGCAGCAAAGGAGTGGGTGGGATAGGGGGGTTAAAACCGGCAAGAAGAGAACACAAGGGAATATGGTGGTTCATGGGTGATAAGGCGGTGAGAGAATGATGGGCACTACAATGATGTAATAAAAAAAATTTAAATAATAAAAATATTTCAAAAATTTAAAAAGAGTGTAAGAGTTCTCTGCAACAACTTGAAGGAAGCAATATCCATATCTTGGGGATCCCAGATGGAAAAGAAAAAGAGGGCATAGAAAACCTGTTTAAAGAAATAATCACTGAAAACCATCTCAATCTAGGAAATGAAGCAAAAGTTGTGATCCAGGAGGCCCAAGAGTTCAAACAAAATACCAGACACACACACACCAAAACACATAATAACACAGCTGCTGAGAACCAACATCAAGGAAAGAACATTAAAAAAATATTAAAAGAAAAAGGGTAACCTGTAAGGGAATACCTTTTAGGCTATCAGCAATCTTTCCAGTAGGAGCATTACAAGCATGAAGGGACTGGAAAGAGATATTTACAATACTTACAGAAAAAGACTTCCAGCCCAGAATCCCACACCCAGCAAGATTAACCATTGTTAACCCAGCAAGATATAAAACCAAGACAGAAGGCAGAGTAAGGAGCTTTACTGAACAGCAACACCAAGCTGTGCAGGAGAGAAATCCTAAAGAGTTATTATAAAACAGTAGAACAATGAATGCTGAGGCAACAGACACCTTAATTACTTAACATAGAGGACAAAGGCCTCCCTGGTGGTACAACGTGTTGAGCGCCATGCTGTGGGGCTTCTACAACCACTGCAGCATTAGTTCGATCCCCGAACCCCAGCCAGGGAGGGGACCCACATGGAGCAGCAGACCTCTCCAGCTTGCCCGCTGCTCCCCTCAGCAGTGTGTTTCAGTTGATCTGCCTGTTTTTCTCCCCACTCTGTCTCTGGTGAATCCTCTCACCCCCCACACCTCTGGCCTGTACCCCAGCTCTTGTATGCATACATAAATAAAATCTTTTAAAAAAACACAAAACACCATGGAGGAGGAGAGGGAAGACCAGGAGGTAAGACTCTCCAGGAGAAGCTGAAGTCTAGAAGGGCAGGACCATAAACAGTAGGGGGCACAAAGCAGTACCAGAACCAGCATGTCTCAGGACAGGTCTCAAGGACCTCAGGACACTGAAGAGGACAGGGGTGGAGCAGTGGTAATGGAAAAGCCAGGTCAGGGTTCTGGCAGAATTGCTGGATACAAGTGTGAAGACCAGGGAGTGTGTTCCTTCTGGAACCTGGGTGCTACGAACTACTGGGATTTAGATTTTTATTTAGATTACTCTGGATTGAGATTTTCACAGGCTATATTAATTTTCTATGGCTGCTGTAACAAATCACTACAAATTTAGTGACTGAGATTTGCTATCTGACCTTCTCTAGGTGGGAACTGGTCCAGGGGCCAGCGGGCGTCCTTCCCTTCTGCCTCCCTTTGGCTTTTTTGGCCTCTGGAGCTCCTTGCTTGTGGCATCCCTATTCCTTTTTCAGGCCCTCTTCCATCATCTTGTCTCCCTTTCTGACCATGTCCAGGAATGTTGCTCTGCTTTCAAGGACTCATGTTATTAGATTGAGGTCTTGGCATAGTCCAGGGTAATTTCCCCATCTCGAAGTTCTTAACTTTGCTCACATCTGCAAAGTCCTATCGAACAGGCTGCAAGTGCTATCTGAACAGGCTGGGGATTAGGAGAGGGGCATTTGGGGACCATTCATCTGCTACCGCCCTGCAGCACCTGACATGCCTCTGGCAATACCTCAGGATGAGCTGGTGGGAAGGCCCATTCTTCACACATTGGGGTGCTCAGGTAAGGGAGTCCCATGTCAGGTTGCTGCAGGGACATAGCATGACGCTGCTGTGCTTGAGCTAGATAGTGAATACCTCTTTTCAGTCCCTTCTGGCTTTTCAAGCAGTGCCAGAGACTGGCCAAGTTCTCATCAGACCCATTTCTTCTCTCCCTGGGGGCACAGCAGAACTGCATGCATTTCCCTTGTATGCGGGTCACATGCACCGCTGATGTGAAGAAGCTCAGTCAAGGGACCTGATTAGAGCCAGAGCTGTAACAGTCCTCTCCCTCCACATGCACCCGATTGTGATAAAATAATTAAGATTTTAAAGTGTTAAGTGTGTGCTATGGAATTCTTTCTTATAATAGTCAGCCCTGAATACTATGGAAAATGGTCCCATTAGTGGATGCTTTCATAACAAAAGTCTAAAACCTGGGACATTGACCTGGGAACAATCAGGCAGAAACACATGGCATAAGCTGTTTTTTGTGGCAAAGCATCTGATAGAACGTCACAGTGATAGCTTGGATAGGAGACCATGTGCCTTCTGAGATTTTAGATGAAGGAGAGGTGTTTGGAAAATAGAATATCGGCAGTGTGTGTTCATGTGTGTTGGATTTCTCTTGACTGCCTTTGGCAAGGTAGTACATGTAAAGGGAAACTAGGAAAGAAGAAGCTGACATGCAAGAAAAATAACAGGGAATGTAGGAAATACAGAAATTTAGGGCATCGACCATATCCAGCTATTGTTGCTATATAATATTAAAAGGCTTAATGCTATAAGCTTATACTAAGCTCATGAATTTACTATGTTAAAGATCCGTGTATCAGGAATTGACACAGGACAAGCATCTTGTCTCCACTCCATGATGTTTGGGACTCAGTTGGAAGACTTGATGTTTGGGGGGAGGGGTGGCTGGAATGGTAGAAAGGCTCCCTCATACGTTTGGGGGTCTATTCTAGCTGTCAGGAGGCATGCCTCTGCATGCATACCTCTTTATATCTCCAGGGTTGTTTGGACTCAGAGGTCATACAGTGTAGCTTCTGTCTCAGCTTTTCATTATTACCAAGTCGTACTCAGAGGAGGGGAATCAGCCTTGGGGCGGGTTGAGTGTCAGGGTTCTGGAGGAACATGTGAGACTAACAAAATTACTGTGGCCACAGACATAATTTGGACAAAAATCTGTCACAGAACTGATTGCTTTTTCAATAAAAAATAGTGAGAAAGTTTGTGAGAGACAGTGCCTCGTTAAAACTTTCAGTTGCCCAAAGTGACTTGGTCCTTTTGTAAAATATTAGTTTGAGGTGTGCTTGTCCCCTCCTGCCTTATTTCCTCAGGACAGTTGCTGAGAAAAGAGAGGCATGAGGGTGCGGGGAGAAACTAGGAAAGCCAGCATATTTTAGAGTCCCGTTTAGGACAGAGCTTGAATATTGTGTTTTGCAAATGGAAATGACTAGAAGCAACTGAATTTTTGAGATATTTGTATTGCACAATACAAGTGAGCAAGGAAAAACCTCTGAGCCCCAACTATCCCATTTGGTAGGAATCAGAAGTGAATGTCTTCAAGAATCCATGGAGGCAAAATCCCTAATATCTAGTTAACATGTACATAGCCGAGGAGGATGATAGACAAAAATTCAATGGACAGATGTGGGGGTGGTGAATACAGTGAACAAGCTGGCTCCTCCCAGAACACAGGATCAGGGTGCAATGGAGAGAGGAGGGACCCTCTGTGACATTTGCTCAGGGGTATGGCAGACCTACTTCAGACACATGCGGTATGTTTCTCCCCAATGGCAGTGCTAATGTGCCTACGATTATCATGGTGATCTTTTAGTTCCCCTATTGTAAGTTTTGTTGTGGGTGACAACCAGCTTTTTAAAATTTCTTATGTCACCAGACTAGCAGGAGCCACATCCTGGCCAGGGGGAGAGGGCTGTTATTACAGGCACTGCTGGGACTTTGCTGGTCTCCCCAGGGAGAGCTAAGCATGTTCTATGAGGGGGAAGCTGAGTGAAAGTCTTGTAGTGAAGCAGGACTGTGCGCTATGCCGGGAGCATGGAAGGGGGTGGTATCCCTCCCTTCCATATTTTGCTCTAATCCTTTCCCTTCATTGTCTGCCGTGGGGCACAGAAGGTCCAGTGTAGGATTGTTGTAAGGTAGGAGAGCTTCCCCTGGGAGAGCTGTGGTCTCTGAGTGACCATCTGCAGCAGTGCCCCTCCAGGCCCCCCCACTCCCTCTCCCCTGGTTCACAGCGGACTGGGTTATGAACAAGAAATAAGTCTTTGGGGGTTTTGTAAATAGCAGTTAGTCTACCCTGACTAATACAGGCTGCTTTCCTGGCACATCCTTTGAAGAAATAGTAAATAGCATTTGTAAGTAAGTCCATTTCTCTAATGGACTGGCACATCAATTCCTGTCTCTCCCCCTCCCGCCAGCCTGGGCTGATCACTTCAGGGGTGTAGAGATGACGTAAATGGAGGCAGTCCCATCACCTGCGTTTGGATTGGGAGTTCAGCTTGAGCTATGCATTGAGGAAGAGAGGGGTCCAGGAGGGAGGCTGTGCACAGCATCAGGAGCTGCTGGTGCAGAGACAGCTGAGACAGGGGATTGGGTGTCTTGGAGAATTGGGTGGTTGCTGCTGGCCTGACCTGTCTCAACTGTCTTTCCGTGGCGTTTATGAGAGATTTCTGATTCATAAAATAAATTCTCTTCAGATTCAGTTTTAGTGGGTGTTACTTGTCACACATAACTACCGAGACCTAAGCAACGTGGAATATCATTCAGGGTATTTCAGATGAGAGAACAGGTTATAAAACCAACGTACATTATTTTAAACGTGTGACAATAATGATATGTAATTATCAGGAATATAAAATATGACAATGTATAAATAATGATTCTTTCAGGAAGGGGGGATAGATAGGTAATTTTTAAACTTTTGTATGCTTTAGACATTTAAAATATTACAATGATTTGGACCCTGGAAGTACTCTGCCCTGATGCCCTCCACTGAAGGCTAGTTGGCCTGCGTGAAGGCTGGCGTTTACCCTTTGGAGCCTGCTGAATTCCTCAGGGTCTGTTCCAGCTTTGTCCTGTCAGGCTGGCTGTCTCTTCCCAGGATCCAGTTATCCTGGATCTGTCTCATTTCCCAAAGCATGCATGAGTGTCTTTGGTCTCAAGCATAGCCCTCTCCTTTCTACCTGTCTCTTAGAGCCTTGATATTCCTGAATTCTAGCAATCACACTGCAAAAGCAGCACAACTCAAACTCAGTGGGGCAACACCCAAGCCTTGGGGAACATGCCTCTGTTGGCCGGCTCCCCAGAGATCCTGGCCCGACTCTCTTGGAAGGACTCTGTTGATCTCTGCCTCCACGGATTTAGGATGTTTGCCAAAATGGAATTGTCTCAGCCCCACCTACAATGCTGTTGGTTGAAACTCCTATTTTGAAAGTGCTGATGAAATTTTCATTTTATTGTGTTTTAATTATCATCCTCTTGTTCCCTCACAGCAATGTTCTCTCCCCTGCAGGAATGTTAGCCCAAACACAGCTGCATCCTCGGGCTGGTGTGGGAGAAGGGCCTGGGAGGAACGAAACAGACCAAAGGCAGGAAAGGGGCTGGAGCTGTGTCTGCATGGCCCCTGGACGGGGAACATGTCTCCACTGGGATAATGGGGGTTCCTGATGGGAGCACCGCCCCTCTTGGGGAAGTGGAGCTGACCCTTGTGCCAGGGGCCTGTATGGCTGTACTTAGAGATGACTGTCCTCAGGGCGAGGTAGAGATGTTTTCAGTCTTCTTTTTGGGAGAATGGGGATTTATTTAGGAAGTTGGAAGTTGCAGCTACATGGGAATCCATAGCTAATAGTTACCAAAGCACAATTCAGAACTGACTTTGTCGATGTAAATGATTATCTCTGTCGACACACGAGGCACCTTCTATAATTCATGAGGTTTTCGTGCCGTTTCCCAGTAAGGGTCAGCAAATACAGCTTTCACGTTCTGACTGAGCAGGTCTTGTGATGGACAGGCATTTGCCCCACGGGGCCTTTGTGAGTTCAGCAGCCCTCACAACTCACAAGTGTCATTGAGAACACAAGTGTTGGTTTCCAGCACACCAGACAAGTTGATCCCCTCCTCCTACCCTGGGAACCGAGGCTCAGAAGAGTTCTGTTTAGTCTACAGTCACAGCGTGGCAGGGCCTGCAGCGAAGCTCTTGACTGGCTCATATGCTACTTCCTGGAACACAGGAATGGAAAACACGACTCGGGTCTGTTGCTTGAAGGACAGAAGTGACAGCGTGGTCTCCCTACAACGTGGCGGTGTCTTCACCTTTCGGTTTTCTAGATCACCCCAGGTTTTCTCTGGTTAGATTCTCACTTCACGACTATCCATTTTCATTCAAGAATCCCCTCTCCTGGTGTCACACTGTACCTCTGCTGCTGGCCAAGTGCTAGCAGAGCCCTGGGCCGTGCTCTCCATTACAGGGTGTGAGCCAATGGCCGAAGACCATCATGCACACATGCACCCACACGCATGCGCACACAAACACAAGCACGTGCCTGCCTGTGTGCACGTACATGCACACACTTTCTCTGCTTAGACCTTGAGACTGATAGTGTGAGGAAGGAGACATCACTTAAGGGCATGCAGATCCTCTGAATATTTGAATATAAGAGGATTGGGTGGGGACTTTGCTAGGGAAGTCCTGGGTTAGAGTGATCAAACAGTTGTTGGAATTTGTGGCATGTGACAGCTGGAGAAAATGTAGTCTTGTTACAGGGCAACCCTAATATAAAATGGGCTTCTCTCACTGCGTTCTCACCCGCACGCTCAGAAGACTTTTATAAGTCCCAACTTCAGGTACACGTGACAAAAGTTATTAACGGGTTTTATTCTAGGAAAGAAGGGGAATAAAATAGTAATAATACCAAGGGAAAGAGAGGAGTACAAATCCGTAAATATCCTACCAGATCTTCTAAGCAATGGCGCGTTGAGAGCTGGCTCTGAGTCAAGTGAGATGGCTCCAAAAGAAGAGCGAGCCCAAGGCTCACCTCTGGTTTTATAGCCAGCCTGGCTGCTTATTAACATCACCCTCAGGTCACAGTGATCCACTCTTCGATAATCATCTTATCGGATTTGTGGTTCTGGAACACTGGTGGTCTGGAGTGGGGGTTGGAGTGCACACACCCATCTGTGTAATCCATTCAGGACTACCTTTCCCCCTAACAGTCTGACTATCAATATTGAGGAGGATCAAGACAAACCCACTGAATTTTTATTCCCTGGAATCACAGCTCAACATTCACCCCTCCGTCATTTGGTCTGTCCTGGTCCGTCTGATTGCCCTGTACTCAGAATCACCCCTCCGCCTCCCACTGCTGGGGAGACCCGAGGACAACATGCAGGGCTAGCTTTCTAGTGGGAGGCTTGCTTCAGCCTCTATGGGTCCTTCAAAACTGCATTGTCTCGTCATGATCGAATCCAGCAAACCTTTTACAATTGGGTCTCTATGGATTAGAGATGGGTAGAAATACCAGTATCACAACATTCACCTGTAAATATCATTTATTCATCTGACAAGCTAGGGGATTTAGCGCTTTCTGTGTCACACTCAGAGAGGCATTCTCGTTAGGGGCTGGGCCAGCAGTCCTCAGAAGCACCTCCTTGCTGTGTGGATTCATGCTTTAGCTGAAGGTTCTCTATGCAGGCGGGGCCTCTGAGCAGGGGCTCAGCATGGCAGCTGTCCCAGGCCTGGCTCGAGTCCCTCCCCTCCCCCACACCTCCTTTCTCGTGGGGCTGGGACCGCTTGGGACTTATCAGGTGCACTTCATTCACTGGGCTCCAGTGTATGAGATGGGTCTCAGCTGGAGGCAGCAAGTGTGGGGGGGAAAAAGGACTGATTGAATTTGGTCTGGGACCAGCTCCAAGTCCTGCAAGGCTTGCAAGTGTTTGGGGGGTGATTTCCATATCACTCTAAAGTTGCTTGTCTTTTTCCCAAAGGCAAAGGCTGCTGCCAAAGGTGGAGGACTTCAAGCTGGAGGCTGCCTTAAAAAGGGGGGGGATAGAAGAAGTCAGCTCCCCTTCTAGAGCTTGTGTGTGCAAGCATGTGTGTGCACGTGCACACTGGCATGTGGGTGTTTGTGTGCACATGCATGTGTGGGTGCATCTGTGTATGATGGTCTTCGGCCGTTGGCTCACTCCCTGTAATAGAGAGCACAGCCCAGGGCTTTGCCAGGCATTTGGCCAGCAGCAGAGATATAGTGTGACACCAGGGGAGGGGATTCTTGAGTGAAAATGGACGGTTGTGAAATGAGAATCTTGGATATTATGGAGGGACAGGCAAGACTGACTTGACAGTTTAGAATGACCCTCAGTGAAGCTGTGCAGATGAAGACATTGAGAGGGGGACAGGACAAGTGCATCTGCAGTTGGGTCTGTTGGAATCCCTTTAGGCCACTTCCTTGCTGGCTATTGCCTGTACCATGTAGTTTCTTGGTTTTGGATGGAGATAATAAACCTCTTGAAACTCTAGTTAGTGATACTCTAGAGGAAGGAGACACCAAGATGAATATGCCATTTTCCTTGTCCTTGAGGAGCCCACAGCTGAGCTGGGGAGACAGGTGCAAAATTTAGACAAGGCTGTGATGTATGCACTATGTCAATTTGGTGGGAGGAAGAAGAGGTAATTTCTGAGCCCTTCCAACTCTAAAGTTCTGGGTTTCTACACAGTCTAGTCAGTCATATCATTCATTCATTCATTTGCTTGCACAGCAGCTCTATTTTAAGCATATTTAGTAAGTCATGGCCTGGGGATGCAGTGAGATACAAACAGAAATGCCCCTGCACATATGGAGCTGACGATTCTAACAGATGTTGAAGAGATGCTGGCAAGGACAGTGGGTACAGGAAGGAACAGTATGTGACACACAGACGTGGGCAGGCCCTCTTCTCACGAGTGACTTCTAGACCATGAAAGACTTCAACATTTCAGTCTTTCATTGACACTGGAGGGATGATTGGCCAAAGGTCCAGGGGCACCTTGTGTGTGTGGGGTGTACTCAGTTCTTCTCAAATCTTTCATGGTCTAGAAGTCCCCTGCTGAAAAGTCTATGTGAGCTATGTGCCTGGAGGTGCTGGGCTCTCCATAACTCTGTGGTGAAGTAGGTGGCCGAAATAGTGCCACTTACAGGCCAGCCCTTTTGTTGCCTCCCTAAGGTGGGCACAGAAAAGCCACTGGGACCCCCATGTTTATTGCAGCACTATTTATAATTGGTAAGACCTGGAAACAAGCCAAATGCCTAAAAGTGGAGGACTGGATCAAGAAGATGTTGTACATATACAATGGAATACTATTCAGCAATCAAAAATGATAAATCAGGGCCATTTATAGAAACATGGATGGAGCTAGAAGGAATTATACTCAGTGAAACAAGTGAGAAGCCCAGAGAAAATATTGGATGGCTTCACTTTTAGGAGGAATGTGAAAGAACAACAACTACAACAAAAAATAAAGAAGAAAACAACAAAAAAGAAGAAAGCTCAGGAAATGGGCAATTACAACCAAAACAAACAAACAAAAACCAACAACATAAAAAGGTCAAAGATAAACCAAAGGGATCATGGAGGAGGAGGGAGGGGAGGGCAAAGATGGGATGAGGACATAAAGAGCACAAGGGACTGAGGTGATGGTGCACGGGTGGAATGGCGGTGGGATCTCCTTGGGGACTACAAATGATGTCAAATACAATTAAATCTAATTAAAAAAGAAAAGAAAGGCCACTGGGTAGACAGAGTCCACTGTGGCCTCTTGCAATTTCTTCCTAGGTGATGGTTGGAGGTCATGCGGGCAGCAGGGGCACATGCCTTCCCTGGCTCCCCAGACAATCCTGGGAACCCACGGACTAGATGGGGAGGACATGTGCTGTCTCCACTTCCCCTAGCCCGACCACCTGGGTGTCCTTCACTGAGCTGTTGAACAGGCTCTGCTCTCATTGAGTTATGCACTGCCCTTCCCAGGTCAGAGCCCCAGAGTGAAATAGAAGCTGCTGGGGTGCTGCTACCGTGGGGCGTTAGGGGTTTAAGGGCTGGGAGTACGTGCAGTCTATGGCCAGGCCCAGCTCTGGGGGCATCGGCCTGGCTCAGGGACAAGTGTCCGCTCCTGCTGCGGCTCCCCTGAGTGCGCAGCCAATGAGCGGGCCCAGGCTTTCCCGTAGGTAGGTTGGGTCTGGACCAGCAGGCCGCGATTTTCCATTTTCAATCTGGTGCCAGGATGGAAAATGGACAAAGGCGATTGGTGCTTAAGCACCAATCAGATAGCGGGGATGGCAACGGTCCAATCAGGGTTGAAAGGCAGGGGCTATAAACTGAAACTCTAGTGGGGCTAGGATTCATTCGGGCTTTGGGCTTCAGACTCTTCGGGTTGGGTGAGGATCTTTGCCTGGGGGCGGGTGGGGGGGAACTTCATGGACAGATTCATCAGAGAAGCTCATCCAGACCCCCAGGGAAGAGCTTCCTAGCCTTTCATTGACCTCTGAGACCTCTGCATCTGATCTCAACTTCAAACTGCAGCCTCACATTTGCTCTGGCCTGTCTCTGGCGTCACCTGCAGGCTGGTACCCTTAACTGGTGCCTGTGGGCCGGGTGGGTGTCTCTACACGGCTGTTAGCTCTCCAGGGCTGTAACACCGTTGCCTGTACTCTGGCACTACCAGCACGGGTCACTTGTGTCTGGCAGCCTTTGAGAGCTGCTGAAGGCGGCTGCTGCCGGCCTCCTGGTGCTGTGGCCTCGGGGCACTGGCAGCCTGGCGTCCTAACAGGAGCTGTGGAGCCACAGTAGGAGCTGCTGGCTGCTGTGGCGTCCGAAAGGCAGTGCTTTACTTCCGGCCGCCACCTGAGTTGAAACTTGGGTCATTGCACGCACCACCTGCTCCAGGTCCCCATTGAAGGGACGCCGCCATCTTGCACGGGCAGCCTTTGTCCAGACACTGGACACTATGATACTACTTGGGGCGAGACAGCTGACCTCTTGTGGCCTTAGGAACTCTTTCTTTTACCAATCTCCTGTTAATAAACCCCACTGCAGTTGCACCCTGAGCCTAGGTGATACCTTGCAATTGTGAGCACATGGTGAGAGCTCCCCAGACTATGACCTGCACCCCAGCCTTGCTGCTGTGTCTTTAAACTGTGTTTCAAGAGGACTTGTGGGTGAAGGGCTGGTACCCCTCCTGCTGAACTGGCTTTGTACCTGAATAACAGTTTCTCAGTCTTTCCCACCCTTTCCAGTGTTTTCTGGCGTTCCTTGCTAAACTACTGCTCTTGCTTCCCCAGCTCCATTCCAGATGTGTCATCTCCCTCTGGATGATGTATCTCTAAGAGAGCAATGGCCCCAGGACCCTGCCATCTACTGTCTTCCAGCACGCTCCAGCAACTTGCTTTTTTGGCAGTTGCCACTTGTCAAGGTAAGGGACCTCTTGAATATCACTGGATATAACTCACTTGTCTTCTAAATTGATGTAATAACTTTCACTTGCTGCAAGTTCCAGTTGCTCCATATTCTCACTAACATTTGGTATCATTAGATTTTTAATCTTTGCCAGTAAGTGGATATGAAGTAGGATATCACTATTGTAATTTACACTTCTGTGGTTTTCATATGTTGGTCATTTCAGCTTTTCCCTAAGAATTGCCGTTTGTTCAGTGGCCAATTGCCAATTTTTCCGTAGGGTTTTTTTGTTTTTGTTTTTGTCTTTTGCTTATTTAGTTGTAGTTTTCATATGTTCTGGATATAAATCCTTTGTTGGTATATATGTCTTGCATATGTCTTTTTCTTATCTGCAGTTTGGGTTTTCAATTTGTATACGATAACTTTCATGTTCTGAGGTTTTTGGTTTTAATGTAAAATTTATAAGCCTTCTTTATGACTGCTGCTTTTTGTGTGTTAAGAAATCCTACCCAGCCCCAAGATCAGAAAGATATTCTCTTTCATTTTCTCCTGTAGGTTTTTAAAGGTTTGTTTTGCATTTAGTTCTAAATCCATGTGAAACATTTTTTTAGTATGGTGTGTGGAGTATAATTTTTTTTTCCACATGAGCACCTAGTTTTCTCAGCATCATTAATTTATTATCCTTTATTTTCCCTAGTGACTTACATCATCATTGTCACATACCAGTTTCATTATATTTGAGTTTCTAACTCTGGACACTATTTGGTTTCTCTTTTACGGTAGCAATGCCAGATGATTTAACTACAGTTTCATAAGTTGATTTTCTGTATATGTTATAAAATTAGCTTGTCATAATTCTGGAAGATACTTGCCTGTTTTTACTGAAATTACAAAGACTTAATTTGAGAATGACCCGTTTCATAGTATTACCTTTCCCCTTATAAACATCACATTTTTCTTTCTTTAGCATTTTTCAGTAAAATGTTATTGCTTTCTTCAGAAATGTTATATAACTTTTGTTATTATTCTCTATACCATTATTATTTTTCTACTTTTTGGTTATTGTTTTAAATTTTAAAATATTTTAAAACTATCTTTCCTGTGTGTAGGAGCACAGTTGATTTTTATAAATAGATTACATCTATAACAAAGTTATTGAACTTATTTGGTGTCATTCTTTATTTCCCATTTATTAATTTTGCTTTTAGTTTTTGCTATTTTGTTTTTTTCCAAAAACTTCCAGGAATGGCATCAGCAAGCTGGCAGTGTGAGGTGCTTCCTTTATATCTCCCTTTTAAGAATCTGATCAATTAATCAATTATAAGGCAGCAGGAGTCTCTCTGACAATCACACCAGGACACCAGAGAGATCTGTGGGTCAGTGTGTCTGAAGAAATGCCACTTACTATATACCTGACTGCTTGTACCATAGACATAAGCTAAGTTACATCATCACCTCTAGAAATGAGACACACTTATCTATTGGATCCAATCTACTGGACTGATCTATCATCAGAACTAAGAAACTGGTACCATGTAAAGAAAAATCTACCAACCCAATTTCTAAATGTGAAGTTTCCAGGGATGGTTCAGAGGAAGGAGTTGAAGGATAGGCCTCCCCATGTTCAGAACAGACCTGCCCCTTAAGGTGTCACTTTGGGATGTGGATTACTTAGAACTGAAGCCAACTGAGCCTCTGCAGACTCATGGGAAAATGTTATCACTCCCTTAAGTACCTAGAATAATGAAAATAGGGGATTTTGCCCAGAATTAGGGCTATTAATAAACTTCTGTCAGAAAAATCTATCTATATGGTGAGGCAAACATCATCCGGTCTTTATGGGTCATTCCCTCCTTATAATCTGAGCCTCTCTCTTCTTTCCTTGAAATCATAGGCTCCTATCTTATTCCTTAACTCAGGATACATACTCTCATTTTGCCCCACTGAGTTTGGAATCCACAGCTATGTAGATTCCCCATATGTATATAATTAAATTTGATCTTTTCCTCCTTATAGAAACAAAAAACTTTATATATTATCTTGTTATTTAAATTCTTGATATAGGTATTTTTAAGCCTTATTTTCTGGTAAGTGCATTTATCAATTCTGTTAAGTGCATTTACTAAGCACATTTACCTCTAAGTACAATAGCTGCACTCTGTAAATTTAAATTCATTATATTTTTATTGCTCAGTTCCAAATTTATTTTAGTTAGTGATTTGCTGTACCTAAGGGATTATTTAATGATTCACTGAAATTTCTAACATATCTATTTTTATTAGAATATTTTGCTCTATCACTTTATTGTTATTTTCCACATAATTACAATTTCTCAGAAAATTTGTTCTATATGACATTGCTATTTTAAGAAATTCTGTTTTAAAAAATTGTTTCTTTGTATTAAGGTGACATTAGTTTTCAACATTGTATATGATTTAGTGGTATAGGTTCACACATCTTCAGATGTATGTTACCACACTGCATCCAACACCAAACACCCAAAATCATCCACCATAATCCATTGGGCCCCCTTCCACTTTATTTAACACTACTCCCTCCCCTTCTGGTAATCTCAGTTTTACAGTCAGATTTCTAGGGTTTGTTTTGATTTAGTTTTGTCTGCGCCTTTGTTTTGCTTCTTTTATATTCCACTTATGAGTGAAGTAATCCTGTATTTGTCTTTGTCCTTCTGACTTTTCTTACTTAACATAGTTCTCTCCATTTCTATCCATGTTGCAAATAACAAAATTTTGTCTTTATTTTTATAGCTGAGTAGTATTCTTTTGTGTATATATATCACATCTTAATCCACTCAACTGCTATTGGTCCCTTAGTTATCCCCATAACGTGGCTATTGTAAATAGTGCTGCAGTGAACACAGGAGTGCACATATCCCTTCAAATTTGTGTTTTTGCATCCTTTGAGTAAATATCTAGGGATGGGATTGCTGGGTCATATGGTAGATATATATTTTTTTTTTTGAGAAACTTCCATACTGTTTTCTATATGAGTAGTACATTCCCACCAACAGTTTATGAAGTTCACATACACATCCTTACCCACACTTGTTTCTGGTCTTTTTTGTATGGGTCATTCTTATGGGTGTGAATTGGTCATTGTGCTTCTTATTTACATTTCCTTAATAATAAGTGTGATAAGCATGTTTTCATGTGCTTATTGGCCATTAATATGTCTTCTTTGGGGAATTTGTCTGTTTAGCTCATCTGTCCAATTTTTTTATTGTGTTCTTTGTTTTCTTTTTATTGAGTTGTATGAGTTCTTTGTAGCTCTTAGATAATATCCCATTGTCAGATGCATGATGTGTAAATACATTCTCTCATTCGGTAGGGTGTTGTTTCATATTACTGATAGTTTCTTTTGCTGTGCAGATGCTTTTGAGTTCAGTGTAGTTATTTTATTTTAGCTTTTGTTTCCCTTTCCATTGAAGTTGAGTCCTCAAGGACATTCCTGAAGCCAAGATTGCAGGGTATTTTATGTAAATACTCTTCTGTGTATTTTATGGTTTTAGTTCTTATGTTTAAGTCTTTCATGCATTTTGAGTTAATCGTTGTGTATGATGTGAGTGAATGGTCTAGATCCATTCTTCTGCATGTGGCTGTCCAATTTTCCAATACCATTTTTTGAGAGACTTTCTTTTCTCCATTATATACTCTTGGGTCCTTTGTCATAGATTAACTGTCCATATAAGTGTGGGTTTATTTCTGGTCCCTCAATTGTACTCCATTGATCTGTGTATGTTTTCGTTCCAGTACCAGGCTATTTTAATTATTATGGCTGTATAATATAATTTAAAATCTGGAGTGTGATATCTCCATTCTATTTCTTTTTTGTCAGGCTTGCTTTTGCTTTTCAGGCTCTTTTGTGATTGCATATGAATTTCAGAAGTGTTTGTTCCAGTCCTATGAAAAATGCCGTTGATATTTTCATTGGGTATATAGCAATTTTGAACTCTCTGATAGTGAGATAAAATCTTCCATGTCTTTTGGTTGGATTCTAGAAAGTTATTCTGTCCTCATGATATCATATTCCCTTGAGGTCTCAAGGTACTATGTATTGTATTTTTTTTTGTCTGCCCATTTTATTGCTTTAGATGTCCTTATTTTAAGTTGCAGTAACTTAAGACAGTTGAGCTACTTTTGCTTTTTCAACAAAAGTATTGTGGTACTATGGTCTTAATTGATTTTTGGATTTTTTGGGGGGCTTTGCTAGCTTTCATAGATCCAGAGACCACATCTTGCAGCTACTGAGTCAGAGGTGGGGCTTGGAGGGGACCAAATGATGATGCAAATGTCTTCTCGGGGCTGGCTTGTTTTGTGACATCACTGATATCCCTCCTCTTTGGGGTCCAAGAGCTGAGACTTTGCAGTCCTGTGCTCTCCGTACACTGCGCAAAGTCAGTACCAGACCCGAGAGGTCAGTGAAGTGAAGGGTAGCCGCAGAGCACCAACTCAGATCTTCTTACTGCGAATTTGGCCTGTGTGGAAGCCCCCAGCAACTCCACATATGTTTCTCATTGTATATTGATTTTGTGACTTGCTATTTTACTGAACTGATTGCTTCTATTAGTTTTTTAGTGGAGTTTATTATCACGTCATCTTAAAATTGTCACAGTCAAAGGTGTGTGCTTCCACACTATTTCTCTCTACCCCATTCACCCTCCAGGGTTCCTGGGTGAGCTGGCATGGTCTTATCTCCATTCCCACATCACAGCCTCCAGACATTTCTCTCCATCCACCTCTTTACTGTCTTCTCTGTCACAGTCTATGTTGGGCTTCAACCCAAGCCACAGGACTCTCTGGTGTATTGTCACATGGTTAACTAGTACATAGACACGACGGAATACTACTCAGCAATCAGAAATGAAACACTAGACTCATTCATGGGAACATGGATGGATCTGTAGGGGATTATGCTTAACGAAGCAAGTCAGAAGGCAAAAGAAAAATACCAGATGGTTCCTCCCTTAGGAGGAACATAAGGGAACCAAATGAGGATCAAGG